>OY728136.1:92959522-93319522 GCA_963277665.1 Viscum album | reverse complement strand
AATAAATATAAATAATAAATAAATAAAAATAATAAATAAATAATAAATAATAAATAATAAATAAATATAAATAATAAATAATAAATAAATATAAATAATAAATAAATATAAATAATAAATAAATATAAATAATAAATAAATATAAATAATAAATAAATATAAATAATAAATAAATATAAATAATAAATAAATAATAAATAAATAATAAATAAATAAAATTAAAAATAATAAATAAATAAAAATAATAAATAATAAATAAATATAAATAATAAATAAATAATAAATAAATATAAATAATAAATAATAAATAATAAATAATAAATAACAAATAATAAATAATAACTAATAACTAATAACTAATAAATAAATATAAATAACAAATAATAACTAATAAATAATAAATAACCAGTTACAAATAATAGATAATAAATAAATTAAAGTATATTATAAATAATAAATAATAAATAATAAAGGAAACACATGAAAAAGTATGAAAAGACGAGATAAGGGATGAAAAATCATGAAAATGCATGAAAAAGGATGGAGAAGCATATGAAGAATAAGGCATTAGAAAAAATGAGAACGCATGAAAACTCGGGACAACTCTGGAAAAATCCTTAATAATTCAACATAATCATCATAATAACCCATAAAAAACCATTGATAAAGATAACAAGTCATGGAAGCCCAAATAAACAGTAATAAATGGAGCTACCGTTAAAACCCGTCAAAACGGTCATAAAGAGACAAAAACATTGGACTCACATTAAAGGAGATAACTTATGATCCGAGAGTCCGTTTTAGATCCGTGACCTGTCAAATCAAAGATCCTGAAACGCTCTTCAACCTGAAAGGTGAAAGATTCTGAATGGACAGATGGATCAGAAGTTATGACCATTTAAAAAAAGCTGGCGGAGAACGGGTGCTAGAAATGAGGCATTGAAAAACATAACAAACCCGATACCCACTAAAAGGCCATAACTTATGATCTAGGCTTGCATGTGGGCACCACGACCAGTAAAACTGAAGCTCATGGAATGAGCTATGATCTAGCAGGTGGAGGAGGCCGAACTGACACGCGGATCGAATGTTAGGTCTGTTTAAAGACAAGTTCGACGGGACACCGGTGACGGAAACTGGGTTTTAGAGGCCTTCAGAGGGGTTTTTGGGGTCGCAAAACATGATAGAAGCTTTCTTGTGTTGAACTAGTGCGTAGCTCTCTTCGCTGGCTTCGATTTGATATGTGGTAGAGCCTAAACGGACACCCGAAGCGAAAGTTATGGCCGTTTGAAGTTGGAGAACTTTTTTCAACTTTTTTATAACTCTTATATCTTCCTCACCTTAGACCGTCTCACAGTTTTGATTATATGTGCCTCTAGATATCTTCATGAGCTTCGATTTGACTAGTTGTGGCGCTTCAACGGACGCCCAGATCAAACATTATGGTGGTTTTAGTGATTTCGGGGTTTCTCGAGTTTTTTTATTTTTTTTCATTTCATTTCGCAGCGGTTTTACCGAAACTGCCGCTATTTCGCAGCGGTTTTTTCAAAAACCACCGCTAATCCTTGAATAAAATTAAAAAAAAAACAATAAAAAAAATTAATAAAAAATAATTTTTTTGCCGTTTGGCGGCGGTTCTTAAAACCGCCTGGAAATGGCGGCACGAAAACGGGTTTCACGGCAGTTTTTAAAACCGCCGCTAAATGGCGGTTTTCTTGTAGTGAAAGTAGCCTCTGTTTTCAAGAAAATCGAAATGAAAATATTTCATGTAGAGAGAATTGGTTCAAAAAATATTTTTCTAGTAAGTAAAAAAGATAACATTATTTGAAAGATAAATTCTTTTAAAAAAAAGTTTAAATAAGAACTTGTATAACTCAAAGAAAGGAGTTTAATTTACTAAGTTATTTACCATTACCCTTAATTTTCATAGAAGTGATTTAACCTCCAGTACCATAAATATAAACATATTAGTTACCTATTTTATTATAACACCCCATGTTTTAAAAAATAAATATATGGTTGATAGCATACAAGACACGCAACACCATGTTCAAACGAACCATGAAATAAAATTGTTTTAAATATTTTTCTTTATAACATAGCCGTTAAATTGGTAGTAATGAATAGTACTAAATAATTTATGAAATATATTTATAAATTTATTACAAAATAAAAATATATTGATAAATAATTAGCAAATAATTAATCGGTTTTTAGTAATGTTATTTTATTCTTGAAAAACAAGTTTTTTCAAAAAATAATTTTATTGATTTTATGAGAAAATATAATTATTAATTTTTAGAAATTTTAGAATATGTATTTTATAAAATGAATATATTATTTGAAATAATTTTATAAAAATTAACATACAGTTAAATTTTGGTATTTTTCAAAAAATATTAATTTTTCAATGAATAGTAAAAAATACCGATTTTTGTAAAAATGTCATTTCTTTTCAATAAATTAACTAATTTGAAAGTTCCATTGTATTTTGAATACAATTAAAAGTAACATATTTAGTATTTAGTAACATTTAATAAAATTAATTTATTTTTAATCAACTTCATATTGGATTTTAGTATAAGTTTATTTTTGGGTTAAAAAAAAGGTCTTTTTTGGAAACTATTTTAAAGTGCATAATGTCTCCCCATTTTAATTAATTAAAATAAAACACAATGATGAATGTTTTAAATAAAATTTATAAATTATATATCAATAAATATTAGTTCATATTCATAAAATTATTATCATTAGTCATATAATTAATATAAAATACTCTTTTTCTTGAAAAATACACTTCTTGAAAACCCACTTTTTCGTCACATATACGGGCTTTGTTTTAAATTAAAATTTTCCACTTATATTAATTTAATTTGGTAAAATAGATTACATATTTGGAAATGGGTTTATTAGGGGTTAAAATAAAATTAAAAGGGTTTAAATGACCCTAACACTTGAATTAATTTTATTGGGTATGTTTTTTTCAACCTTGGGCATCGAAGGCTAAAAAATATGGAAATTTATTTTGAATTTACATTGAAAATGATATATATAATAATTTATGTAAAGAAAAAGACAAAAAAGGAACCTTCTTTGTTTTTAATATCTATAAATCTTTGAGAAAGGGACAAAGAAAACCTATATTTGGTTATAAATAATTATTTGAAAGATAAATATTTTTTTTCATGGTAATTTATTTTTAATTTTTAGAGATGAAATAGTTACCATAAATTCTTATGAAACATTGATGGAGTAATTATTTAATTAAAAGAAACATAAAATAAATGATATTAAAAATGTTAAAAGTAATATAATTTGAATAAATAATTGCGTTACATGAATTTTGTCACAACACGTCCCCTAGGGCCCATGCCGTGACTACCCAAATCCCACCTTCCATAGGCTATGGGATACAAACTAGCACTGAATATGAATATCCAAAAAGAGGGAAGGCATTTTCCTTTAAACTTGTACACATGCACATAGCTCAAACTGTGGAAAGTAAACATGAAGCAAACCAAAACTATCACGGAGACAACTACAGAGAGTACAATACAAACCAAACGTATAAAGAGGCTAGAATACAAGCCCAAAACCACAAACGAATGTAAAAATGCCATGATCTATCTGCTCGAGACTCCACCTGAAGGGTAGGTGAAGGGTAGATGCTTGTAGCCATAGAAGTATGCCTGTCTGTTCCATCTAACTGAGCACCACCTAGTCTCAGACCACCAAGATCTCCGTCTAAGCATCGATCACCTACATGGGACACGACATGTGTGGGTGAAGCCCATGTAGGGTTGAGTAACACAATACTCATTAGGGACCCCAAACAAAAAGGAAAGAACACAAAGAAAATAAAAAAGCTAACCACGAAGCACGGTCACAAAGCAAGATAGATACCACATGTATAATCTAGAGTATAGAAAGAAAGACCATCAGTTGCAACACTGAACACCTTGGACTAATAGGGTAACCATCCCTATTGAGTAATGTGGGTATGCAGGGTCACATAGAGCCTCTCCCCTCTATGGGTATGCTGGGTCACACAGAGCCTCTTCCCACCTTGGCCATCATACTGAGGTACTCATACCTGATGAGTCGAGTCACACAAAGCCGCTCCCCACCATGGGCCTACCGGGTCACAAAGAGCTGCTTCCAACTAGGCCATCTTAGCTGATCCACAGAGGGTCACTTGTAACTAATACACACATGATTGCTTGTCAGTAGTCTTAAGGTGTTAGTTAGCCATAGGATTCCTACACGTAGTGGGCTTGATTCTAGGGGAAACTGCTTCTCAAGACATTAGTTGCATTTCGACTTCCATGAAAACCTCCTTAGAGTATGTCAAAAGAACCGCCTCTTTGTAAGGGTTTTAACAATGAAAATGACTTTCCAATCAGATGCCTGGTCTGAATGATATTAATGTTTTAGTAATCGAGTACTGGTAGTGTCTGGGCCCGATCTAACCCGGTCAGATCAACCCGACCAACCCAGCCTAGGGGCCCCACATGCCCCGTCCTAACCCGGTCGGACCAAACCAACCAACTCGGCCTGAGGCCCCACATTCCCCAACCTAGTTCAACAGATCTGACTCAGCCCATTTTTGGTCTGAGCCAGGCTGGTCCGGCCTGACCACTAGGCCAGGCCTATTGGCCATTGCTGGACCCGACCCAGTTTGGCCGAGGGTCCATCTCGGCGGGTTGCCCAGCGACCTGGTTCCATCCAGCCCAGCCCGCAATAGGCAGGCCTGTTCATTCCGTTCCCAGGTCTCCTAGTATCCTACCTTTATCTCGCTAGCCCAACCCGCAAAAGTGACCTAACTTAATTCTAGCCCAAGCCACTCTGTGGCCTGTTTTGCGTCCCCTGACCCACCCCGCATGGTGGGCCGGTCTTCCCCAGCCCGGGCAATCACCAGGAATTCGGTTCGGCTGCACACAGTTGGAAAGAGCCAACCGACCTTTCTCCCTCATGCATTCTCCACAGGATGGCATGCCATCACACCGCAGACCACCCTTCCAACGCTGCTAGATGGTCGCGTCCCTCCCCCGCCAGACACCGGCCCAAGCGCTGGTGTCTTCTGCTGCTCCTTTGCAGCCTGATCCAACCACGACACCTCCTTTGGCACCTCATCGTGGTGTGCCTCCACCCGCCTGCGCCCACCGTCGGTCATCGGTGGCGCCTTCCGCCAACCACTAGGTCTGCACCGATGGTCCGTTCCTCATGCCATCTGTTCCTCTAGCATTCATAGGATTCCACCTTCATTGATAAGGCCTTAAAACCTCCTTACCACCTTTTCAGAGGTGTGGCCACGAAGAACAAACAAGAACACACAAAGCCGGAGGGCCCCAGGCCTTCTTTCTGTTAGACCGTACCCTTCATGTTAGAGGTTTTGAAAACATGGGAGGGGAGGTTTGGCCACGAAGAACGCATAAGGTGAAGGGGCTCAAGCCTTGTTCATGTCATCCTGTACCCTAAATGTTAGAGTTTCTTTAAAACATGGGGGAAAAGGTATTATTATTCTATAAAAATTAATCCCAATGCAAAATCCTAAGAATAAACTCCCTCCCACAAGAATAATAAATCTACGGATCAACCTATTCATGGGTTGATCTGCGTTCATTGTTTTATAATGAAGAATGGGGAAATTCAAAACACAAATACCCCCTACATGGGATAGACATTGGTTGGGGAAGAGCAGAGTTGTCCACCTTTGTTCCCCATTCTTTATCCGTTGCCCAAGTTGCTAGCGGTCCTTCGATGGGTGGAAGGAAAATCTGTTCGCCGTTCATCATTAGAGATGATTCCTCACCATAGATTCATTAGATAAATTTCCAAATCTCCAAATATTTCTCCAACCTATTATCTCATTAAAAGAGAAATGTGTTTCAATGTTTCTATTACACTGTGTCGTCATGTTGTTACGCTATTTAATTTATGAAATGTCGTATCTATTATGCTTCAGTTAAAGAGGCTCGTTAATGGGATTCATTTAACACAACTCGTCATCACCTCTCCACCGCTGCAGTGCTGAATTTCCACTGCTCTATGGTAGAGAGAAACAAATAAAATAACTTTTATGTTATTATATTTTTTTTTCCTGAAAAGTCTGAAAATTATCTTTTCTGATCGACCCTCTCCAGTCAAAGGTAGGTATATTCTTAGGTAATTTCATCATTTTGGATGCAATAGTTCCCTCAGATTTTCAATATGGGCACCCATTTAGAAGTTTCCAAAACCGCGGAAGCGTGCCATTTTAATTCTCCTGAAAAAAGATCCAAAAACTATCTTTCACCCTCAACTTGTGCCGGTCAAGATTAAGCTCTGACTAAGGGAAACACACCCTCCCGAGATCAACAGTACTCTCAGATTTCTAATCTGAGTTTTCTTTTAGGAGTTATAAGGATTTGACAGTAAAATAATTGTTATTTAATTACTTTATTTATGGCCAAAACATAACTTCCACCATTGGCCCGTGCCAACCAATGTTAGGCTCTGCCTAAGGAAATAATACCCTCATGAGATCAGCGGTGGTCTCATATTTCCAATCAGAGTCACCATTCGTGAGTAATAAGAATTTTAAAAATAAAATAATTTTATTATTTATAATATTTATGGTTAAGCCATTTTCAGGTTTTTCATTGGATGCTTGTGATGAATAAACTTAAGTCGCCCCTAGGGTAAACCCGCCATCATGAATGCAACGATTCTCTCAGATTTATATTCCATGCATTTGTTTAAGAGTTATTCCACCTTTTTCAAGAAAACCACTCATATACGCTATTTAAAAATCAACATTTTTCAACAGATCATTCTAGGCACTTCGGACCTCAAAATCGCATGTCGTCTCAGTGCCTGGTCTAAAAATAATTCTATATAAAAAAATACATGGAATTTTTGGGACATTACATTACTACCCTTTTTTAGGGATTTACATCACCGTAATCCAAAACAAGGTTAAAAAAACAAATGGGGGTACTGACCACAAATCTGAGCCCCCCACTTCCATGTTCTCTCCTAGAGATTACCATGCTACCACCGAATGTGTATCAGAGGAATTGACCATCCATGAAGGACCCTATCATGTTGATCCTCTATCTCCCCTGGGAACTCCACAAATGTCTCCCAATCATCAATGTCCAACTCTCCCTAGTCGATGATGTGTGATAGATCATGCATGTACCTCCTCAACTACAACATGTGGAAAACAACATGCACCTGGTGCATATGTGGTGGGAGAGCTAGGCGGTACACCACCTAACTAACTCTCCTCAAAATCTGGAAAGGTTCGATGAACCTCAGAGATAACTTGACACCCCAACAAAATATCTGCAATCCCTATCAGGGTGAGACCCAAAGGAACACATGGTCTCCCTCCTCGAACTCCAAGGGCCTCCGTCTCCTATCATTATAAGATTTATGCCTACTCTGTGCAATCCTCATCTACTCTTGGATGATCTGCACCTTCTTAGTAGTATCCCATACCAACTCTGGATCCATGATTTCTGGCTCCCCTAGTTCTTTCCAGCATAGAGGTGATCTCCATGGATGCCCGTAAAAATCCTCGAATGGTGCCATGCCAATGGCAGAGTGATAATTGTTGTTTTATAAAAACTCCACCAGTGGAAGGTGGTCCTCCCAACTCTGACTAAATCAAGGACACATGCATGAAGCATGTCCTCCAAGGCCTGTATGGTTCTCTCTATCTAAACATCAGTTTGTGGGTGAAAAGATGTGCTCAAACACAGATGAGTCTTGAACTCCTCTTATAATCTCTTCCACAGCTGGGATGTGAAGCGAGCATCACGATCTGATATGATCACTGAGGGAATTCTGTGAATCCTCACTATCTCCTGGGTGGAAAGGTTTCCTAATCCCTCTATTGATCCCTACTTCCATATGGGTAAAAAGTGAGCTGACTTGGAAAGTCAGTCAACAATCACCCAGATATAATTGTGGCCCTTGGACATGTTTGGTAATCCCATCATGAAGTATATCGATATACCATCCCACTCCCACTTAGGTGCCTCAAGTGGCCGGACCAAGACTGCTAGAACCTGATGCTCAAACTTCACTTGCTGACCAGTGAGGCACAATGAAATAAACTCGACCATAGCTTTCTTCATCCTTGGCAACCAGTACTGACGTTAGAGATCCTGGTACATATTTTCCACTTCAGGATGTACCACCAAGGGGGTGGTATGTAAATATCTCAAAATATCCTCTCACAATTCCAATGGTACTACTTTTCATCATTGGAAAAAAGATGATGTGCTTCCCACCTATCGAATATCTATCAAGGGAATGCCCTGTGGACATTTGGGCATGTTTAGTCTCGCAGTTGGAATCTCTAAGTCACGCCTCCCTAACTCACTGTAAGAGTGAAGAGGCAACCACCATTTACTAAAGATAAGATTACTAATCTATATCCACAAAGGATATCTAATGTGAGGACAACTACTCTGAGGCCTTGTTCAGTAGCTGTGAACTTGATCTCCTGCCAAGAAAATATGCCACCACGTTCCCCTTCCCAAGAGTATAGACTATCTCAAAGTAATAGTCCTGGGGTGAACTCTAGCCAATGTCACTGTCTTAAGTTCAAGTCCTTATGGGAGAATATATAGCTGAGAATATTGTGGTTGGATTAGAAAGTAAACTGTTCACCCATAAAGTAGTGTCACTACATCATCAAAGCAAAGACCAATGATGCTAACTCCAGGTCATGGGTCGTGTAGTTCTACTCATGCTGCCTCAACTGTCAGGAATTATAGGAGATTACTACTCACTCCTACATCATGAATCAACCTAGTCTAGTCCCTAATGCTTTGCATAAAACTACATACCCAATTCACTCCTCTGGTAGTCTCAAGATGGTGGAACTCGTCAGTCTCCACCCCAGCTTCTGAAATCTCTATTGGTATTCTTCTTCCCACATGAATGGTTTTCCATCTTCATCAACGTTTTAATGTGTGATGCCTCTATGGAGAAGTCAGGTACAAAACTCTGATAGTACCCATCCAATACAAGGAAACTCCTCACCTCGATAACTCTCTTGGGTGGATCCTAAGCAAGCATCTCCTCGATCTTTGTTAAATCCACTGTAACTCCAGGCTTTGAGATGAAGTGTCCCAGAAAGTGGACCTTTTATATCTAGAACTCACACTTTGAGAGATTTACGTAAAGATGGTGCTGTTGGAGAGTGTCTATGACCATCCTCAGGTGTATCAAATTATCCTCCTCAGACGCTGAATACACAAAGTTGTCATCAATTAAGGACACTACAAATCGGTCTAGGTACAGATAAAATATCCTGTTCATGAGTCCCATGAACTCTTATGGGGTGTTTTTCACACCAAAAAGCATCACTAAGTGCTCTTAGTGGCTGTAGAGATATCTAAAATATGTCTTTGAGATGTCCTCATCTCATACTCAAAGATGGTGATAGCCTCATCCGAGGTCTATCTTCGAGAACCATCTCAAACCCTTTAACCGATCGAAGAGGTCATCCATCCTCATTATAATATACATGTTATTCACGAACACCTGGTTCAGGAATTGATAGTCCATGAATAACCTCAATATTTCATTTTCCTTCTTGGAAAATAACAATAGGGATGCCCTATGGTGAAACGCATGACCTTATGAAACCCTTCCTCTCCAAGTCTTCACACTGTACCCTAAGCTTCTGAATCTCTGCAGGAGACATCTAATATGCATGTGTAGATATCAGTTAAATCTTGGGGTATAGATCCATGCATAAATTTACCTCTCTATGAGGAGGTAGTCTTGGAACATCCTCTAGAAGGACATCCTCATACTCATCCAAGTCTCTGAGACCGACATCGGTTTCTTGCTTTCTCACTGCTGACATCTGCTGGATGTATCTACTCAGCCAAAGAACTTTCAACCACAATGGTTCTCGTTAGAACCCTAGAATAAGTAGGAATGTACAGAGGAATAGTGATAGCTCAGATGTCCCTAAACACATCTTGCTCAGAAGTCTGAGCCTCGAGCACTGGTCGCATTGTATTCATCGAGTACCTGGAAGGGTCGGTATGCCTCGATGAATACTCATCTACTGACATGTCGTCCCACCAAAGATGAAAAAGATCTTGGGAATGCATATCCGTTAGATTTTATGGAAAGATACCCTTCTCGGAGAGAGGTTCTTAAGCCCTGTCCATGGAAAATTCACCTCATCATAAGATTGGGTGATCTAAACACCATCATCGCCCTTTTGAGCCATGTAGAAGGCTCACTAATAGGACTACCATATGATCTAATGGTTCCCTAACAAGATGAAAAACTCGGTCACCAACTCAATATAGTCTTTAGCCTCCTGTGAGTCAGGCTCACCTCCAAACCTGAGGGGTCTCTGTCACTGAAACTTGTGTAAGGCAATGAGTCTACATGTTCCCTCTACGAGTTGCACAGGTAATAACTGATGACCAATGGGTGATGGTAAGTCTAGGACACCGCCTGAATGTGCCATATTTTGAAATGATCTCTATACCGAAGCCTCATAATTTTTTTGGACCATCATCATTGTTATGCACTAGAATCCTGGCTAGATGTCTGCATGGAGGAATCTTGAAAGTGATCAAGATGAATCATGATTAATAGATCATACCTGGTGAGCGGAATCTAACTTAGAAAGATCATGAGAAAACACTTGAATACAGATGCAACCAGTGTTTTCATGTACTGTGTCAAAAAGAAAAATTCAGGACCTTGATGTATGGATATATCGAACCCCGCACCAACACTGGACTCCATGGGTGGAATTTTGGACGTGAAACACTTAACAATATTTCCCCATAAAAATCTATAGACTCTTAGGTATTCTGGTAGAACTGACCACCTCTAATACCACTTTTTCACGACCCATCCCCCAGGGCCCATATCATGACTACCCCAAGACTACCTTCCAAATTCCAGGGGATAATGACTAGAATCAAATAAGGATATCCACAAAAGGGAAGGCATTTTTCGTTATACCTATACACACACACATAGCTCAAACTGCGGAAAGTAAACACGAAGAAAACCAAGATTTCACTGAGACAACTACAGAGAGTACAATAAAAACCTAAAGCACAAAGGGGTTAGAATACAAGTCGAAAATCACAAAGTAAAGTACAACTACCATGGTCCATTCACTCGAGACCCCAGCTGAAGGGTAGGTGAAGGGTATTTGCCTATAACCGTATAAGTATGCCCGTCCGTCCCGTCTCACTGAGCACCACCTGGTCCCGGACCACCAAGATCTCCATCGAAGCATCGATCACCTACATGGGACACGACACGTGTGGGAGAATCATGTATAGGGGTGAGTAACTCAATAGTCAGTAGGGACCCCAAAGCACAAAGGAAAGACCACAAAGAAATTCACAAAGAAAACCACAAAGCATGATCACCATGGAAGACAACTCACAGAGGTATAATCTAGTGAATAGAAAGAAAGACCATTAGTCGCAACACTGAACACTTTGGACTGCTGGGGTACCCATCTCCGATGAGTATCATGGATATTATAGGTCACACCGAGTCTCTCCCCACCGTGGGAATGCTGGGTCACATAGAGCTACTTCCTACATTAGCCATCGCACTAAGGTACTCATCCCTGATGAGTACTGTGGGTCTACCGAGTCACACAGAGCCTCTCCCCACCATGAGACTACTGAGTCACACAGAGATCCTTCCCAATGGGCCATCATAGTTGATCCATAGAGGGTCCATTTTAGCTTATCCACCACACATGTTTTCTTGTCAATAGTCTTTGGGTATCAATCAGCCGCAAGATTCACGTACGCAGTGCACTCGATTCCAGGAGAAACCGCTCCTTAAGCTATTCATCGCATTTCAAATTTCATTAAAACCTCTTTAGATTATTCCAAAAGAATCGCCTCATCACAAGGGTTCCAATGCTGCAAAGGAATCGTCAATTGGATACCTGGTCTGAACGTTATTGGTGTTTTAGTAATCGGGGGCTGGTCATGTCTGGGCCCAGTCCGACTCAATCGGACATGCCCTACCAACTAGGCCCAGGGGCCCCACATGCCTTGACCCCATTTGAACAATTTGACCTGACCCAGTTTAGGTCTGAGCTGACCCGATTTGGCCGAGGGTCCATCTTGCAAGAATAAGTGATCCTCAGATCAACCTGTTTGTGGGTTGATCCACATTCATTGTTTTAGAATGAAGAATGAGGAAATTCAAAACAAAAATAACCCCTACCTGAGATAGACGTTGGTCAGGGAAGACTAGGGTCATGCACCTTCATTCTACATTCTTGATCCACCACCCACATTGCTAGCGATCCACCGAAGGGTGGAAGGAGAATGTGTTCATTATTCTTTTTTGGAGAGGATTACTAACCGTAGATTTATCAGAAAAATTCCTAGATCTCTAACTATTTCTCCAACCCGTAATATCATTAAAAGAGAAACACATCACAACATATTTGGTACGTTTCATCATCGTGTAGTTATGCTATTTAATTTATGAAAAAATGTCTCTTTTATGCTTTAGTTAAAGAGGCTCTTTAATGTGATTCATTTAATGTGACTCGTCATCGCCTCGCCGCTGCCACCGTGATAACATGCCACCACTCAACGGTGGAGAGAAACAAATAAAATAACTTTTAAAATATTTTTTTTGCTTCAGAAAATTCCAAAAATTATCTTTACCAGTCGACCCTCACCAGTCAAATTTAGGTAAATTTTTATCAAAATTTTCCATTCCTGATGAAATGGTTCACTCAGATTTTTGATTTGGTAACCCATTTAGAAGTTTCTAAAACTACACACACATTCCATTTTAATTCGATAAAAAAAAGGTCTGAAAGCTATCTTTCTCCCTCAATCTGCACCGGTCATGGTTAATCTTCACCTAAGGGAAACAAGACCTCATGAGCTCAAAGGTACTCTTGAATTTCAAATTCAATTTAATTTTTAGGTGTTATAAAGATTTGACTATAAAATAATTGTCACTTAATTATTTTATTAACAACCAAAACTAAATTCCATTGTTGGCCTATGCCAGCAAACATTAGGCTCTTCCTAAGGAAATAATACCCTCACAAGATGAACAATGGTCTCATATTTCTAATCTGAGTCATCGTTCATGAGTTATAAGGATTTGAAAAATAAAATAAAATTATTTAATAATTTTATTTACGGTTATTTCATTCTCGGGTTTTCTCACTGGAGGCCTGCACCGACTAAACTTATGCCGCGCCTAGGGTAAACCTGCCATCCTGAACACAATAGTGCCATATTTTTTTTTATTCGGGCACCTATTTAATAGTTATTCCACTTTTTTTAGGAAAACTGATCACGTGCGCTATTTAAATTTTAACATTTTTTGACGGATCATTCTGGGCACTCCGGGCCTCAGAATCGCACGCCGTCTCAGCGTCTGGTCTCGAAATAATTCCATATAAAAAAATTACATATAAAAAAATTACATGGAATTTCCAGGAAATTAATTTTTTTTAGATAAATATAACATTAAAGGAATTGTTTTATTTATTATATTCAAAATACAATGATATATTGATGTTATTAAGGTCAAAGTAAATGAATATTATCAAAATGGACATTAATGATATTTTTGAATAAATAATATTTCATCAAATGACTTAAAATTTATAAAAATCATATCCTATACCATGTTTTTAGTATATGTTTAAAAATATAATTAAAGGTCCATTAATGGACCAATGTTTTTTTACAATTATATTGAACCCTAAATAGTAAAAACATAGTTACCCTAGTAAAGGGTAAACTTGGGTTTTGTGCGTTGCATGCACTTGTGTTAAAATTAATTTTCCACAAAAATAGGATTTTATATTTTATAAATTATGTTTAATATTTTTTACCAGATGGTAAAAATTATCTAATAAGGATCATTTTATTTCTGGTCTTAAGTGATAAATTATATATATAAATGGTCTAGTTACCATAGTGAAAACTAAAATGGTACAAGTGATGAAACTTAAGAGTTATGGAAAAATAAGTTTAAAACATATTTTTTTTGTGTGGTGGAGGTTTTTATTGACCATATCACCCATACATCCAATTATTTAACATTTTTTAGGATTTTGGGTTGGGAGTGAGTCTCCATTATTGAATATTTTTGGGTATTTACAAAAATACTACTCACCTCAGTTATAAAAAGCCACCGCTATCGTCTCCTCTTCACACCTTGAAAGCCATTTTTCTTGGACAATAAATACCCAAATAACTTCATAAATTATCTCCCAATTACCTAGATCAATAATTTTTATTAGAAATAAATCCTAGTAAAGATTTTGGTTCTTACCTAAGGAGGTTGTTTGAAGAAGAGGTATCATGCTCAACCAAGCATTTTTATTTTATATATTCCTCACCCTCCATCAATTATTATTTAATTATAATGATATAATAAAAAATTATACCCTATATAATAATATTTTAATATGTTAATGGAATAACCTAAATCTACCTGCTCTTTAATCAAATGGGAAACAAAACCATCGATCGTGTGTATGATGAACTACTGCCTCACAAACCGATGTAGTTTTATTTTCATCACCGCCCCTCACAGATTGTTATAATATTGAATTTAAAGTGTATATATGATATTTGTAACATAATTAAACATATGTAATTATTATAACACATATAAATTCTTCATTTTCAATCGATTGGGGATACAATAATGTTACTCGTGTGTCTGGCGGACTGCCACCTCGCGATGTGATGAGATTTATTTTTCACCAACGCTTTACATGGAAGGTAATAAAGATAAAGTTAATGAATATATGTGATATAAATGATATAATAATGATATTAATAATATATTTATCATTATTAAAATATAATATTTTCTTTTCTTTCTTACACTGAAAAATGATAACATCGTTCGTGCTACGTGTGGACTACTGCATTCCATAAAGTGATGTGACTGTTTTTCATCACCACATCAAAAAAAAGATATATATAGGTATATTTAAAGAAATAATTTGGTATTTATGATATTTTTATCGTTATATAAAGTTAAAATAGTACATATATTCTTTCCATAATGATCATTGAAAAATGAAAACGTTACTCTTGCATACGTACGACCTACCGTCTCCATGATTGTAATGTACATCATTTTTCATAACCAAATTCCTTGATTGTATTTAAAATTTAAATTTATAAATAAATATGATAAAAATTTCATGATTATTATTTTCTATATGTTGAAACAATGACTAATTTGACCATGGTCAACACACCAAATCCATTTCCAAACAATGAACCGAACGTCCTCAAAACACATGATGTGGACTTAACTAATTAGGTATTTAAATAGTAAATTAAAAATAAAAATAAATAAATTATTTTATTATAAGGAATTAATCCTATAATAGTTTATTAAGAAATCAAGTAATTTATATAAGTTTATAATACATGAGTTAAAGGGCATACAAGTAATGTTTGGATTTGAGGTAGGGGTTTCTTAACTCAATTTCCATTTATTGGGTTAAACTTATACTTATTTGATTATGTTATGCCAATAATGTTTTTTCAAGTGAGATATGATTTTATTAAGTTACTTTTCACTTGTATTGTTTGTATTATAATTTTTCACACATAATTATTTCATTTATTGATTCTCACCCCAATGATACTATCTTTGTAAGGTATTTTGTCTCATTTTCCTTTATTGAGGCATATTTTAATGTTATGCACCTAATTTATTTTATTTAATGTATGTAATACCTATTTTACATGTAAAGTCATGAATAATTAATTAATCATGGTATTTTATGTTTCAATTCGAATTATCACATCCAAGGGCATTTGACTTTAAATTTATCAATGGTACAAAATTTCATAACTCAATTTTTTTCATTGTGTTATATTACTTCTTTGTTCTCTTTGATTTTATAAGATTATGTGTGTAATAAATTTTAATTATATTATTTTGTATTTACACTTGTTTTATTTGTATTTATATTATATACACATAATTTATTCATTGATTAATTCTCACTTCAACGTTATCATTATTGTAAGGATTGTTCATCTCAGATCATCTTCTTTGGGACATATATTATGTTATACACCCAAATTATTTTAAGAGGAATATATACTACCAATTTAATATGTTATATCTTGAATCACCTTATTTTCATGATTTTTAAAGTTTCATTTGAAGTTATTCTTTCATGGAGATTATGATTGTAATGTTACCAAAAGTGAAAAAGTTATTTTCTGGAAGAATGTTTTTAATGATATTTTAATGGTATTTATATTCATCAAAATCATCAAATATTGATGTTACTTATGATCTACTAGAATATTTTGAAATGATAAAAACCTCATTTTTTCTTTGTATATATTATTATTTTTATGAATCTTGTTTCTTTTCTATGGGTTAATAATGTTTCAAACAGATTATTATGGAACCCGTTTCTTTTCCACAAGTTAGTAATATTTCAAATAGATTTTTATGGAACCCATTTATTTTCCAAGAGTTAATAATGTTTAAAAGATATTTTTATGGAACCTATTTTCTTTCCATGGGTTAATAATGTTTCAAATGTATTTTCATGGAACCCACTTCTTTTATATGAGTTTGTAATGTTTAAATAAAGAGATGAGCCCGTAAGGGGCTCCGCGACGCTAGGGTTTCCCTCTGTTGCTGCCTTCACCTTCTCTATCTCATGTTGCTGACATTCTCTCCTCGTCTTTCCTACTCGGTGAATCATGGAGTGAGGCTCGTATGTGATTTTCAGCCTTGTTTTGGTGTGGTGGGCATGTTGGGAGATTCACTGTGGGCTCCGAGTGAGGTTTTGGAGGCGGCGATGGGATTTCGGGTTTGGCATGGGCGGGACCATCTTTCTAGTGTGTTGGTGTTCGAGCGACTGGAAAAGGTAATGTATTTCAACCATTGAGATCTTGAATCAAGTTAAGGTAATGGATTTTAACCCTTAATATCTTGAATCAAGTTATGGTTTTTGAGGAGAATCTATTGAGTCTTGCGGTGTGATTTGTGAGTTTCGATTCTGCTTCTTGAACCTATTCTGTTCGTGATTTCATTCTGGTTGAAGCAGTTGTTGTGCATCTGCGTATATTGACCTGGTTGGTCTATGAGTTTGGATGATTGTTATGTGGATCTTGATTATTTTCCTTGGATGAAGACATTGAATCCTACTCGATGAGTTTCTCTGTGGGCAAGAAAAATAGAATATGCAATGGAACGACAATGATGGACTCTGGCTTATTCTCTGTATATCTGTGACGATGGTGATGGCGAGATAGTGATACCATCGAGGGTCATGATGATGGAAGGCAACTAGACATGATGTAAGTAGTTGTGGGTACTCATGAATTGAGGTCTTTTGTATTCTTTATATTTTGAATTTCAAATTTTGAATTTTGAACTCTGTTTTTGGGTTCTTTGAATCTGTAACCCGCACTTGTTGTTCTGGTTACCGCTTACCCATAAAGCGGACTATTTGAAAATAAAAAAAAAGAAATTGTCAGTCTGTAATGTTCAAATATATTGTTATGGAACCTATTTCTTTTCCATAGGTTAATAATGTTTCAAATATATTTTTATGAAACCCATTTCCTTTCCATGAGTTAATCATGTTTTAAAGATATTTTCATGAAATTCGTATATTTTTCGTGAGTTAATCATTTTTGGAAAGGGATAATGGTTTTTTCTATGAGTGTTATGATGAAATTCAAGATCTATGTACCTTATTTATGTTATGGTTATTGGGAATTATGATAATGATGGATGGTTCTGTGATAAACGAATAATGGATGGGTCCTTGATATCCCTATAATGAATTGGGTATAGAAGTTGACTGTATGGTTATTCCATTTGTAATATTTATTGTAAGAGTGATATGGAAATACCATCCCAAGTCATCTATATGTTTTATTTATTCTTTCTATGGGTTTTAATGATTCCTTGGTCAAGATTGATATGACAGGGTTCATGATTATTAATTCTGATGACTCTTGTATTTATTAAAGACTTATGCTGTGTTTTCATTTTTATGATCTAGGTATTGATGGGTATGAATATTCTTATTTTATGTTCGTGCACATTTATTATGTCATCATACCCTTATGTTCCTATTATAACAACTAATGACATTTAATTTTTAATAACTATGCTTTCCATTAATGATTATTTTAGTTCACCCTTATTATGTTTACTTTTCCCCAGGTTATGAATAATGATTTTAAATGATATGTGTCTAGAAAATTCTAAAATGTGATAATGTTTTTGAGAGATATTGAAGAATTAATATGGAACATGAAAAGCTGGCTATAGTGGGAATAAATACTCCCTTAAATCAATGGGTATTTTTTATGTAAGTGTTTTTCCTAGTTCTATAAAAATATAACCCTAAAAGGTACTAGGATATGTAAGTGATCCAATATTTTCTTGGAAAAAACTATGTTCAAATAAGAAATTGTATAACTCAAAGAAAGGAGTTTAATTTACCATGTACCTTACCTTTACCCTTGATTTTTATAGAAGTGATTTTACCTATAGTATCATAAATATAAACATATTAGTTAACTATTTTATTGTAACACCCCATGTTTAAAAAATGGAGATATGGTTGATAATATAGCAGACACACAACACCATGTTTAAATTAACCATGAAATAATATTGTTTTAAATATGATATTTATAACTTAGTCATTAAATTAGAGGGTATGAATAGTATTAAATAATTTATGAAATATATTTATAAATTTACTACTAAATAAAATTATATTGATAAATAATTAGTAAATAATTAATCAGTTTTTAGTAATGTTGTTTTATTCTTGAAAAATAAATTTTATTCAAAAAATATTTTTATTGATTTTATGAGAAAATATAATTATTAATTTCTAGAAATTTTAGAAAATGTATTTTAGAAAATGAATATATTATTTGAAATAATTTTATAAAAATTAACATAGTGTTAATATTTTTTTATTTTTAAGAGAATATTAATTTTTCAATGAATAGTAAAAAATACAGATTTTTTGTTCAAATGTCATTTATTTTCAATAAATTAAGTAATTTGAACGTTAGATTATATTTTGAATATGATTAAAAGTAAAATAGATTTTATTTAGTAATATTTAATCAAATTAATTACTTTTTAATCAACTTCATATTGGATTTTAGTATAAGTTTATTTTTGGGTTTAAAAACTAGGACTTTTCTAAAAACTATTTTAAAGTGCATAATGTCTCCCCATTTTAATTAATTAAAATAATCCAAAATGATGAATGTTTTAAATAAAATTTGTAGATTATATATCAATAAATATTATTGGATATTCATAAAATGATTATCATTAGTCATATAATTAATATAAAATCATAGTTTTCTTTAAAAATACACTTCTTGAAAACCCACTTTTTCATCACATCTACGGGCTTTGTTTTAAATTAAAATTTGGCACTTATATGAATTTAATTTTGTAAAATAGATTATATATTTGGAAATGAGTTTATTATGGGTTAAAATAAAATTATAAGGGTTTAAATGACCCTAACACTTGTATTAATTTTATTAGGTAAGTATTTTTCAACCTTGGACATCAAAGTCTAAAAATCTAGAAATTTATTTTGAATTTACATTGAAAATGATCCATATAACAATTTATGTAAAGAAAAAGACAAAAAGGAACCTTCCTTGTTTTTAATATCTATAAAGCTTTGAGAAAAGGGCAAAGAAAACCTATATTTTGTTATAAATAATTATTTGAAAGATAAATATTTTTTTCATGGTAATTTATTATTAATTTTTAGAGATGAAATAATTACCATAAATTATTATGAATAATTGATGGACTAATTATTTAATTAAAGGGAACATAAAATAAATTATATTAAAAATGTTAAACGTAATATAATTTGAATACATAATTGTATTACATGAATTCTGTCACGACCCGTCCCCCAGGTCCCATTCTGTAACTACCCCAAGCCCGCCTTCCATAGGCCAGGGGTTGGAAAATAGGACCGAATAAGCATATCCCAAAAAGGGAAGTCATTTTCCATTAAACATGTACACATGCACATAGATGAAACTGCAGAAAGTAAACACGAAGAAAACCAAAACTATCACTGAGACAACTATAGAAAGTACAATACAAACTCAAAGTACAAAGGGGATAGAACACAATCCCAAAACCACAAAGGAATGTACAACTACCATGGTCCATCCACCCGAGACCCCACTTAAAGGGTAGGTGAAGGGTATCTGCCTGTACCAGTAAAAGTATGCCCATCTATCCCATCTAACTGAGCACCACCTAGTCGTAGACCACAAAGATCTCTATCAAATCATTGATCACCTGCACGGGACACAACATGTGCGGGGGAAGCCCGTGTAGAGGTGAGTAACACAATACTCAGTAGGGATCCCAAAAAAAAAATAATGACCACAAAGAAATTCACAAATCAAACCACGAAGCATGATCACAAAGAAAGATAGCTCGCAAAGGTATAATCTGGAGTATTGAAATCAAGACCATCAGTCATAACACTGAACACCTTGGACTGCTGGGGTATTCATACCTAATGAGTATTGTTGGTATGCTAGGTCACAGAGAGATGATCCCCTCCATGGGCCTGTCAGGTCAAACATAGCTGTTTCTCACCTTGGCCATCGTATTGAGGTACTCGACCCTCATGAGTACCGTGGGTCTGTCGAGTCACACAGAGATGCTTCCCACCATAGGCCTTCTAGGTCAAATAGATTTGCTTCCCACTAGGCCATCGTAGCTGATACACATAGGATTTCTTATCAGTAGTTTTTGGGTCTCAGTCAGCCACAAGATTCATGCACGTATTACGTTTGATTCCGAGAAAAACCTCTCCTCAAGCCATTCATCACATTTCAAATTCCATGAAAACCTTCTTAGAGTTTTCTAAAACAACCTCCTCATCGTAAGGGTTATAACACCATAAATGACTCAAAAATTGGACACCTGGTCTGAAATATATTGGCATTATAGTAATTGGGGGCCGGTCTTGTCTGAGCCCAGTCTGACCCGATCGGACAGACCCGACCAACCCTACCCGGGGCCCCGCATGCCTCATCCTGGTTCAACCAATCCACCCCAACCCATTTTAGGTCTATTCCAGGATGGTCCAGGCCACTGGGCCAGGACCATTGGGCCTTGATGGACCCGACCCAGTTCGGCCGGGGGTCTGACCCTCTGGGTCGCCCAATGACCCGGTTCCATCTGACCCAACCTACAACAGGAAGACCAATTAATTCTGAGCTTGGTCCACCTAGTGGCCTGACTTTATCTCGTCAGCCCGGCCTACAAAAGAGGGCTGACTTAATTCCAACCTAGGCCACTCATTGGTCCATTTCACACCCCCCGACCCAACCCGCATTGCAGGACAGTCTTCCCCAGCTCGAACACCTTCTGGGCATCCTGTTCAGCTGAACGCGGCCGGAAGGAGTCGATCGCCCTTCCTCCAACATGTGGTCCCCACTGGACCACATGCCAGCGAACCGCAGCCCACGCGGCATGGCCCACCCTTCCGTCATAGCATGATGGCCGCATCCCGCATCCACACATCACCGGCCTAAGCATCGACGGCTCCTACTACTCTGCAACCCGATATGGACACAACACCTCCTTCTTTGCATCGTTGTGGCAAGCCTCCACCCACTCGCACCCACCATCATGGGCCCCCGCCACCAGTTGTAGGAGGAGCCTTACGCCAACCACTGGGTATACTCCGGTGGTCTGTTCCTCATATCGGTTACACATACAGCTTTCATGGGATGCCACCTTCCTTGCTAAGGCCTCGAAACCTCCTTCCCACCATTTCTAAGGTGCGACCATGAAGAACGCACAAGAACACACAAAGGCGGAGGGTCATGGGCATGTTTGTGTCAGCTCACACCATATGTGTTAGAGGTTTTCAAAACATGAAAGGGGAGGTTTTTCCATGAAGTACACATAATAATGCACAAGGCGGAGGGACTCAAGCTTGTTCATGTCTCACCCTCCATGTTAGTGTTTCTTTAAAACATGGTTGAAAAGGGATTATGATTCTATCAAAATTAATCCTGATGAAAAAACCCTAGAATAAACTCCCTCCCACAAGAAAAAATTATCCACAGATCAACCTATTCATGGGTTAATCTGTGTTCATTGTTTTAGAATGAAGAATGGGGAAATTCAAAACAAAAATTACCCCTACATGGGATAGATGTTGGTTAGGGAAGAGCAAGTTTGTGCACCTTCATTATCTATTCTTGATCCACTACCCATATTTCTAGAAATCCTTCAAAGGGTGGAAGGAGAATATGTTCGTCGTCCTTTGTTGTAGAGGATTCCTCACCGTAGATTCATATGATAAATTCCCAGATATCCAACTATTTCTCCAACCCGTTATCTCACTAAAAGTGAAACGCGTCGCAACGTTTCTATTACGCTGTGTCGTTGTGTCATTACACTGTTTCATATATGAAACAACATCTCTGTTACACTTCAGTTAAAGATTATTATTAATGGGATTAATTTAATGTGACTTGTCATCACCTCGTCGTCGCCACAGTACTGAGGTGCCACCGCTCAATGGTGGAGAGAAACAAATAAAATAACTTTTAAGTTATTTTATTTTTTTATTCTAATTTTTTTGAAAATTATCTTTTCTGGTTGACCCACATCGGTTAATGTTTGGTCCATTATTAGGTAATGCCGATGACTTTGATGCAATGGTGCCCTCAGATTTTTAATTTGGGCACCCGTTAAGAAGTTTCCAAAACCACGCACACACGCCATTTTATTTCACAAAAAAAAGTTCCAAAAAATATCTTTCACCCTCGACCCATGCCGGTCAAGGTTAAGCTATTCTTAAGGGAAACACACCCTCACAAGTTCAACGGTACTCTCACATTTCAAATATGATTTACCTTTTATAATTTATGAGGATTTGAAAATAAAATAATTTTTACTTAATTATTTTATTTATGGCCAAAAACTAACTTTTACTGTTGGTCTGTGCCAGCCAACGTTAGGCTCTGCCTGAGGAAATCATACCCTCACAAGCTCAATAGTGGTCTCATATTTCCAATCCGAGTCACCGTCTGTGATTTATAAGCATTTGATAAATAAAATAAAATAATTATTTATTTTGTTTAAGGTTATTCCATTTTTGTATTTTCTCACTGGAGACCTGCGCCGACTAAACTTAGGTCGCATCTAGGGTAAACCCACCATCACTAATGCAATGATGCCCTCATATTTCTAATATGGGAACCCTTTTATGATATATTACACTTTTTTTAGGAAAACCACTCACGTGCTCTATTTAAAACTTTTTACTTTTTGACAGATCATTCTGGGAACTTTGGGCCTCAGAATTGCACTATGTCTCAGCATCTGGTCTCGAAATAAACTTATATAAAAAAATGACATTGAATTTTTGAGACATTAGATTACTCAACCCTTTTAGGGATTTAAGTCTTCTTAATCCAAAACAAGGCTAAACAAAAAAATGGGGGTAATGAGCATGAATCTGAGCCTCCCGCTCCCATGTGCGCTCCTGGAGATTCTCGTGATTCCACTGAATGCACACTAGAGGAATCGATCATCCATGAAAGAACTACTATTGTCGATCCTCAATCTCCACTATAAACTCCGCAAATGTCACCCCATCATCAATGTGCATCTCAACCCAGTCGATGACATGTGATGGATCAAGCACGTAGCACCTTAGCTACAACATGTGGAAGACATCATACACCCAGTGTATCTATGGATGGAGGGATAGGCATTACACCACCTAGCTAACTCTACTTAGAATCTGGAAAGATCCGATAAACCTTGGACATAACATTCCACCCCACCAAATCTCTGCAATCTCCATAGGGGTGATACCTAAATGAACACATGGTATAAGACCTCAACCATAAACATTACATAATCTTGAATTATGTTAATAATTCATATTTAATATCTTTTTTAGTTTAGAGGTTTAGAGAAATAGGTTATAAACTATACATAACCACTTGAATATTACAAGTATACACTTCTACTCACTATCAATTTTTTCATAAAAAAAACAAAAAAACATTATTAATTCCATGTTTTAGACACCATGACTTTTACTTGATCCCATCCTTGACCCTATTCATCTTTAAGTATTGTGAAAAATATTTAAAAAACTTGGGATGAGCATAAAAAGCTCAGTAAGGGATACATAAAGAAAGAAACCAGTTTTTTTTCAAAACAACATGTAAACCATGAATACATTAACATTGAGTAATACTTTTAACCTTAAAAAAGTAGAAAAACACTTCACTGAATATAAAATCATTTCTTACCCTTTTGTAACCAAAAGATTACTATGTGGCCCATAGAAAGAAACATATAGAATATAAAGGTAACTTGGTACATAAACATACTTAAATGGAATAACCATATGGTCAACTTCCACACATATCCCTAAATAAAATATCCATATAGCTGACTTCCATAACAAATGTATTGGATGTTATAACATAACCAACCATCCTTGGTTTATCACAGAACCAACCGTCATTTGGTTTTTCATGTAACCACCTATCATTGGTTTATAACATAATCACCCATAAAATGTCCAAGTACCATTATATAATCATAAAACAAATAATATTGAAAATATCAATATTTCACTAAAAACATTTCATTTGAAATCACAAAAAATAATGTAAATATATTGAAATAATCAATCCATTTTAAAAACCATTTTCAAAATGAAAACACCAAAAAAGGGAATAAGGTATTTCTTTTTCTTTTAAAAACATTAAGGCTTATAGAGGAAACCAAATAACAATTACGGTGGCGGAGAGATTATTGTCATCGAAAATGTTAAAAACATTCATTTTTTCATTTAGTAAAATTCTTCATAGATAAAAGATTCCATTTTAATGAAATTAAAATTCAAAGTGGTTTATTATACACCATATAAAATAATAAGGTGTATATTATCAATATATGCCTCAATGAAAGGAGATTGAGACGAAGTCCCTTACCTCGTGTCCGAATTTACTTGTTAGTTCTTTAATTTCATGAATAATAAACTTAAATTAATTTATACTCCCTTCAGGTCATTTTTTCAGTTTATTATTCCTTTTATATCATTTATTACTATGTTATAAAAATTACATAATTATTTATGTTCAAATCGGACATTTTGTCAATATTCGGTACCTGAGTCAAAAATGAACTTGTTATTATTAAAAATTGTCCATGTGGTCAAAATTTCATTATCTATAGAATTATGTTCATGATTTAGATATCATATATATCATATATATCCAATATATATATATTTATAATATTCCATAACATTTGGAGAAAAGAAATGAAATGCCCCGTTCATGGAGACGGCAAGCCGTACGTACACATGAACACTACTTTAATTTCTTTTTCATATTTAAATGAATGAAAATGTAATGATACATAGTTATATTATAATTACAGTATAATATAATTTTTTTATATATGTCACATAATTTCATTAATTCCATCCTTCATACATTCCATGTATAGAATGAACGAGTCATATCACCTTGAGGGGGCGGTAGACACTTCCTCAAATGAAATTATCATATTTATTCAACATTAAAAGAATAGATGTATGTAATAAAAGATAATTATAGAATAATATAGATAAATTAAATATCATATATATCATATATAATTAAATTTCCATCATAATAGCCACCATGCGATGTGGTAGGGTAAAATCGAACAATCATCGTTTCGTGAGGCAGTAGTTCGTCGTACACAGAAACAGTATGTTCGTATCCATTAGATGGAGGTGTGTGTAAGTTTAGTTAGAATAATTCTCATAAAAACATAATATAATATTTTATATAATGTTTTTCTTATAAAATAATAGAATAAAGAGTGTTTATGTTGTTGGATAAGGAAAATAAATGAAAGCATCTTGAGAGAAGACATTACCTCAAATCAGGTAACTCCTTTTGATTTAAACTAAAAGGATTTATTGAATTGACTTATGCCCAAGGTAAGTCTTCTAGTAGTATTATAGGGATTTTGGGAGATTATTTGGGAAGAGTTTGGATGAGAAAAAGGTCTTTAGAGGTGTGAGTAAAGGATTATAGTTGGTGGCCTTTTATAAGAGGAAGGAGGCGTACTTTAGGAATGTATTGAAAGATTATTTTATTATAAACTGAATTTAGATTTTAAAAAGGTCCAAAACCCATTTAATGCAAAGATAAGATGAGTATTGATCTAAATAATCTAAAAAAAAGGTTTTATACCTGTTCTGGTTTCAAAATTAACCCCATCATTTTTCTTAAACCTTTAGTTAACTAATTTAACTCTTACCATGTCTTCTAGTGTATTCCCAGTATATTATTAATATAGCTACCATAAAATGTTAATATAACATAAAGTGGTTCATTAATGAAATTTAAAACATTATATAAGTCATTTGGACTAATATTATATTTTTATGACAATTATATAATTTAATAAAATAGTATTTGTTTTAAAAACTCATTTATGTCAATTTTTATACTATTCATATCATGACTTTTTAAAAATTCATAACAACTTTATTCATTCAAAAAAACTTAATTAATTCAAATATAACAAGTAATAATAATATAAAAAATTAGTTTATGACATAAAAAGTTTCAAAATAAATTTATTTTTATATTTATAATCTCATTTATTTAAATCATTCATTAATAAGGTAATCATTACATCACCATTGTGTCATAAATAAATTTATTTATTTAATATCTAAAAATTATAAATAAAACAATATGATATAGGAAATATTTTTATCTTTCTAATTAATATTTATAGTAAAAAATATAACTTATATAACCCCATATAGAAATTATTTTACTAAAAGATACATGTTTAGGTTATATTTTCCTTAACTTTAAATTAAAAGTAATTAAATGTCATTTTCACACACAAGTGGCTCCATTGGGTCCTAAAATCGACCCAAGAATGAAAATGGTTGGAAAGATATCATATAATAGGGTTAGGACAGGTTTAGGGTATTTTAATATTATTATAATATTATTTTTTACCCTTATTTACCAGATTTACCCTTTAACCATGGTAAATAAAATAATTACAAAAGTTACTACTGATAAAGTATAAAAAATAAATGGTACCTATTTAAAAAATTTGGAACTATTGATTCCAAATATGTAATCCATTTATCCAAATTCAAAACACAGAATTTGCAGAAATTAATTTAAAATCAATTCCTGTTGTCAAAACTAAAAAGCGGGCTTTTAAGAAGTAATAACTATCAAAATATTGACATGTGTTTATGTCCAATTTCAATGTGAAATTACTTAAAATGACCAAAATTGGATTAAATGATAAAAATATAATATAATTATACTTTAAAACAAATTAAAAAGATAATATAACCATATAAATAAATCAGACAAAAAGACAGTTTTGACTTAAAATGCAGTATTTTCACTTTTCAATAAAAAAATGAACTTTATCAGAAAAATACCAAAATTTTTCCCAAAGTAAATTTTGATGTCCCACTTCTAAATAAGAAGTTTATTCTTTCAAATGGAGCATATAAAAGTGACAAAAACTATATTTAATAAGGGTTTGCAATCAAAAGGTGGTAAATCGACATTTTAAAATTATAAGAGTATTTCATGCTTAAAATTGGATTCATTCTCATTTCAAGCCTAAAAAATTTATTAAATAAATGTAAAAAAATTTAACAAATATATTTAATTATAATATGGTTAGTTCTGTTCATTCCTACTAATATAATGGCTAGGCATTAACTTCCATTTAAAATAATAATATTATATTATTATTATTTTTTCAGTATGACTCAATATTGGGAGAAACATAATATTTTGAAGAAACCCATTACTGTGTGTTGGGTACATCATCTAAAATAGCATCCCCTTTAACGTAAAATTAATATTTAATTCAAATATATTAATAAATATTAAAATGTCATATTCTTTATTTACCTGGGATGTTACATCCTTCCCCCCTTTTGGAAATTGTGTCCTTGCAATTTTATTCACTTATCAAATAAGTGTGGGGTATTTATCCCTCATAGAATTTTCAGATTACCATGTTTCCTCTTTAACCATATGGGTTTTCCACAAAACCATTACCTGATGAATTACCTTATTCCACAACACTTGCTCTCTTCAGTCAAGAATCTGGACTAGTTGTTCCTCACAAGAGATATTCTCTTCACACTGAACTACCTCTGGACTCAAAACCTAAGATGGATCCAGAAAAGACTTTCTCAATATTTAAACATGAAAAACATTGTGTACTTGGGATAAAAATGGAGGTAAAATCACTCTATATGATACTGATCCAACATTCTCTAGGATTTCATTGGGTCCAATGAACCTCAGACTCTTCTTTCCCTTTCTACCAAAACACATCACACTTTTCCACAGAGAAACTTTGAGAAAGAAATGATCACCTACCTCGAAAGAAAGACCCTTCCTTCAGTTATCCACATAACTTTTCTGCCTACTCTGAGTTGTTCTAATGTGATTTTTAATTAACTTAAATTTTTCTGCCATCTCTTCTACCAGTTCTTGTCCCATGAACTCTATTTCACCTAAATAATCCCAAAAAGCTATAGTTTGACACCAATTTATATATAATGCCACAAATTGAGCCATATGTACACTAGATTGAAACCTGTTATTATAAAAAAAATCAACCAAAGGAAGATGTTTGTCGAAACTTCCCTGGTAATCCATTGAAGAAGAATGTAGCATATCTTTCAATGTCTGAATTTTTTGTTCTGAATGCCCATCTGATTGAGGATGAAAAGCTGTACTAAAATTTAATTCAGTACCCAACGACTTCTGAAGGCCCTTACAAAAGATAGAAGTGAACCTGTGATCATGATCAGATATAATGGAGAGGTGAACTCTATGTCACCTGACTATCTCTTTAAAAAAACCAAGAAAGTTGATCTAGATACAAAGTATCTCAAATAGGTAGAAAATGATCATATTTAGTCAATCGATCAACAAAAATCCTGATTTCATTGTTACCTCAAGGAGTCTTTGGTAATCCCACTATGAAATCCATGGGCACATTTTCCCATTTCCACTCTGGAATTGTCAAAAGCTGAAGCATCACTTTCGGTAACTTCCATTCTGCTTTAACCTGTTGAAAAGTTAAACACTTCATAGTAAATTAAAAAATATATCTTTTTATTACATCCCACTAGTAATACTCCCAAAGATCTCTATACATCTTAGTACTGCCAGGATGAACTGAAAATGAAGAAATATGAGCTTCACATAAAAAATCTTTCTTTAACTATGAATCACAAGGAATACATAATATCTTTCCAAACCTTAAAACACAATCTTTATCAATGTTAAATTCATGTAACTTACCATTCTGAACCAATTATACCTTTTTCTACAACTCACTATTTTATTTCTATACTTGGTTTATTCTATATGCTAAGATGATTTCACTACTACCTGAAAAAATAGAAGAATTACTTTTACTAACTACTTCCAATCCAAAATTCATCAAATCAAAAACCAAAGTATCTCATTCCAAATGTAGTATAGTTAATGTATCATTACTCTTTCAGCTCAAATCGTCAACCAATTTATTTTCCTTTTATGGATGGTAATGGATCATGCAATCATAATCCCTGATTAATTACAGCTATCTTCTTTGTCTCATGTTTAATTACTTCTGAGTTAATATATAAATCAAAATTTTGTGATCATTATATATTTCAAACTTTATGCCATACAAATGACGAATCCAAATTTTTAAGGAAAAAACAACAACAGCTAATTCCAAATCATGTGTAGGGTAATTTAACTCACGAGGTTTCAACTAACGTGAATAATAAGCAATTACTTGATCATTTTTCATTAGGAAACGACCTAGTCTTTTCAACGAAGCATCACTATAGATAAAAAATCATCATTTCTAGAAGGTGATGACAATACTAGAGAATTTACCAATCTTATTTTCAATTCCTAAAAACAACCACCACATTATTTTGTCCAGACAAATTTAACACCTTTTCGAGTTAACTTAGTCAGTGGGCTAGATAACCATGAAATTGTTTCAACAATCCTATGGTAATAACTTGATAAACCAAGAAAAATACGAATCTCTATCATATTTTGTGGGTCTTATCCATTCTTGAATAATTTTTGTTTTAGTAGGATCAACAGTTATGCTATATTTAGGAACAATATGACCAAGGAATGAAATTGGTTGTAACCAAAACTCACACTTGCTAAATTTCCCATGTAGTTTATTTTCTTTTAAGGTTTGAAAGACAACCCTTAAATGAATTTCATGATCCTATTTACTTTTAGAAAATACCAAAAAATCATAAATAAACACAACTACAAACTTATCCAAGAATTCACAGAAAAATATATTCATAAGATCCATGAATACAATAGGTGTGTTGGTTAACCCAAAAGGCATAACTACAAATTCATAATGTCTATATCTAGTATGAAATGTGGTCTTCAGAATGTCTGCTTCCTTTACTTTCAAATGATGGTACCCCGACCTCAAGTCAATCTTTAAAAAATATTGAGCTCCCTGGAGCTGATAAAAAAAATCACCGATATGAGGAAAATGATACTTTTTCTTAACAGTTATATTATTCAAGGCTCTATAATCAATGAAAAGTTTCATTGAACCATATTTATTTTTAACAAAAAATACTAGAGAACCCCACAGTGGTGTTCTAGGTCGAATGAAACTTTTATCTAACAACCCCCGCAATTGTTTCTTTAACTCTAAAAGTTAAATTTGAGCCTTTTGATAAGGGGGTTTTGAAATTAGATTAGCATCAGGAACTAAGTAAACAGTAAATTAAGCATCTTGATTAGGTATAATACCAGGAAACTCATCAGGAAGAACATCAAGATACTCATTTACTACTACGACATCATTAATCTGAACAGTTACTTTGTTTTTAGTAATATGTGCAAGGTAACATTTAGTTCTATCTTTCACTAGTTTCTCAGTTTCCTGATATGTTATGAAAAGTAATGTTTCATTCTTGTATAGAAACTAGAATTAATTCTAAAAAGAAACCTCTTTAGCTCTATATTCAATCTTAGTATGATAATCAGAAATCCAATCTATACACAAAATAACATCAAACTCCACTAGAGGCAAAACAATAAGGTTTTTAGGTAGATTCTTTTCACACAAAAGTACAAGAAGGTTCTTATAATTACTTTTTGTCTCAACATTTCCTCCAATTGTTTTTACCACAAGTTCGAGATTCATATCTTGAGATGGAATTCCCAATTTACTAGAAAATATCTTAGAAATGAAAGAATATGTAGACCCTGAATCAAACAACACATTGGAATAATATGAAAAAAACCAAGTACATGATACCACTTAATTTGGTTGTCCCACATAAACCATAGTAGTAACAAAAGATTTTTCCACACCCTTCTACTTTTGATATGTTTGGTTTCCACCCTGGGTAATCAACTTTGGACACACATTGGAATAATTCCCAAACTCGTTGCAACTGAAACATCTTACCACTATCTTTTCATTGCCTGTTTAATCATCTTCCTTACAGTTATGAGTAATATGACTAGTCTTATCATGCCAGAAGAACTTTCAATATTTTGAGAGAAATTCTCCAGGATTCGTTTTACCACACTTCTCACAGGATGGAAATTTAATTTTCTTACCTTCAGACTTCTTTAATGAATACTTTCCATTTTCCTACCAACTGGACCTCTTCTTTTGGTTTCTCTTATAGAACACTTGATCATCAAAAACTCCATTTCTACTTTCTTAGAATATATGACAAGTTTCTAATAGATTTTAAATTCATGATATGATAATTAATTTTGAAATCGCAGCTTCAATCTTGGGTAAAATAGATTTATCTTAATATCAAGATCTAGGATGAAATTTGGAGCATACCTTGCCAGTCAAGTGAACTTTTATTCATAAGTCACCACTGAATCATCCTCCTGCCTCAATTCCAATATTTTTTTCCATTCTAATTCGAACCGTATTAGGAAAATATTTATCATGAAACATAACTTTGAATTCTTTCTAACAAAGAGCATCAATATCTTCACTATCCCTGATATTTTTAACCATAAAACACCACTGATTAACTTATCCTTCAAAATTGTAAACAACAAGAATAAAACATTGATTGTTTTTACACCCCATGACATTGAAACTCTTTTCCAGTGCTTTGATACACTCTTCAGCTTGCACAGGGTCAGATGATCTTTTGAATGATGGGGGTGTTACCTCATTAAATGCTCCACTACTGACATGTTCCTCTGTGGTAGATCTGGCTAATCTCATGCATGGATACCACCACCATTTATAGCCTAAGTCAATTATTCTATCACTGCAACAAACTATTCAGTTCTGATTATGAACATCCCAAGTTTTTGATTTGGAAGGCTGTTTTCCTCTTGATGTCGTCCCATCATAGTTTCCATGTTTCCTCTACAAAAAACCATTATGATCACAAAAATATCTTAGTTGAAGAAACATGGTAATATTCAAATTCTCTATCATTTCAATCTTACCATAAAGTAAAAATAATATATGGATATTAATTTAACAATATTAAAACTCCTAAAGTTGTCAAAACTAACCTTTGATACCAACTATAAGGCCCCATCCATAAACATTACTTAATCTTGAATTATGTTAATAATTCACATTAAGGATATTTTTGGGTTTAGAGATTTAAAGAATTAGGTCATAACTTATCCATAATGACTTGAATATTACAATTAGACACTTATACTCACTATCCATTTTTTCATAAAATAAAAACTCAAAAAAAGAAACATGTTCAGTTTAATGTTTTAGATAACATGACTTTTTCTTGATCCCATTCTTGACCCTATTCATCTTTAAGTCCTATGAAAAACATTTAAAACCCTTGTTATAAGAATAAAAATCTCATTAAGGTATACATAAAGAATGAAAGTTGTTATTTTCAAAAAATAACATGTAAAACATGAATACTTTAACATAAATTAATACTTTTCACTTTAAAGAAGCAGCAAAAACACTTCACTAAATATAAGTTCATTGCTTGACCCTTTGTAACCTAAAGATTACCATATATACCATAGATTGAAACATATATCATATAAAGGTAACTTGGGACATAAATATACTTAAATGGAATAACCGTACGGTCTACTTCCACACATATCATTAAATGGAATAGCCATACGACTGAATTCCATACCCAATGCATTAGAGTTTATAATGTAACCACCCATCTGTGGTTTATCACGAAACAACCCATCATTTGGTTTATCACGCAACCAACTGTCATTGGTTTATCATGTAACCACCTATCAAATTTCCATGCACCATTATATAATCATAAAACATATAATATTGAAAATATCAATATTTCACTAATAAAATTTCATTTGCAATCACAAGAAATAATTTCAAGATATTGAAATTATAAATCCATTTCAAAAACCATTTTCAATATGAAAACACCAAAAAATGGAATAAGGTATTTCTTTTCCTTTTAAAAACATTATGGCTTATAGAGTAAGTCGAATAACGATTATAGTGATAGAGAGGTCATTGTCACTACAAACGTTAAAAACATTCATTTTGTCATTTAGTAAAACGCTTCATAGATAAAATATTAAATTTTAATGAAAGTAAAATTTGAAGGGTTTTATTATAAACCATGTAAAATAAGGAGTTGTATATTATCAAAATATGCATCAATGAAAGGAGATTGAGACGAAGTCCCTTACTTCATGTCCGACTTGACTCGTTTGTTATTTAATTTCCTAAATAATAAACTCAAGTTAATTTATAATTTCTTAAAAAAACTTTTTCAAGATTATTATTCATTTTATATCACTTATTACCACATTATAAAAATAATATAATTATATATGTTCATATTGGACGTTTTGTTGATATTCGGTACCTGAGTAAAAAATGAACTTGTTATAATTACAAATTGTCCATGTGGTCAAAATTATATTATCTATAGAATGATATTCATGATTTAGATATCATATATATCATATATATTCATTATATATGTATTTATAATAATACATAACATTTGGAGATAATAAATGAAATGCACTGTTCATCGAGACGGTAAGTCGTACGTATGCATGAACACTACTTTCATTTCTATTTCATATTTAAAGGAATGAAATCAAAATGATAAATAGGTATATTATAATTCTAATATAATATAATTTTTTATATATGTTACATAATTTCATTAATTCCATTCTTTATACTTTCTATATATAGCATGAACGATTTATATCACTTTTAGGGGGCGGTAGTCCGCACTTCCTCAAAAGAAATTATCTTGTTTATACAACATGAAAAGAATATAGGTATTTTATAAATGATAATTAAAGAAGAATAGAGATAAAATAAATATCATAAATATCATATATAATTACAGTTCTATCATAATGTCCACCATGGGAGGTGGTAGGGGAAAATCAAACAATCATCATTTTGTGAGGCAGTAGTTCACCGTACACAGAAACATTATGTTCATATCTATTAGATGGAGGTGTGTGTAAGTTTAGTTTGAATAATTCTCATAAAAACATCCTATAATATTTAATATAATTAATTTGTTATAAAAAAATGAAATAAATATAGTTTAGGGGGTTGGAGATGGAAAATAAATAAAATACGCTTGAGAGAAGACATTACCTCAAATCGGGTAACTCCTTTTGATTTAAGCTAAAAGGATTTCTTAAAATGCCTTATTACCAATTTAAGGATTCTAGAAGTAAGATAGGAATTTTTTGAGATTATTTTGGAAGAGTTTTGATGATACAAGGGGCTTGAGAGGTGTGAGTAAGGGGTTAGAGGTGGTGCCCTTTTATAAGAGGGAATAGGGGTACTTTAAGAATGTCTTGAAAGATTATTTTATTATAAACTGAATTTATTTTTTCAAAAGGTCCAAAACTCATTAAATTCAAATATAAGAAGATAATTTTTTAAATCCTCTCAACCAATAGGTTTTGGACAAGTTTTTGTTTTAAATGTAACCTTATCATTTAGCTTTAACCCTTAGTTAACTATTTAACTCTTACCATGTCTTCTTGTGTATTCATACTATATGGTTAATATAGTTACCATAAAAGGCCAATAAAACCTAAATAGGTTAATTAATGACATTTAAAACATTATCTAAGTCCTTTTTATGAATATTATATTTTTATGACTATTATATAATTTAATAAAATTGTATTTGTTTTAAAAACTTATTTATGTCAATTTTTATAATATTCATATCAAAACATTTTAAAAATCCATAAATACTTTATTATTTAGAAAAAACATCATTAATTAAAATATAACAAGTAATAATAATCCATAAAATTCTTGGATGACATAAAAAGTTGAAAAATAAATTTATTTTAATATTTATAATCTCATTGTTTAAATCATTTATTAATAAGGTAATCACTACATCACCATTGTGTCATAAATATATTTATTTATTTAATCATTAAAAATTATAAATAAAATAACATGATGTAGGGAATATTTTTATATTTCTAATTACTATTTATAGTTGAAAATACAACTTATATAACCGTATATAAAAATTGTTTTACTAAAAGATACATGTTTAGGTTATATTTTCATCAACTTTAAATTAAAAGTAATTAAATATCATTTTCACACACATGTGGCTCCATGGGGACCTAAAATCAACACAAGGATTTCCATGGACGGAAATATATCATAAAATAGGGTTAAGACATGGGTTAGGGTAATTTAATATTATTATAATATAATTTTTTACCCTTATTTATCAAATTTACCCTTTAACCATAGTACATAAAATAATTACTGAAGTTACTATTTATAAAGTCTAAAACTAAAAGGTACCTATTTAAAAAATTTATACCTCTTGATTAAAAATATGGAATCCATTTCTCCAAATTTAAAACATTTAATTTTCATAAATTAATTTAAAATTAATTCCCATTGTGAAAACCAAAAAGCGAGTTTTTAAGAAGTAATAAGTATCAAAAGATTGACATATGTTTATATCTAATTTCAAAGTGAAATTACTTAAAATGAAAAAAATTGGATTAAATTATGAAAACATAATCTAATTAAACTTTAAAACCAATTAAAAAGATAATCTAACCATATAAAGAAATCAGATGAAAAGACACTTTTGACTTAAAATGCAGTATTTTTCACTATTCAATAAAAAATGAACTTAATCCGAAAAATACCAAAAATTTACCCAAAGTAAATTTTGATTTCATGATTATAAATAATAACTTTATCTTTTCAAATTAATTATATAAAAGTAAAAAAACTAGACTTAAAAATATTTCTCCAACAAAAGGAAATAAACCGACCCTTTAAAATTATTAGATTATTTCATACTTAAAATTAGATTCACTATCGTTTTAAAAATGTAATATTTATTGGATAAATGTAAAAACATTTAACAAATTTTTTTAATTATAATATAGTTATTTCTTTTCATTCCTTTCAATACAACGGCTAGGTGTTAACTTTCATTTAAAATAATAATATTATATTATTTTTCAGTATGACTCAACATTGTGTGCAACATAAGATTTCAGAGAAACCCATGTCGGGTGTCGGTTATGCCATCGAATGCAACATCTCCTTTAAAGTAAAATTAATATTTAATTCAAAAATATTAATAAATATGAAAATATCATATTCTTTATTTATATTGTATGTTACACGTAGTCTCCCTCCTCAAACTCGAAGGGCCTCCGTCTCCTGTCAGTATAAGATTTATGCCTGATCTATGAAATACTCATCCACTCCTAGATAGTATGCACCTTCTCAGTGGTATCTCATACCAACTTTGTACCCATGAGTGATGAAACCTCTGGGTCTTTCCAACATAGAGGTGATTTGAATGGTCGCCCGTATAAAGCCTCGAACGGTGTCATGCTAATGGTAGAGTGATAGCTGTTGTTGTATGAAAACTCCACCAGTGGTAGGTGGTCCTCCCAACTACAACCAAAATCAAGGATGAAAGAATGATGAATTTCCTCCAAGGTCTATATGGATTTCTCTATCTGACCATTAGTATGTAGGTGAAAAGCTATGATCAAGCACCAATGAGTCCCGAACACCTGTTGTAATCCTTTCAATAGATGGGATATGAAGCAAGCATCATGGTCTGAGATGATAATAGAGAGAAACCTGTGAAGCCGCACTATCTCCTGGATATAGAGACATCCCAAGCCCTCTACTAATCCCTGCTCTTATATGGGTAGGAAGTGAGCTGACTTGGTGAGTAAATCAACAACCATCCAGATAGAATCGTAGACCTTGGACGTGTGTGATAATCCCATCATGAAGTCCATCGATATACGATCCCACTCCCACATCAGCACCTCAAGTGGTTGGGCCAATCCTATTGAAACCTAATGCTCAACATTCACTTGCTGACCAGTGAGGCACTGTGAAATAAACTCAGCCACCACTTTCTTCATCCTTGGATACCAATAATAAAGTCAGAGATCCTGGTACATCTTCTCCACTCCATGATGTACTGCCATGGGGGAGGTATAGAACTCCCTTAAAATCTCCTCTAGCAATGCCATTGGTACTACTATGAATCCTCTGAAAAGGATGATGTGCTTCCCACCTATCAAATATCCATCAGGGTTATGCCCTGTGGACACCTGGACACATGTGGTCTCACAGTTGGCATTTCCGAGTCACACCTCCTTGACTCGCTATAAGAGTGGAGGGGAAAACATCATAGACTAAAGATAATCTACCTCATCTTTATTCACAAAGGATATCTGAAGAAAGGCCAAATACTATGAGGCCTCGTTCAGTAGCTGTAAACTTGATCTCCTGTTGAGAGAATCTGCCACCACATCCCCCTTACCAGAAGTATAGACTATCTCAACGTTATAGTTCTGGGGGAACTCTATCCAACGTTTTTGTATCAAGTTCAGGTCCTTTTGGGATATGATATACCTGAGATAGTTATGGGCGGAGAAGATGGTAAATCGTTCACCCATAAAGATGGGTCGTCATATCTTCAAAGAAAAGACCACTGCTGCTAACTCTAGGTCATGGGTCATGTAGTTCTACTCATGCTGCCTCAAATGTCATGAATCGTAGGCGATCACTACTCACTCCTACATCAGGACACTACCCAGTTTGATCCCTAATGCATCACAAAAAACTACATACCCAATGAAATCCTATAGTAGTCTCAATATGGGGGAACTTGTCAGTCTCCACATCAATTGCTGAAATCTCTGCTGGTATCCTTCTATCCACATGAAGGGTTTTCCCTTCTTCATCAATGCTATCATGTGTGCTGTATATATATAGAAGTCTGGTACAACCATCTGATAGTACCCATCCAATCCAAGGAAACTTCTCACCTTGGTAATGCACTTGGGTGACTCCTAAGCAAGAGCCACCTTGATCTTTGATGGATCCACCACAACTCCAGCGTCTGAGATGACATGTCCCAGAAAGTGGAACTTTCATACCAAAAACTCACACATCAAGAGATTTCTGTAAAGTTGGTTCTCTCGGAGTGTGTCTAGAACCATCCTTAGGTGTATTGTGTGCTCCCTCCTCTCGAGACCCCACATGAAGGGTAGGTGAAGGGTAGCTGCCTCTAGCCATAGAAGTTTTCCCGTCTGTCCAATCTCACTGAGCAACACTTAATCCCGGACCACCAAGATCTCCGTCGAAGTATCGATCACATGCACGGAACATGCAGGAGATTCCCATGCAGGGGTGAGTAAATCAATACTCATTAGGGACACTAAACTAAAAAGTAAAGATCACAATGAAATTCCCAAATCAATCCATGAAGAATGATCACGAAGAAAATAGATCACACAGGTATAATCTAGAGTATATAAAGCAAGAACATCAGTCACAACACTGAACACCTTGGAATTCTAGGGTACTCATCCCTGATGAGTACCGTGGGTATGCTGGGTCACACAGAGCCGCTCTCCACTATGGGCATGTCGGGTCACACAAAGCCAGTTCCCACCTTGGCCATCAAACTGAGGTACTCATCCCTGATGAGTACTATGGGTCCGCCGAGTCACACAAAGTCTCTCCCCACCATGGGACTACCGTGTTATATAGAGATACTTCCCATTGGGCCATCATAGATGATCCACACAGGGTCTCTTGTAGCAAATCCACCTAGGGTCACTTGTCAACAATCTTCGGGTCTCAGTCAGCAGTAGGATTCCCGTACATAGTGCGATCGATTACAAGAGAAATTGATCCTCAATCCATTTTCACATTTAAACTTCAATTAAAATCACATTAGATTATAACAACAAAATCACCTCATCTCAAGGGTTCCAACTCCGCCAATGACTCATCAATTGGACACCCTGTCTAAAAGATATTATCATTTTTGTAATCACGTGCTGGTCGTATCTGGTCTCTGTCCGACCCGGTCGGACCGGCCCTACCAAACTAGCTCGGGGGCCCTGATTTACTTCGCCCTATTCGGCCGATCTGAACTGAGCCATTTTAGGACTTAGTCAGCTTAGTTTAGCCTAGCTGCTGGGCTAGGACCATTAGGCCTTGCTGGACCCGACCCGGTTTTCCCGGGGGAGCAGCCCACCGGGTTGCTTAGTGACCTAGTTCCATCCGGTCCAGCCTGCACCATGTGGTCCAGTTCATTCCCATTACGGGCCACCCAGTAGCTCGAATTTATCCCACTGGCCTAGCCTACAAAAGAAGGCTAGATTAAATCCTTCCCGAGCTGCTTAGCGGCCCAATTTACGTCCCCCAGACCAAGCCGCATGGTGGGTCGATATTCCACAACTTGGATGCCCATCAGGCATCTAGTTCAGCTACACATGACTGGAAGGACTCATCCGCCCTTCCTCCCACATGAGGTCCTCGCTGGACCGCATGCCAGCGCACTGCGGTCCACGTGGCGCGACCCCCCCTTCCGACGCGGCCGAATGACTGCATCCTGACTCCACTGGCCACCAGTCCGAGCACTGACAACTCCTTCCGCTATGACGCGACCCAAGAAATCCATGAAACCTCCTTCAGTATACCGCCACATGCCCGCAACCACCAACACGGGCCCCTATCTCTACTGCCACAGCCTCCCGCCAGCTATCGCCGTTGACGCTGGCATGCCGATAGATCCTTTTGCGAACCACTGGGTCTACGCCAGTGATTTGTTCCTTGTGTCTTCTGCACCTATGGATTTCATGGGATGACACCTTCCATATTAAAGACTCAAAACCTCCTTTCCTCTATTTTGAATGTGAATCCATAAAGAACGCACAAAAACACACAAGGGCGGAGGGGCCCGTGCCTTGTTCGTGTCGGCCCGCACCCTCTGCGTTAGAGGTTTTGAAAACATGGGAGGAAATTTTTGGCCATGGGGAACACACAATAATTCACAAGGTGGAGGGGCTTGGGCCTTATTCATGTTGGCTTGCACCCTTTGCATTAGAGTTTATTTAAAACATGGGGGAAAATATATTGAGATTCTATCAAAATTATTCCCAATGTAAAACCCCAAAAATAAACTCCCTCCTGCATGAACAAACAATCCACAGATCAACCTATTTTTGGGTTGATCCGCATTCATTATTTTAGAATGAAGAATGGGGAAATTTAAAACAAAAATAACCCCTAACTAAGATAGATGTTGGTCAGGGAAGAGTGGGGTCTCGGACCTTCATTCTCCATTCTTGATCCACCGCCCATGTTGCTAGAAATACTTCAAAGGGTGGAAGGAGAATGTGTTCTCCATTCATTGATGGAGAGGATTCCTCACCATAGATTCATCCTAGAAATTCCCAGATCTCCAACTATTTCTCTAGCCCATTATCGCATTAAAAGAGAAACGTGTTGCAACATTTCTATTATGCTGCGTCGTCGTATAGTTACGCTGTTTCATTTATGAAACAAAATCACTATTATGATTCAGTTAAATAGGATCATTAATGGGTTTTATTTAATGGGACTTTTCATCACATCATCACTACTATAGTGCTGATGTTCCACCACTCAACGGTGGAGAGAAACAAATAAAATAACATTTATGTTTTTTTTCTTCAGAAAATTATTTTTTCTGGTCGACCCTCATTGGTTGAATTTAGATTCATTCTTAGGTAATGTCTCTATTCGGGGTGAAAAAAATGCCCTCATATTTTCAATCCATGAACCGATTTAGAAGTTTCCAAAACTGCGCATGCGTGGCATTTTAATTCGCTAAAAAAGTTCCAAAAACTATCTTTCACCCTCGACCTGCACCAGTCAATGTTAATCTTCACTTAAGGGAAACATGCCATCATGAGCTCAAAGATACTCTCAGATTTCCAATCTTAGTTACCATTTAAGAGTTATATGGATTTGATAATAAAATAATTGTTACTAACTTATTTTATTTACGGCCAAAAACTAACTTCCACTGTTGGCCCGCACCGGCCAACGTTAGGCGTTGCCTAAGAAAAGATACCCTCAAAATCTCAACGGTGGTCTCAAATTTTCAATCCGAGCCACCGTTCATGAGTTATAAGCATTTGAAAAATAAAATAATTTTAATTAATTATTTTAATTACAGTTATGCCATTTTTGGGTTTTCTCACTGGAGGCCTATATCGACTAAACTTAAGTCGTACCTAGGGTAAACCGGCATCCAGAATGCAATGGTTCCCTCTAATTCTTAACCCAAGAACCCATTTAAGATTTATTACTCTTTTTCAAGAAAACCACTCACCTGCTCTATATAATACTTAACATTTTTCAATAGATCATCTCGGGAATTCTGGGCCTCGGAATCGCACACCGTCTCAGCGTCTGGTCTCGAAATAATTCCATATAAAAAACATTTACATGGAATTTTTTGGAAATTACAAATTTTTTATAAAAATAACATGTAAGGAATGTTTTTATTGATTATATTCAAAATACAATGATATATTTATGTTATTAAGGTCAAAGTAAATGATTAGTATCAAAATGGTCATTAATGATATTTTAGAATAAATAATATTTCATCAAATGATTTAAAATTTATAAAAATCTTATCCACTTCCATTTTTTTATATATGTTTAAAAATATCAATAAATGGCCATTAATGGACCAATTTTCCTTTTATAACAACTATATTGAACCCTAAATAGTAAAAACATAGTTACCATGGTAAAGGGTAAACATGGGTTTAATATCTCACAAAATAGGATTTTTTATTTTATAAATTGGGTTTAATATTTTTTACTATAGGGTAAAAATTATCTAATAAGGCTCATTTTATTTATGGTCTTAAGTGATAAATTATATATACAGATGGACTAGTTACCATAGTGAAAACTAAAATGGTAAAAGCAATGAAACTTAGGAGTTATGGAACAATAAGTGTAAAAAATGTTTTTTTTATGGTGGAGGTGTGGATTGACCATATCACCCATACACCCAATTATTTATCATTTTGGAGGATTTTGGGTTGAGAGTGTGTCCCCATTATTGAATATTTTTGGGTATTTACAAAAATTCCACTCACCTCACTTATAAAAGGTCACCCCTCTCCTCTCCTCTTCACACCTTGAAAGCCCTTTTTCTTGAACAATAACTACCCAAATAACTTCATAAATTATCTCCCAATTACCTAGTTCACTATTTTTATTGTACAAAAATCCTAGGAAGGATTTTGGTTCTTACCTTAGGAGGTTGTCTGAAGAAGAGGTATCGTGCAAAAAACAAAGCATTTTTATTTTATATATTCCTCACCCTCCTTAAATTATTCTTTAATTATAATTATATAATAAAAAATTATCCCCTGTATAATAATATTTTAATATATTAATAGAATAACCTAAATCCACCTCCTCTTCCATAAAATGGAAACAAAACAATCGTCATGTGTACAATGGACTACCACCTCTCAAACCGACATAGTTTGTTTTTCATCACCGTCTCTCAATGATTGTTATAACGAGGAATTTAAAGTATATATAAGATATTTTTAACATAATTAAACATATTTAGTAATTAAAACATATATAACTTCTTACTTTCCATTTGATAGGGGATACAATAATGTTTCTCATGTGTCTGGCAGATTGTCATCTCGTGATGTGATGTGATTTATTTTTCACTAAAACTTTACATGGAAGGTAATAAGGATAAAGTTAATGAATATATGTTATATAAATTATATAATAATGATATTAATGAAATATTTATCATTATTAAAATATAATATTTTATTTTTTTTCTTACACTGAAAAATGATAATGTCATTCATGCTACATGTGGACTACTACATTCCACGAAGCGATGTGACTATTTATTCTTCACCACATCACAAAAATAATATATATAATTATATTTAAAGAAATAATATCTTATTTATGATATTATTATCATTCTTATTAAGGTAAAATAATCCATATCTTCTTTCCATTATGATCACTGAAAAATGAAAACGTTACTCTTGCATACATACGACCTACCATCTCCATGATTGTAATGTAGATCATTTTTCATAACCAACTTCCATGATTGTATTTAAAAGTAAAATTTATGAATAAATATGATGAATATTTCGTGATTATTGTTTTTTATATGTTGAGACAATGACTAATTTGACCACAGTCAACACACCAAATCCGTTTCGAAACAATGAACTGAACGTCCTCAAAACACATGATGTGGACTTAACTAATTAAGTATTTAAATATTAACTTAAATATAAATAAAATATGTGATTTAATTATAATGTAATTAATGGAGAATATTTTATTAATAAATCAAGTAAATGATATAAGTTTATAATACATGAGTTAAAGGGAATACATGGAAAGTTTAGTTGAGGTAGGGGTTTCTTAACTCAATTTCCATTTATTGTGTTAAACTTATAATTAATTGATTATGTTATTCAAATGATTTTTTGAAATGAAATATGATTTAATTATGTTTAATTTCCAATTGTATTGTGTTTATTTAATTTTTTCACACATAATTTTTTCATTTATTTATTCTCACCACAATGATACAATATTTGTAAGGTATTTTGTCTCATTTTTCTTAATTGAGGCGTATTTTAATGTTATGCACCTAATTTATTTTATATAGTTCTTTTAATTCCTATTTTACATGTAACATCATAGATAATTGATAAATAATGGTATTTTATGTTTCCATTTTAACTAGTTCAACCAAGGGGATTTGACTTGAAATTTATCAATGGTATAAAATTTTATAAGTCAATTATTTTCATTATGTTATATTACTTATTTCTTGTCTTTGATTTTACAATATTATGTGTGTAATAAATTTTGATTATATTAAGTTTTATTTACAATTATTTTATGTGTATTTATATTTTATACACATAATTAATTCATTGATTAAATCTCACTTCAATGTTATCATTATTGTAATAATTTTTTCCTTTAATGATCATTTTAGCTCATCCTTCTTATATTTATTTTTCTTAAGGTTATGAATAATGATGTTAAATTATATGTTTCTGGAAAAGTCTCATATGTGATGAAGTTTTTGGGAGATGTTGAAGAATTAATATGGAACATGAAAAGATGGGTATAATGGGACAAATACTCCCTTGAATCCATGGGTATTGTTTATGTAAGTGTTTTTCCATGTTCTATAGAAATATAAACCTAAAAGGTCCTTGTGTATGTAAGTGATCCAATATTTTCTTTTTATTTTGTATGATTTGGATGGAAAAAATTTGGCCACATTTTTCAGAATCAAATCTAGAATGTAAAGTTTATCATTTCAGCACTGGATTCGAGAGCGAGAGTTTGAGGATCTCACAATTGGTATCAAAGAAGAGTTTAGAAAACTTTTAAGATTAGGATGTTTTCATGTGAATTTATATTAAGAGTTATGGATACCATTATAAGTCTATAAGATTAAGTTTGATCATAAATTGAAAATCTTTGACACCACTTTTTAGGTTTTAAGTAATATAATTTTGTGGTGATTAATGAAATTTTGGGAGATGTTTTATTAGTTTCGGGTATATATAATCCATTGTTTCAACAAGAAGTGTTATTTAATTATTAATTATTTTTTTCACATGTTTACTATAACAAATGAAAACCCTAATCTAAGTGATAATTTGAGCATCCAATAAGGCCACGGGGTTTGAATCCACAAACGAAGGGAAATAAGGGTGTATCTCCTACCATTGGGCTACATGATGTCCGGGTTAGTATGAAATTTTTATAGGTAAAGATTAAGTTGATTTTGAAAAAATATGGGATTAAAATTGATTTGGTGATTTAGTATTTAATTTTATTTGAGAAGAATATATCATCAAATTATTTGAATATTTGGGTTCCAAACTTATTCAGTAAAAGTTTGAAGAATTATAAGGATAATTATTTTTGAAATGATTTAGTTTGAACGTTGGGTATTAATGTTGAAATTTAGAGATTAATGTATTATTAAATCATGTTAAGGTTTATTAATTTTGGGAAATATATTAACTTGTGATAACTATTTTAATCAGAATGGATCTGATGGCCATTGAGTACCCGATGCACGCGCCTCTAGATTTTCATTTTTTGACCGTTACTTCATCCCTGTAAGGCTTAGAGGTAGTGGGGGCTTCATTTGGATCTTTCTCATGTCTGATGTTTTCTCTAAAATCACAATCATCATGCCCATATCACCTTGGCCAATCATATTCCGGGTTTTAGTTTAGAGAACTGGTGGTTACATCTTTAAAGGAAGTGCTTCTTCGAGTGGCACCTTCAATTTTGTCGCTCTCTCCTGTGCTAGCAATCCCCTTGGGGAACGTCTATTTAGGCATGGATGAGGGTTCTCCAGAGATCATCTTTGTGAACTATGAATTTTTTGAAGTGAATTCCATTCACTAATGGACCTTGGTGGCTCAGTTTGGTTTGGAGCGACTGCCTATTATGTGGTTTAAAGAAGGTGACCTCAATACTGTGTTTTTATAATATTTCATGAAGGAAAGGAATCAGTTCTCAAGGATGAACATTATCTTAGAGGATGACATGTTCATGGATGACTGTGATGAGGTGGGGAATATGTCCTATCTTCATTTCAAGTCCCTTATTATGGATTTGAATCAAAATTTGGAAGGAGGGTATCATAGGGGTAGTGATGAACTATGCGATGTCACTCCTTGCACGATGTAAGATTAAGATAATCTGAGGTTTATGTTGATACCTGATGATCATGAGATCTATGAATTAGTTCAGTGTCTTAACCTAGATAGTGCATCTGGCCCTGATGGGTTTCTTGGGATGTTCTATAGGGATTCATGGGAACTCGTCAAGGATGATCTTGTCAATACTGTATAAGAAATTTTCCATGGTGGTTATCTTACATGTGTGGCCAGCACAAATACACTCATGCTCCCACCTAAAATAAATAACCAGTTATATCTTTTGAACTATCATCTCATAAACCTATGCAATTTATCATACAATGTGTTGTCAATTGTCATCAATACAAGGCTTTCTTCGTATCTCTCAAGATAGATTTTGGAGGAGCATCACAATTTTATCCAAGGTAGAATGATTCAGGGTTCTATCTGATTGGATTAGGAGAAAGGGCTATCAACCACAAGGAAATAGGTTCTTATATGGTTCTCAAGCTTGATATGGATAAATAATTTGACATTATGGAATAAAATTTCATACTTAAGTTTCTTGATAGTATGGGTTTCTCTTCCCGGTCTTCTAATCTCTTATTCAGATGCTTTAGTTCTACCTGACTTAACATCTCTTTCCTTGGTAATACCCTTGGGGTTTTCAAGGTAGTGTGGGGCCTAAGGCAAGAAGACCCCCTTTCTCCTAGACTATTCAACATAATGAATGACTCCCTCATCCAACTCATTAACAGGAGGATTTAAATCGGTATCACTCTTCCTTACCAATGCGTGTAATCGTTTGGAGGTATCTCTCATCTCATATATGTAGAGGATACCATCATATTCTTTAATGTAAACACAATATCTATTGGTGGAATAAAAAAAACTCTTTATGATTATTGTGAGTGGAATGGCCATCTTTTTAATAAAATAAAGAGCAGTGTGTTCATTACTTTGGGGTGTTTTGATAGGAGGTATTGTAATATAGGAATACTTTTAGGCATCAGTAGGTGAAGCTTTTCAATGGACTATCTTGGAGCCCCCTTATATCTAAACAATATTTTTATTCATCATTTCAATAGTACGGTAGACAGGATCACCAGATAGATACTCAACTGAAAAAATATCTATTTGTCATTTGGTGGTCACATTACTCTGGTGAATTCTGTGCTCTCTTTGATTCCTCTTCATATTATTTCTATGATCTCGGACCCGAAGGTGGTAATTGTTGGTATTGAACACATTTTATATTCATTCACTTGGGACACCATTCAGGATGGGAAGCACCACTGGGCTTCATTGTCTAGGATTTACCATTCATCAATGGAAGGAGGTATTAATGTCCAAGTGTAACATATGTTGTTTCTGGTTTGCATGCCAAAATCACGTGAGATGTTATCGAAGGATGGACCTTATGAGGAAAACTTATTTCCCAAAAATACATGAAGAATAGTGATATTCCTCAAAGAAGATATTCTCCATTATGGGAGGCAGTCAATACACATTTCATGGCCCTAAAATGTCATTCCAGATGGATTGTCGGTTGGGATGATGCCAGCTTATAGTATCAAAACTAGGTTGGCTCAATTCTTGACTTTACTAGGTGTCATGTTCCTCACATTATGGTCAGGATCCAACTTAGGTATTTTTTCTGGGAAAGGATACCACCGTCTTCAGTGCACCCGAATAGATATGGATATGTGGGGATAACTACATTGGTGTAAGGAAATCCCAGTGAAACAGAACATCCTGGTCTGGTGTATTTGGAATAATTCTCTCCCTACTGACGATCCTATAAAACATATTGGAATCAATATTGCATCCAGGTGCAATTTCTATGTGATTTATTGGGAAGGGTCACCTGCCCACTTTATTTTATAGTGATTGGGCCCACACATTGTGGTGGAATTTTGGGGCTTTCACTAGTTCCAGTTCTATGGAATCGTCGGGAGTTGAGTTTATCACTAATTGGTTCCAAGGATCATAGAAATATAACAACTAGAAGATGGAGAGGGTAGTTATTATTGATGTGGGGTGATGGTTCATGTGGAATTATATAAATAAATCATGGTATAAAGTTATTTCTTATTTGAAATTGGCCCTCATCTTCAGAATCAGTAGTCTTCTCATCAAACTCTCTTTGCTGATAAAAAAATGTAGTGAAGCTCCATCGCTTAAGTCCCTCTTGAAAGCTGTTTCCTCACTCCTGACTCCTTATTTATCATAGGGTCAGTAAATCTATTGGAACTAACATATTCATGGATATAAGATGAATATATATGGTTCTTATAGAATGGGGAGTATGAGGGGTTTTAGTTTACTGTGGGATAATAAGGGGTCATTTATTTTGGATTTCACTACTTCTTTTATCAATGGAGACTCCCTTCAGGAAGAAGAAAATGTGATGCTCATAGGACTCAAGATATGCAGTGAAAACAATATAATTTGGGATGTGGTAGAGACTGACATAGAAATTCTCTTCAATTTCATTCATGAAATTATTTATACTCTATGTACAATCTCTTATTATGTTCATAAGTATAGGAGGTGTATCAACTATTGCATTGAGTTCCTTCATGATCAGCACAAGGGTAATAAAGTAGAAAACTTCCCTACATCAAATCCCCATCATGATGTGTCTCTTACTTGATTCAATGGTTTGGGTTCCTTCCCCATTTAAGGGTTGGATATTGTTCATGGGGATACACTTGGTCTTCACTATTTTAGGCCTCCTTAGATCTCTCTCTTTTTGTACCTTAGCCCCTGGCTTTTTATCAATAAAATAAATGATGATGATGATAGTGATAACCATTTTTTCATTTAATGTATAAAGACTGGGGGAATATATTGTTTTCATTTTACGGATTATTTTATCCATTATAAGTTTGTTTTAGTGATTCAGGCATGAAAAATTCTTCCTGAATACTCATCATTTGGAGCCAAATATGAGATTATGGTGGAATCTATTAAAGGATTAAATTCTACTTGTAAAGTAAGTATATTTTACCTATATTCTTATTCTAGATGGTAATAGATTCCACAACTCTAGGAAAAGGATCATGAAATTTTTTTGTCCTCTTTCCATCATTTATGATGACATCAAAGATATTTTTTAAACCTCTTTGGTTTCTAGTTTTGTAGTTGTTGAATTTCTCTTGATCATTCACTTTATTATGAACAATGATATATATAAATCCCCATAATGGTTTATAATTTTATTCCATTTATATATCTCCACCTACCAACAATTGTTTCCTATATGGAATCATAGTTATATGATGGAATTCATATTTTTTCCTTTCCTTATTTTAAGAGAAAGATTTATTAACCCTTTTTACGATGTGGGTAAAAAAAAAAAGGTATTTTCAAATGAAAAACCTTTGATTACCAAGATAAATTTTTAATTGAAAGTATGGAATTTATTAATGGTGGGAAGAAATAAACACACTTATATATTTTTGACAAAATGGAGATATGCTCGATAGCATATAAAACACACAACACTAAGATTAAACAAACCATAAACTAATATTATTTTAAATATGTCCATTATAACTTAGCCATTAAATTGGAGGGTATGAATACTATTAAATAATTTAAGAAATATATTAAAAAATTTAATAGTAAATATAAATATATTTATAAATCCTTAGTAAATAATTAGTCAATTTTTAATAAATTCATTTTATTCTTCAAAAATTTGTTTTCCTCAAAAATTATTCGTATTACTTTTGTGAGAAAATATTATAATTGATTAATTTAAATTTTAGAATATATATTTTATAAAAATAAAACAATTTTTTGAATCATTACATAAAAATTAACATAGGGTGAGATTTTGGTATTTTTTAGAAAATATTGATTTCTAGTGAATAGTGAAAAATACCAATTTTTCTAAAAATGTCATTTATTTTTAATAAATTAAGTAATTTTAACTTCCAATTGTGTTTTTAATATGATTAAAATTAAGATAATAATTATTTACTTATATTTAATCCAATTAATATATTTTTAATAAACTTCATATTGGATTTTAGTATTAGTTAATTTTTGGGTTTAAAAAATAGGTTTATTTTGAAAATTATTTTAAAGTGCATAATGTTTTTCCATTTTAATTTATTAAATTAACCCCTAATGAGTAATATTTTAAATTAAATTTATATATTATATATCAATAAATATCAATTTATATTCATTCAATGTTTATTATTAGTCATAGAGTTAATATAAAATCATATTTTGCTTGAAAAATACACTTTTTGAAAACTATTTTTTCATCGCATCTATGAGTTTATTTTAAATTAACATTTTACATTTATATAAATGAAATTTGTTATAATGGATTAAATATTTTATATCACCATAAGTTTAATTATCTAATAAGGTCAAATTAATTTTTGACCATAATGAATAGTGAAATTAGTAAAAATTAGTGACAATGATTAAGGTGAAAACGAGTTTACCTAGGGATACACTAAAATGATAAGGGTTTAAATGACCCTAAAAATTGTATTAATTTTATAGGTTAGGTTAATTTTTAAATTTTAAATCAAATTTTATAAAATACTTTAATTTATTTCTAATTTACTTTTAAAATGACCCATATAATAAGTTAAGTAAAGAAAAAAGACAAAAAAAGAACTTTCCTTGTTTTTAACATCTATAAAGCTTTAGGATAGGGAAAAGACAAACTATATTTGGTTATAAATATGTTAATTTAAATATAAATTATCTTCTTATCATGGTAATTTATTTTTAATTTTAGAGATAAAATAATTACCCTAAATGCTTATGCAATACCGATGTAGTAATTATTTAATTAAAAGGAAAATAAAATAAATGACATTAAAAATGTTAAAAGTAAAAAAATTTGAATGAATCATTATGTTCCATGAATTTTTTAGATAAATATAATTTTTATGGGATGTTTTTATTGATTATATTCAAATTACCTTGTTGTATTGATGTTATTATGGTCAAAGTAAATGAAAAGTGTCAAAACGGTCATTAATTATATTTTATAATAAATAATGTTTTATTAAATGATTTAAAACTTATAAAAATTGTATTATCTACCAATTTATAAGTATATTTTATAAAAATATCAATAAAGGTTCATTAATGGACCAATGGTTCTTTTAAAACAATTATATTGACCCCTAAATAGAAAAAACATAGTTACCATTATTTTCAACAAAATAAGATTTTATTTAATAAATTGGATTTCATATATTGTACCAGTGGGTAAAAATTATATAATAATGATCATTTTATTTATGTTCTTAAATGATAAATTAAATAGATAAAAATACTTGTTACCGTAGTCAAAACTAAAATGGTAAAGGTAAGGAAGCTTAAGAGTTATGGAAAAACATGTTTAAAACATGTTTTTTTTGTGTTGTGGAGGTTTTTATTTAAAATATCACCCATAAAATCTATTATTTATTATTTTTTGAGGATTTTAGGTTGTGAGTGGGTCTACATTTTTGAATAGCTTTTTATATTTATTAAAATACCATTCACTTTACTTATAAAAGGACACCCATCTCCTCTCCTCTTCACACCTCAAAAGCCCTTTGGCTCAAAAAATACCTACCAAAATAACTTCCTAAATTAACATTCCATAAGCTAGGCCCACTATTTTAATCTTAAATTTATTCTATAAAGGATTTTTTTTCTTATACAAGGAGGTTTTATGAAGAATATATTTCATGCTTAACCAAGTGATTTTATTTTATTTCTTATTCCACCTCCTTAAAATATTATCCAATTATGATGATATAATAAAAATAGTATAAAATATATATTTAGATTATACTATGATAATATAACAAACTAAATCTACCTCTTCTTCTATAAAATGAAAAAAACCATTGATAATGTGTATAACGAATTACCGTCTCATGAACCAATGCAGTTCCGTTTTCATCATCACCTCTCATGGATTATTATAATGATGTAATTAAAGTATATATATATATATGATATTTTTTAAATAATTTATCCTATTTAATTTTTTATATCACATAAACCTTCTTACATTCCAATCCATGGTGCATACGATAACGTCTCTTGTGTGTACAGTGGACTACCGCCTCGCGACGTGATGTGGGTCATTTTTTACTAATGATTTATATAAAAGGTAATAAGGATACATTTAATGAATATATATAATATAAATGAAATAATTATTATATTAATTTCATATTAACAATTATTAAATGATAATATTTCATTTTATTTCTTTCAATGGAAAATTAAAATGTTTTTCATGGTATGTGTGGACTACCACCTTCAATGAAGTGATATAATTATTTTTTCATCACCACATCACATAAATGATATATATAAATATATATATAAGTATATTTAAATAAATAATATGGTATTAATGATATTATTATCATTATGTATAGATAAAATAATATATAACTCCTTTTAATAATGATCATTGAGAAATGGAAATGTTACTCATGCATACGTATGACTTACCATCTCCATGATTATAACGTTGTCCATTTTTCAGAACCATATTTAATGATTAGATTTAAAAGTAAAATTGATTAATGAATATTAAAAATATGTCTTGATTATTATTCTATAAATTTTGAAATAATGACCACTTTGACCATGATGAACACACTGAAGAGCTTTCAAAATAATGAACCGAACATCCTCAAAACACCCGACATGGAATTAACTAATTATGTATTTAAATATTCGATTAAAAATAAACTTAATAAATTATTTAATTATAAGATATTAAACCTATAAAAAGTTCTTAAAAAAAATTAATTTATATAAGTTTATTATATAGGAGTCAAATGGCGTAATGGAAAGTCTTGAATTGAGGTAAGGGGTTTCTTAACTCAATTTCCATTTATTTGGTTAAACTTCTACTTCATTGATTATGTTATTCCAAGAATATGTATGAAATTACCTATTATTTTATTATGTTGTATTTACACTTGTGTTGTGTGGATTTAAATTTTTTACACATAATTATTTCATTGATTAGTTCTCTCTCCAATAATATGATCTTTTTAAGGTATTTATTCTCATTTTTTTAATTGAGGCATATTTTAATGTTATGAACATAATTTCTTTTATATGGTGTATGTACTACCCCTTTTTACATGTATAATCATGATTTGTTCATACTTAAAAGTATATTAAGTTTAAATTTGAACTATTTAATCAATATTGATATCACATGGATCAGGATTATTGATTCTGATGACTTTTGGATTTGTTAAAGACTTATACCATGTTTTCATGTTTGATGATCTAGGTATTGATCGGTGTGAATATTCTTATGTTATACTCATGCACTTTGATTATTTCATCACAAACTTTTGTTCTTATTATGCTCACTAATGAAATTCAATTTTTAATGCCTATGTTTACCTTTACTGGGCATTTGAGCTCACCCATCTTATGTTTCCTTTTCCTCGAGCTATGAAGAATCATGTTAAATGATATGTTTCCAGAAAGGTCTCTAATGTGATGAAGTTTGTGAGAGATGTTGAAGACTTAATATATAAATTAAAAATCTAGGTACTACGGAAAAAATACTCTTTTCAATCTATGGATATTATCAATGTAATAGTTTTTCCTATTTCTATAAAACTCTAAACCTAAAAGGTAATTTGGTATGTATGTGATCCAATATTTCTTGTTGATGTTGTATGGTTTGGATGACAAAATTGGGTCACATTTTTTAGAATCAAAGATAGAAATGTAAAGTATATGATTTCAACCCCAAATCCAGGAATTAAGGTTCAGGGATCTTAAATTCAGAACTTTATTTTTATACATTCCCTTTTATACTCTTCATTAATAAAAATTATCTTTATTATTAGATTTTTTTTATTTTCTTTTCAACATCTAGTGTTAATAACATTAACTGATTTGCACGTGTTTAATAATTTTGATATCACTATCAATTATTTGATACTAAGTTAATTATTTATATACCATTTAATATTCTATAACATCTAATATTTATATTTTTAAAATGTTACTATTTCATTCCATATGTGTTTTGGATATGTTATGTGAAAATTTAATTGATAAGGACTTATTTTGGTATATTTAGTGAATCAAAATGTTTCTTTTATAATATATTAAATACTTAATATAATATTTCTGGAACTATATACTAATCATTATTTTATTAATATATTATAATAATATTAGTTTTCATGTTCCCAAATTCATCCATAATTTTATTCTAAATCATTTTTCATGTAGGAGGTTAAACCAGACCAAACTTGAACACACAATAACTCGATTGGAGAGTATGGTTAACGAGGCATTAATTTGACAGTATATTATTATCACAAATTCATAATGATATTATTTTAATTTTCTTATTATTTTGAACTAGATTTTAACATTCTTGGATAATGTGTAAAAATATAGATGAAAAATGAAAAATGTTTCATCATGGAGGTAGTAATCCGCACATACCTATGATTAAAATTTTCATTTATCAACACTTGAGATAGGTTTAAGGTGGAAACTAAGTTGAAATTTAAGGATCATAATTATATGATATATGTAATATTTATTCATCATTACCACCATTAAGGCCATCCACTAAATGTGGTAATGAAAAAAGCCATCTCTTCGTGGAGGTAGTTGTCCATACAATGCAGTAACAGTGTTATTTTGTATTTATATGTCGATGAAAGTTATTAAATAAGGGTTATACCAGTAATATAACAAAATATAAGTATAAAAATGATAATTAATTCATTATATTATTATAGTGATAAGATATTTGGAATAGTATGATTATGAATAAAATCTTAAGTGGATATAGTAGTTACATTGGAGAATTGATTTTTCCATTGGAAGTTCCTTTAAAATTGTAGGGGTTATGAAAACTATGAGTGAACAAGTGTTATCACAACTAGTTTAAATAACATGATGGGGGTGTTGAATCAAGTTAAGAAAAATTTAAATAACTTCACCTTTGGATCTTATTTCATTCTTAAACAAAACAATCTTCTCTCCCTTTCCCGTAACAATGTATGAATAAAAATTAAATCATGCACGTGACACAAAAAATATTTTAGTCCATAATTTAACTTTATTAATCCCTCCATGTTCTTTTTTTTATCCATCATGAACTAACTTTAATCCTCTGTGAACTGCGGTGAATCCTCTGTGAACTGCGTTACACCATGTGGCGCGAATGCTTCACAGTCTCCTTTTTCTTCAAGAACCACCCCTTCTTCATGGATGGACGATTCCTTGTGGATATAATCTACTAAATGGTCCCTTTTTATTTTAAAGGTACTTATCCCCACAAAAACCCTATCAAAAACTATTCCCACGAACTGTATCCTTTGCAGAATAGATTCCCCATGAACTACTTCATCATTCATAGAATCCTCCCTCATGAACTATTTCAGACATACCCAAATTCTATAAATGAACATTTAAATTGAAATTAAATCCACTTAATGATGTTATTTTGTTCCTTTATATTAGAAAATAAATCCCAAAAAACCCTCTAATCACAAATAACCAAAACTTGGATGTGGGATAGCCTTTACTGTGAACTGTTATGCGGTCCATATAACACCTTAATCCTTTACGAATTCCATTATATTCCACAAAAAAACCCTTTATATATCCTTAAATCACTACCTAAATTTATAAAATGACAATAATCTCATGAACGATGATCCTCCCATGAACTATGAGACTCCCGTGAACTGATTTTGCTATGCGGTTTGTGTAGCACGCTTCACGGTTCATATAGTGATGCTACATTGAAACTCTTCCTTTTATATTTTTTATTTACCATTCTTCATAACTAATTTAAAATATTTTAACTAAGCTTCGTGGTATGTGAAATATATTCTATGAACTCATTTTTGTAAAACCTTCCTTTTCTATAAAACAAACTCATGATTTTGAGGCCCGAAAATTTATCAAACACTAAGAAATTGCGTCACCTTAAATATTTGTTTCAGCAACACCAACCATAATAATTCATAGTCATCTATATTTTTCAACAAACATAATCACCCCAAAAAAACCTATATTAAAACTTGAGGGATATTTTCCCAATAATTCCCCCTTTGGTTTTATTGCCAACTCTTCACAATTTGATGCATCATTAAAACTTCTTCCATCTTCTACCACCATTCACTTTTTTGTGATTTAGATAGAGATAAAAGATTTTCTCAAAACACACTCTAAGACAACATGATCTATTATTTTCATGAGAAAAATGAATAGCATGTAAAGTTCATCAATGTAACACTTCATTCAAAACCACTTAACTGCTTTCATCAGAAACCCCATATATCATGATATTTAACCGTTGATTGATCTCATTTAGCATCATCAAATTTAAAAATCCCTATAATTTGCTGCTCCCCTTATCATCTTCTACCCTATCTTGATTAATAAATTTTATCACATTTTATATCCACAATTTCCCCCTTTTTTAACTAACCCAAATGTTAGTTAGTTGTAGTCTGTAAGAGGGTAAAGAACACATATTCTCATATCAAGGGAAAACACATTATAAATTAGGGAGAGGGGGTCCCACATCCACAATTATTCATGTTTAAGGAATAAAATGAACTCTTATATCTAGTTTATGCCTTTCAAAATCTTCTTTGGGTAAATATTTTTTCAAAATGTCTGCAACCTGTAGTTTTGTTGTCACATACTCTAACTTCACAAGCCGTTGCTCCACCATCTCATTGAAAAATGATACTTTATTTCAATTTTATTTGTCCATGAGTGATGGAATGAATTTTTTATAATATTTATAGAACTTTAATTATCACAATATATTCCAATTAGAGACTTCAATACAAATCCTATATCATCAAGCTGCTGCTTCATCCACCATAACTATGTGCAAGCTTGAGGAGCTACAATATATTCAGCTTCTATGATGCTCAATGAAATAAAATATTGTTTCTTTATTATCCATGAAATTAAAATTCCTAAAATATATAATGTACCACCTGATGTTGATTTTTTTATCCTCCACTGAACCATCCCAATCCATATATGTATATCCCAACACCTCTTGTTGAGATTTGGCATTGTACATCAAAACAAAATCCACTGTTCCATTGATATAAAGAAGTATTATTTTTTATTGAAAGTAAGTGGTTTTATTTGGATTTAATTGATATATTTATGATTGGAACGTGGGAAAAATATCAGGTCTTTTCTCTATCAAGTACAATAAACTTCGAATGATTTTACTGTATTCTGTGACATTAACCACATTTCCTTCATTATCCCATGAAAGTTTAGTCTTCATATCCACCAGAGTCATCATATACATGGAATTATCCATTAAAAATCTTGTCAAAACCTCATTGGAATATTTATATTGAGAAATTAATGTTTCATTCTATCTTTGTGTCACCTATAAACCCAAGAAAAACATTAGTTCACCAATCATTGACATTTAAAATTCACTTTTCATGAATTCTGCGAATTGTCTACAATGTGCTTCATCTGATCCACAAAATATTATTTCATAGATATATAACAACATGATCATCCTTTAATTATTTTAATTATTTACATAGAGATTGTAATCAACTCCACCTTAATGAAAGCTAGGTTTCTTTAAAAACTGATCAAGTCTTGAATACCACGCTCTTAGTGATTATGTCGTCACATATAGCATCTTCCTCATACAAAAAACTTTTTTTTAATCTTCATTATTGAGGAAACCATTTGGATGATCAATAAAAACGTTCTATTATAGAACCCCATTGAAAAACACTGATGTGAAATCTATCTGGAAAACTTTTAACCTTCTTTGCACTACTATAACCAAGAAAAATCTGATTGTCTCTAGCATCACAATAGGTGAAAAAGTTTCTTCAACATCAATACCTTCTATTTGGGAGTACCATTTTCACACCAATCATGATTTTTTTAAATAACTATTACATATTCATTAATCTTGTTGCAAAAGACCCATTCTTTCCCAATGAAATTTTTATCAATTGGTCTTAAAAGAATCTCCCATATCTGATTCTTCTCAATTTGATCAAGATCTTCATTCATATCCTATAACTATTTTTTATCTCTATATGATTACTCAAAACTTTTAGGGTATACCTATGATAAGAATGATGTTTACTTTAGAGTATTCATCCTTTTTGTCTATACTGGCACTGTCTGATCACCGACTATGTTATTTGGATCAATTTTATCTTTTATATTCGATCTTTCTGTAGATATTGTTTTGTGTTCATTATTTTAATTATATGAATCTTCATCTAAATTAGCCTCTAGAACTATAACATTCCCTGATTTGTATATCTATTCATAATTATCCTCCTAATACTGATCATGTATTTTCTGAGGATTATTCACATTCTATATTACTGTTACCTCATTGCTTTAAACAACCTCTCCTATACACTTATTAAGACATTTTTTTGCATTGAATTTGTTTGTGTAGCCAAGGAATATCCCTTCATATCCACGGTATTTAAACTTCCTATGTTTATCCTTATTAAGAATGAGACACTTACTTCTGAAGACTCAAAAGTACTTCAATGCTAGATTCTTTTCATACCATAGCGCATATAGTGTGTTATCTTATTTCATACATAATAATTCTCTATTCTATGTGTAGACTAGTGTCATCAACACTTCTTTCCAAAAATTCATTAGAAGGTATTTCTCAATGAGCATTGTTCTTTCCATGTTTTTGATAATTCAATTTCATCACTCAACTACTCTATTTTGATATAGATTTATTACTACTAAAACTTAGTGCCTTATCCCATGTTTCTCAAGATAATCATCCACTTGGATATTTGTGAACTCTGTTCCATTATCTATTTGTATGTTTTGGATTCTTTATCCTTTCATATTTTCAATTTCCCTTCTATAAGTTGTCATGAAATTGAACACTTCATATTTTTGAGTGATGACTGAAACCCATGTAATTATGCTAAAGTCATCAATGAGGAGAACATAATATCTTATCCCTTTAATATATCTTGGTGAAATAGTTACTCACACATCAATATACACCAACTAAAGTAGTTTTTTTAACCTTTTATATTTTTCCTAAAATGTATTTCGAATGATCTTCCCTTGTTGACAAGCATCACATGTAAGGGTAAAATCACATGGAAAAATAGGGAGGTCTTGACCAGCATCACATTTCACCAGATCTTTCAATAATGATTGGATCAAATGAATAAGTTGTTTATACCATAATTGTTTTTCTTATTCCTTGTACAAAAATCAAATATCTTCTTCTCCACTTACAAGGTAGAGATTCTGTAACACTCCAAGATTTTGTGAAGTATTTTTTTTTGAATTAATTTAATAATCTTGATATTTTTTCATCTCAAGAAACACAAGATATATCTTATATTATATAAATTCACTATGTTTTACTTTCATTTCACACAACACTATGTTAATCTTGCGCTACATGCAACATCGACTTATCTTGCATTACATGAAACACTGAGTTTCTGTAAAACAACACATTATTATTATAATTATTTAAATGAGATAGTTATAAAATAGCAGTTAAAATAGTAATATAAATAGTAATTTTTTTAAATTTTATTTATAATGGTTTCATAGAAATAAAACATATTGATAATGTAATATATAATTTTTGTTAAAGTATTTTTATGTTTGAAAATACTATTTTTATCAAATAAACTCTTTCTATGTCCTTCTGTGAACAATAATAAATTTAATTTTAGACACTATTAAAAAATTAATTTGGAAAACTAAATGTAATTTTTTAATTCATAATGTCAATATTATCTTAGGGTGAATTTGTTTTTATTTTTCTGAGAAATTTTATTTTTTGGTGAATATTAAAAAATAATGATTTTAAATTTAAAACTTCTTTTTTGTCTAATTTATTTATATTGTAAAATTATATTTTAAGTTAGTTTTAAAGTAAAAATAGATCAATTATAAATATATTAATATATTTTATGTCATTTTAATTTAATTTTTATTTTAAATTTAGATATAAAATCTTTATGAACTTTTTGAACATTCTCACTTTAAAACCCACTTTTTCGCCACAAATATGGGATTAGCATTAAACTTGATTTTTATACGTATGTGAATTGAATTTTGAAAATTGGAAATAAATAGATTTAATGAGTATAATTTTTAAACTCTAATAATATCCAATTAATTTTTTACCAAAATTATTAGTGAAAGTTATTAAAATTAATTTCAATGATTAAGGTAAAATTAAGCTTAACAAGGCACTAAACCTTAATCTCAAGGGAAAAAATTACTTATACACTTATAAAAAATATATTTGATGGAAATATTTAGGACAATACACCTCTAATGTTCCAAAATAATTCATTTGGACACTTTGGTAATATGTAATACTTGAGGATCACACAATTCTTTTAAAAAATATCAAGTGTGTCCAATCCCTCCCCTATAAAAGGCCACCATCTACCCCCATTCATCACACCTTTAAATACTCTTAAGTTTATCCATTACCTACATTGTTAACTTTCCAACATACCTCTATTCCTCATTGATTCCTCCCTTTCATAATAAATCCAACCAAAGAATCCCTTTGGTAAAAACCCAACGGAGTTACTCAAAAAAGAGAAAACATCCTTCCTTTAATGTCCTGGCTCTGGAAGCCACCTAGAGGCGCCCTGTACTTGGTTGGTCACATGGCCTCAAACGCATTTCCCTAAACTCCAGAGGCTTCCAACTAGCAGTGAGGGCCTTGGGTGTGATAGTAGGGAAAGTATGCACTCATTGGAAGAGTACACAGCGGAAGTAAACAACAAAAAATAGAGGAAGCAGTAAATATCAACTAACAGTAAACAATGGAAGACTAATAAAGGAACAACTGGAGCACAAATATATATAAATGATGCATGATACATATATGTCTAGGAAAGTATCTAAACAAGTCGAAATGCTGAATACAAATAATACTAAACCAAAAAAACAAGGAAAACAGATAACAGATCCTCTGCATCGCAAGCCTAAGCTTGGCCCCATGCTCTCTAGCTCCACAACAAGTCAAGTACCTAAAGAAGAAGGGTACTTGACCTTATCTATACATGCAACAAAATAATCTGTTTGGGCCCAAAAGCATGGCTCAAACAAGGTGTGAGACTAAATCCCAGTAGGCAACCACCATGAGATATGTGCATAACAGTCAGTGAATATATGGTGGTAAAAGTATAGAAAGCAGTAAACTAGAATGTACTCAATATAAAACAATCCACAGTTTCAAGAATTTAATTCAAAAATAAGTAATCAGCTACTCAAGCAAGTATAAATTAATAGGTAACCCTCTGGTTAGTTCTCACAGCCTGGCCCCTATGGTTCAACCAACAAGTACTAGAAACCCTCTAGGATGCACACACAGTCTCACCCCTCTGGTTCAGCTAAAGTATAGACTCTCTAGGGAATCACTCACCGTTAATTTCCCATATAGTCTCGTATTGTACTAAAGGCGCTATAGGGAAGCACTCAACGTCTCATTCCCCCTGTGGCTCTTGTCGAGGAACTACAGACACTGAGAGGAAGAACTCAACATCAATTCCCCATGTGGCCTCGCATCGTAAAATTATAAAGACTCTCTAGAGAATCCCTTACGTCCATTATCCATGTGGTCTACTACAATAGGTTCTCACAACCCTGTGTAAGTCAAATAAGTATAGTGCGCGTAACAGACAAAGTAAACCTCAAGAACTACTTGGCTAGAATTCTATGGAATATCATCACTTTAGAACTATAGTCATACCATCCTACAATACTTTGCATGGAAAGTAAATAGAAGCCTAACAGGAAAACAAGACCCAAAGGTCAAAACAGGAAAACATGCATGGGAAATAAATCCAAAGCACAAAAATTCACCCTATTCACAATCAATATCCTATACTCTAGAATATAAGAAACGTAGGCAAACAATAGGGCTCAAACGGTAAAAACGCAATACCACATTCAAGGGTATTGGAGGAATTTGCACAAAATATTCAATGACTTTCAAAAAAAAGGAACAAAAAACCTACCTTGGTGTTAGGAGATCAAAATACTTGAACCACGAGGCTTGAATAGTCTTAGAATTCCATAGATCTAAGAAAATGCACAAAATTATCAACCCATGATAAGTCACAATAGAGGAGAAATTTGGAAAGGATGCTCCAGGAGAAGATATAACTCACCAATGCGATTCCAACGCAACTGACGGAGTTCGATTCGGAGGAAGGACGGAGGCTCAAGGGGTCATCGAAGATTCGCGGCTGTACGAGTTCTCTCGGATGAACGAGACCTAAAATAAAGTGGTTCTGTCTGTCAGACGTGACCCCGATGCATTTAATGAAAAAAAACAAAATACATGACATGTAATTTTGGAGTACACGTAATGTACTTACTGTTTCCGTAATTCCCTTTAGGCGGCCTCCATGTCACCCCTACATGGTCGTGTGTGTGGCTATGACATGGATAGTACATGACCTCCAACGACATCACATTACACGGCATGTGCTCATAAAGTACACGATGTGTACTTCGAAAATTTCCAGTTTTTCCTCTTTTTCTCAAAAATGACTAAAAAAGGAAAAACATACCTGAAAAGAAGGTCCGGGTTCTTACAAACTTCCCCCATTAAAAAACTTTGTCCTCGAATTTCCCTAGAGTGGTGCAGAAGAAGAAACCCTGAACAACTCCACCCACAGTGCTCGCACATCGACCTCCCTCTCCCAAGTCTCGTTATGTACCCACCCGTGCTGCCATAGCACTCCTACCAATGGAACAAACCATCCATGGAGAACCTTTGTACTACTATAAACAATCTAGATAAGATGCTCCTCAAATGATGCATCCACCTCGAGCTCAACCTCCTCGGGTTGAAAAACATGAGACGGGTCTGAAAAGTAATGTTGGAGCTAAGAGACACAAAAAACATCATGCATAGCTCGGTACCTATGAGGTAACTGCAACTGATAGGCAACCAGATCAAATCTCTCCAAAACCACAAACGGCCTGACGTACCTCGGTGAAATCTTACTCTGTCTCCTAATCCTCTTGTGTCCCAACCTCGGTGTGACATGCAGAAAAACCTGATCCTTAACATTGAACTCTAGAGGTCATCTCCACTGATGAACATAAGACTTTTGTCGAGCCTGTGCATTAGGCATCCTCTTCTGAATCCACTCTATCTACTTTGTGGTCTCCTGAACAAGACGAGGTTCTAGCAAAGCTTCCTCTCCTGCCTGAAGCCAACATAAGGGTGATCAGCATGGCCTACCGTACAAAGCCTTATAAGGTGAAATCTGAATAGTTTCCTGAAAACTATTGTTTTAAGAAAACTCCACAATAGGTATATGCATCTCCTACGAACCTCCAAAATACAGAATTCATGCTCAGAGCATGTACTCAAGCACCTAAATCGTACTCTCAGACTGGACGTCTGTCAGGGGCTGGTAAGCTATACTCAAAAGTACTTGTCTACCCAAAGCCTTCTGAAGCCCCTCCCAGACCCAAGAAGTAAAATGCACATCCCTGTCTAAAACAACAGAGTGTGGAACTCCATGTAGATGTACAATCTATCGGGTGTACAACCGCCCCAGCTTATCAACACTGAAGGTATCCTTGATCGGTAAAAAGTGAGAAACCTTCTTAAGTCTATCAATTACAACCCATACATCATAATTCCCTCGAGGTGACCTCGACAACCCAATCATGAAGTCCATCACGATATAGTTCCACTTCCACTCAAGAATGGGTAACTGCTATAAAAGACCTGATGGTCGCTGATGCTACACCTTCACCTGCTAACAAATAGAACACCTCATGATGAAACCAGAAACATATCTCTTCATACTTGACCACCAATATTGGTGGTGTAAATCACAATACATCTTGGTGACACCAGGATTAACTGCCCAAATAGAGGAATGAAAATCCGGCATCAGCTCCTCGCGTATATCTTCTAGTACCCATACACACCCCTAGAAACACAAGATCTAATCCCTACCTACTATCCATCCATGAATAGGGTCCTCTCCTGACAAGCTTTCCTGTAGGACTAGGCCTTCAGAATCTGATAGTTTCCTCATTCATACTCGATCAAGAAGGGTAGAGGTAACAACTGAAGAATATATAAAAGGCTACACCTCTATTGTGAACCACCAAATGCATGTCAGAGAACAGAACCATAAGATGCCACTCATTGATGGCCTCCTAAACTACCTATATCTGAGTCCTCATACTCAACGCATCAGCCACTGTGTTGCCCTTCCTAAGTGAATAGGAAAGCTCAATGTCAAAGGACTGTAGGTACGTTACCCACCTGCACTGTCTCAAATTCAGATCACGCTATGTGAAGATGTACTTGAGACTTTTTTGGTTGGTGAAAACCACAAAATTCTCTCACATAAGATAGTTCCTTCAATAGCGTAAGGCATGAACAACAACTGCCAACTCCAGATCATGCGTCGGGTAATTCCTCTCATGTGGCCTCAACTACCGAGACCCGTACGCAATGACTCCATCACCCTGTATAAGAATAACTCCCAACCCGATACCTAATACATCACAGTAAATGGTATAGCTCTTTCCCGCCTCTGGAAATACTAGTATTAGTGCTGATGTCAACCTCCCTTTTAGCTCTTGAAAGGCTGACTAACAAGAATTTGACCATAAGAACTTCACACCCTTTTTGGTCAGATCTGTCAGTGGTGCTGATGAGTGTGAAAAGTCCTGTATAAAAGGTCTGTAGTATTCAGCTAGCCCTTGAAAACTCCGCACCTCAAAGATGTTCTTCCGTTGCTCCCAAGAAACTACAAATCTCACTTTCTCTGGGTCTACTAATACTTCTGTCTCTAAAATAACATGACCCAAGAAGTGAATCTGGTCCATCCAAAAGTGGCATTTTGAGAGCTTAGCATATAACTGATGCTCTCTCAGTGTACTCAAAACGATCTCAATATGTGTGGCATGGTCGTGTCGAGTGTGAGAGTACACCAAGATATCGTCCACGAAGACCACCATGAAGGAATCCAAGTATGGATGGAACACTCGGTTCATCAGTGCCATGAAAACTAATGGTGCGTTCGTGAGACTGAATGACATAACTAAGTACTCGTATAGACCATACCTGCTCCTGAAGGATTTAAGAGGTATATCTGATGGTCTAACATGCAATTGATGGTAACTAGACCTCAAGTAAATCTTCAAGAATTCCTAGGCTCCTCGAAGCTGATCAAAGAGATCATCAGTCCTCGGTAAGAGATATCGGTTCTTGACCGTCAACTAGTTCATCTTCCGATAATCCACACAAAGCTAAGGGTTCCATCTGCCTTATTTTCAAATAGGATAGGTGAAACCCAAGGATAAGTACTGGGTTGGATGAAACCCTTTTCTTGCAACTCCTTCAACAGCTTCTTGAGCTCATGAAACTCTTTTGTAGACATCCTATACGGAGGAATGACCACCGGTGCCACTCCTGGAATGAGCTTAATAGAAAAGTCTACTTCAAGATCTGGAGGGAAACCTGAAAAGTCATCTGGAAAGACATCCCTGAAATGATCCACCACTGGAGGAAAGTCAAAACTGCAAAGTCCCCTGGTCATCCAGATATAGACTAGCAATCTGGGCTGTAACTCCTCCTAGCCCATGATGCTCGGGTCCTGCTCAACTCGCCTAGACATCCCACTCACCTCTATGAAGAAAAGATCCACCCTTTTGTGATATGAAACTCACCCTATGATGATAACAGTCGACGACTGCCCGGAAGTGAATGAGCCAGTCCATTATAAGAATGACATCATAGCCTGTCATCTCTAGAACATTAAGATCCCAAAGAAGTGACACCCACCAACCTCAAGAGGGAACTCCTGGCACTGATGTACACCAGATTTTTCGTCCCCAATGGAGTTTCTAGTGTCAAAACATCAGCAATAAGAAAAGATACAGAGCCCAAGAATCTCCACAATAGTGACAGATATAAATCTATGCGTAGCAGTAGTAGCGAAAAGAGCAAAAGATAAAACTGAGGCTATTAAGATCATACCTCAAACTATAGAGGGTTTAGGATCCTGCTCCTGCTGGGTCTGCTCCACTGAAAAATTCTGGCCTGCACCACGGCCCTGTGACCATGCTTGACCACTCTGAGCTGATTCACTTTGTTTTTGCTGAAAGACTAGTGACTGACCACCACGACCACAACCTCCACCTCGACCTGAATGGCCATAAGAACTCTAGTTCCCTGACTGGTGAGAAACTGGCGGTGCTGCTCCTGAACGAGGAGTCATAGAAGAACCCCTGTCACCAGCTGCTGGTGAAAAGATCTGACAGAAGCGCTGAAGGTGACCCAACTTGCTGCATGATTGGAACTCCACTGGGTCTCTTTGGCACTGTGGCCTCGTATACCCAGCCCTTCCACACTGGTAGTATACCACATGGCTACATGAAGATGTGTCTCTCTACCTCGGATCACCGCGCGTAGACTCCCTACGGCGCTTCCTGCTGTCAGCTGGTGGAGCACTAACTTTGGAAGCGGAACCGCCTGGGCTCCCAGCTCTGGAATCTCTTAGATTGCACTCTGTAATCAGCACCTGGTTGATGATGGAAGCGATTGAAGTCAACCTGAAGATATTACCCTGCGAGTGGATCTCCTGTCTAAGACCATCCTCAAACTTCCTTGCCAATAACAACCCATCTTCACACAGGAGGGGTGTGAAACACTAAAACTCGGTGAAACGAGAGGAATAATCTATAACTGAAAGAGTACACTACTCCAGAATCATGAACTCCTGGGCTCGGTTAGCCCTCAATGTCTCCAGATAGAAGTAGTGATAAAAGACGCACTGCAACTCATCCCAAGACATAACCTGCTGATAACCCGCCTGTGAGATTACATCCCTTCATCTCTTGGTGGAATCCCGTAGCATATAGGTGTCGAGCTTGAGATACCTTTTTAGAGGTGTCTTCAAATGCTCAAAGATCGTCAGCATGGATTCTAGCCATAACTTTGCAGCCTGAGGTCCTCCTTCCACTGAGAAGGTGGGAGGATGCTACTGCTGGAAATCCCACGTCATGTCTACCATAGTCGAGGCAGGAGGCGGTGCTCCCTGGAAGGTCTGCATCAACCTCATAAATCCTTACCTAAACAGTTCATCGATTCCTGTAACCAGTATCATTGATGGTGCCAAGGCTGGCACAACAGGAGGATCTGTCGAAAGCCCCTAATCAGCCATACTTGGCATCTGATCACTACCCTGCAACTAGTGGTAAACCGGAGAGAATCTCAGTGGCATGACTATGAAAGGTCAAAAACACACCTTAGATCAAGATATAAAGGACTGAAAACTAGAAGTTTAATAAGGGAACAAAAAAAAGAAATCACTCAAGTTTTACAAAGCATGACTACACAATGTGTACATTTCCTACACGATGTGTTCCCTGAATTCATTCACATGGGCAAGTACATTAGCTAAAAACTGGTCGTGTAACACCCCAAATACATAGCGTGTTTTAAAAACAAACAGCATGTACTTGAATCCTATTCCCTGCCCGAGTCCTTCTACACGGTCAAGCCACACGACTCTTTAAGACAAGACTGCACTGTGTGTTTAGGGTAGAAACGATGTGTACTGGACAAGCTTTACCTGGCCCGTGTTGTTAGTAACATGGTCTGACACATGGCTTGACACTACACAGTGTGTTCTGGAAGTACACAGCGTGTACTTGAAGGGATAACACCGAACCGTGTTGTTCGTGACATGGCTGGGTACCTGGGTTAGACTACACGACATGTTTAGATGGCACACATTGTGTATTAGACACAACTTGGACAACTTGTGTTGTTCGTGACATGGGTGGCACAGGGTCAACATGACACATCATCTTGGGAAGATAAATGACATGTTCACTCTTGATTTTTCCCATCCCGTGTCTCTTCCCACACGGCCTACGACACGGTCAGAGACAACACGACGTGTACATAGAGTACATGGCGTGTACTTAAGAAAAACTATTTCTTCCCGAATAGAAGAACACATGGCATATACTTAACATTACAAGACATGTATTCTGGGTTTTTCTAGACACTGAAACAAACATTGAAAATGAGAAATTCTGATCCATTAGGGCTCATACTCCCCATGAATCAAAGTTTGGAATCTTATACAAGTTATAAAAAGGAAAAAAATGATGATCCACCAAATTCTGGTCAATGAGGGCCCATAGCACCTCAAGAAACAAAGTTTTGCGTTCATCCAAACAAATCACTACACAAAAATACCTTATCAAACAAAAGGTATTTCTATCAAAGCAATTATCACAACAGCATGCATATTCTACACAACATCTATCACAACAACATGCAATTTCTAATGCATCCTAGATGGAATAGAAATAATACATGGCATGTGATTTCTATCAAGTGACTATACGATGCATGAGATGGCATACCCTCATCTCATCGGGTTGTGACAAAAGTAGAACTGCAATATCAACAATGGTAACAAAATAAAACATGTGAATCAACCAATGGTGAAATCATGTCAATTGTAAAATTTAAAACCACTAAAATTGCAACAAACTAGGTAGTATCGATTTTCCCTATACACGGTTTAGCTACTTCGGGGCACAACTTATTACCAGGTACCTATTCTATCCTATCTCTGGATATATGATCCAAATAGTAAATCAAGAGAAAATAATCCATCTGATACCACTTTGTAACATCCTGGCTCTAGAAGCCACCTAGAGGCACCCCATACCCGATTGGTCACATGGCCTCAAGCGCATTTCCCCGAATGCCAGAGGATGCCGACTTGTAGCGAGGGCCTTGAGTGTGATAGTGGGGAAACTATACCCTCATTGGAAGAGTACACATCAGAATTAAAAAACACACAATAGTGGAAGCAGTAAATATCCAACAAAAGTAAACAACAGAAGACTAATAAAGGAACAAATGGAGCATAAATATATATATATATATGATGCATGATACATATATGTCTAATAAAGAAGCTAAACAAGTCACAATGCTAAATACAAACAGTACTAAACAAAAAATACAAGGAAAATACATAACAGAACCTCTTCATCACAAGCCTATGCTTGGTCCCATGCTCTCCAGCTCCACAACAACTCAAGTAACTGAAGAATAAGGGCACTTGCCCTTATCTATACCTATAGTAATATAATCTGTTTGGGCCCAAAAGAATGGCCCAAATAGGGTGTGAGACTAAATCAAAATAGGCAACCACCACGAGATATGTTCCTAACAGTTAGTGAATATATGGTGTTAAAAGTACAGAAAGCAATAAACAGGAAAGTACTCAACAACAAACAATCCACAGTTTCAAGCATTTAATTCACAAACAAGTAATCAGCTACTCAAGCTAGTAGAAACAAACAGGTAACAATCTAGGTAGTTATTATAGACTAGCCCATATGGTTCAACCAACAAGTACTAGAAACCCTATGGGAAGCACACATAGTCTCACCCCTCTGGTTCAACTAAAGTATAGACTCTATGGCGAAGCACACACCGTCAATTCCCCTTATAGTCTCGTATTGTACTAAAGGCACTCTGGGGAAGCACTCAATGTCTCATTCCCCCTGTGGCCCACATAGAGGAACTAAAGACACTATGAGGAATCACTCAGCATCAATTCCCCCTGTGGTCTCACATCATAAAATTATAAAGACTCTCTGGAGAAGCCCTTACGTCCATCCTACCTGTGGTCTGCTACACTGGGTTCTCACGGACCTGTGTAAGTCAAATAAGTATAGCACGCACAACGGCCAATGTAAACCTCAAGAATTACTTGGCTAGAATTCTATGGAATATCATAACTTTATAACTACAATCATACCATCCTACAATACTAGGCATGGAAAGTAAACAAAAGCCTAACAGGCAAACAAGAACCAAAGGTCAAAACCGGAAAACATGCATGTGAAATACATCCAAAGCACAACAATTCATGCTATTCACAATCAATATCCTCTACTCTATCATATAAGAAAATCATTCAAAAAATAGGGCTAAAATGGTAAACACACAATACCCCTTCCAAGGGTATTGGTGGAATTTGTACAAAATATTCAATGACTTTCAACGGAAAGGCACAAACCACCTACCTTGGTGTTAGGAGATTGAAATACTTGAACCATGAGGCTTGAATATTCTTAGAACACATTAGATATAATAAAATCCACAAAAATGATCAACCCACAATAACTCATGATAGAGGAGAATTTGGGAAACAATGCTCTAGGAGAAGAGAGAACTCACCGATGTGATTCCAATGCAACTGAAAAAGTTCGATTCAGAGGACGGACAGAGGCTCAGGGGTTTGTTGAAGATCCATGACCGTAAAGGTTCTCTCGGATGAACGAGACCTAAAATAAGATGGTTCTATCCGTCAAACGCGAACCTTGGTGCATTTAATGAAAAAAACAAAATACACAACATGTACTTTTGGAGTACAGGGTGTGTACTTACTGTTTCTATACTCCTCTTTAGGCGGACTCCATGTCACCCCTACATGGCCATGTGTGTGGCCATGACACGGCCAGTACATAGCCTCTAGCGGCATCATAGTACACAACGTGTACTTCGAAAATTTCTAGATTTTCCTCTTTTTCTCAAAAACGACTAAAAAAAGGAAAAACATACCTATGGAGAAGGTCCGAGTTCTTACACTTCCTCAAGGCCCTTTCCTTTGTTTTCTTTCTCTACCAACTCAATTATTATTATTACATGATCATGTAATAATTGTTTTACTCAATATACTTATATGTTGTTATTTATAGGTTTTGACCTAAAATTACACACACTTCCATCTAATGGGTAATGAACATTCCATTCTTATCTATGACGAACTTCCACCTCACAAAACGATGTTGTTCGATTTCCCTTTAACATCTCTCATGGTTGATAATTACAATATAAAATATGTTTTTATATGATATATATGGTATTAATGATGTATTTATACTCCTGTATTTATTATATAAATCCTACCTTCATGCTTTCCATTTTAAGTAAATATGATAATTTCATTTGGGGATATGTGGACTACTGCCCCCTCAAAGCGATGTGATTCATTCACTCACTACATGTAATGTATTAAGGATGGGTTTAGTGAAATTATTTGATAAATATGACATAATAATTATACTATAAATATTATATAAATATATATATATATGTCATATAATTTCTTTCTTTCAATATTACAATGAAAAATATAAATAGTGTTCATGCATATGTACAGCTGATGATCTCTATGAACCGTGTATTCAATTTCATATTTCTATATTCTATAGATTATTATAAATAAATATTATAACACCCCAAACATTTTATGGTATGTTGCTATTAAATACTTTCTATTCATTAGATATCCTATATTGCTTGAAGCACTAAGTCTTTTGTGAAACAAAACATTACAGGAAAAAGTCATATGCTATCCATTAAACAAAAATTTTCCACTTCTATGTTTTGAATTTTGAAAAACAGTCATCTAGAGTTGTGACCAGTAAGTCATTTGGAGTCTGATAGAACCAACTTGATTTTTTGATGAATAGTAACATACACTTATGAATAGTAATATCAATAGTAATATGACCCTTATAAATAGTAAATAATTATAATATTTTATTTTCTTAAGGTAATAAGATAATGAGAAGTTAATTGATTTTTCAATGTGATATAGAACTAATGATACCTTTAAAATTGTTATTTTATGAATTAACTATGATTTTATTTAAAAATTAAATTAAAAATACTTAGAAGTTTATTTTCAAATAATGGATTTAATTTTTTAATTCTACACGTCAAAAAATGGTTAGGGTAAATTTTTGGGATTTTTCTAAAAAACATGAATTTTTCATGAATAGTAAAAATACAGTTTTGAGTTTTTGGTAGTTTAATGACATCATAATGATGTAATAATTAAATATAAAAGTATGGTTGACTTGTGTAATGTAACGTATGACATGAGGTATCCCAAGTGGGTAAAACCATGGGAAAATACCACAGGAAGCCCATGGTTTGGAAAAAACCACTAATGAGGTGTCCCTTTGAAATTATTAAAAACTACGTCCCTTTTTCTATAAATACCAACACATACATTTGTTTTATTTCTTTAAAAATACCTCATCCATGAATTTATGGTGGTTTAAACTCTCTAGGAGTACTACTAAGGTGTCCTTAAGCCCCCAAGGTCCCATCCATCAAGATCTAGGAGTTACTCTACAAGGTAAGGGAATCTTTCATTCTCTTCTTTTAATCGACACTTCTTTTATGTTATCTATTTGATTTTCCATTATCATATGTTGGGGTTTAATTTTATGTGTTATTATTACAAATCATTTTATTTCAATATTATGAGATACCATTTTCCTCCCATCATTTCATTTTATGAAATTTTAAGTCACGCCGTCAGGCTGCCAAATTTTCTTAAGGGATCTCTCAACTTTTCTCTTATTTTGAAGTTAATATATTTTCCTTTTCTCCCCTCAACTCCTCTATAAAAATGACCATGATAAACTCTAGTATAATCTATATACTGTAATTATATCATGTTAATGGATGAACCATCATCAATATTCTTACTCCCTTCCTTTTATTTTTATAAACGAAATCAACATCCATGTGGTTCCAATTTATAACCTTTGTGGACGATGTAGTTTCGTTCTTCACTTTCTCCTTAATTACTGGTCATGAAACCATTTTAATGGTTGAACCAGATGAGAATATATTTATTTCATATCATTTATGTTATGGAACCCTTAGACACTCATAATATAAAATAATGATACAAATCAAGTTCATTATGAACAAGATGGCCAAGTTATTCCGAATATTTGTAATAAACTTTTAACTAATGAATCATCATCATGGTATATAACCCAAAATAATTATAAGATAATTTATATATAAATAATGTCATTAATAAGAAATATTAACAATTCTTTATGTTTAAAAACATTTCAAATGAACTTCCATTCATTAAAACAAGTAAAGGAATCATGAAAACCAATGAAGAAAATGCTTCCAAAACAGGAAAATTGAACCTCTTAAACCCATAAAAAGGGCCATGAATGAAACTAATGAGGTTATAATAAATCAATTAAATATATAGGAGGTTATGGAGTTATTAATTAATGAAGCTAAATATTATTATTCAGGTCATTAAAACAAATTAGAAACACACTCGAGCATAAGGTAAGGGGTTTCTCATCTCACTTTCATTTCTGTGGGATTTTCATTGTTCTTCACTTATTTCTTGTATGTGGTATACGTGTACTTCCATTTGATATATTATAACATTATTCTATTTATATTCATGTTATTAAATGATTCATTTGTTGGTTATTATGTTTTGGTCATATGATTCAACCGATTACATTGTGGTAAGAGACTTTGTCTCAACTACTATTTTGTTGTGACTAACTTTGTGTGGTGCACCTAATAATCATTATGTGGTGTACCTACTTCCCATTTGAGATCACTTTTCATTTGAAATTTATATTTATATTAAATATCCATAATCTCATGTCATGGATATGTTTTTTTTCTAAACTGTATACCATTTTACATTCGTTGTTTATTTGGAAAGTTATTTTAATTATGAAAAAATTAATGAATCTGTATACACTACTCTATACGGATATTAAAAAGGCATATTTATATTTTATTGAATCAATGTATAAAGAATTATTTGGATATTAAGTGGAAGGTGGGGCCCTATATATCCCCTTGATACATCGGTAGGTCTAATGAGACAAATCAGTTTGCGACAAACCCTTCGAGTTTGTTTCCAAAAATCAGACGAGTTTCTACCCACAAAACTAAACCATTTTTACGATATTATGGTATCATGTGCCAGATACATGACATCCAATTAAATATAAATCTCTTTATTAATTATCATTTATTACTATCCATGAGTTTTTCACTATGAAAAAATTTATGGATGCAGTTTCATTCTCAGTTTATTAATGGCATGAGTTTTTCATTTATTCACCATTCCATGTTGATTATATCAAATTGTTTACAATTCAGTTATTATAGATTCATGTTTCTTCCATTTATACAACTTACTGAGCGATTGAGCTCACCCCATTCATTGTATACCTTCAACAAGTGATGAATTGGAGATCATTTATTGAGTTCCTGTGGATGCATTTTTTTAGTTTTTGTTATGTATTATATTTTGTAACCTTCTCCAATGTAATTTGAGTTACATTTATGTATCTAGTTTCTTCAAAACTACTAAACTGATCATTCCTTAGGTATTTTAAATCCTTATAACCATTCTAATATAACAAGTAATGCACTGACTCCATTCTAGAGGTGTTCGGGTGTTACAGTTGGTATCAGAGAATGTTTAATAGAAAACATGGAAACTATAGTAGGAAATGTATAGTAGGGAACAAAGCTCGAAGGTAGTATTTGAAGATAAACTGTAACACCCCAAGATTTTAAAAGATATATTCTTTTTAATTTCTTTCATATATTCTTTTTTACGCTGCAACAAAGGAGTCTTTCACTACACGCAACCCTAACCTGGCTTGTATTACTCGCAATCACGACCTTCCTCGATAGCATGTGTTGTATGCAATACCGGGTTTCACTAAACAACGATATATGGTTATAATATTATCACGAACTAGCCGTTATGAATATTATTAACTAAATTTTTAATTTTATAACATTATTATTCATCTTACTCATTTTATAGAACATGGTATGAGAATAAAATAAAATTTTCGGTTAAAATAAGTATTTTTCAAAAAATGCAGTTTTGCCGCCTTTTGATGGAACACCCACATTAAATCTAGTTTTTGACATGTTTATAAGTTCAATTTTACAAAATAAAATTATTCTTTGGAATCAAGATATAAAATTTTACCTTGGATGAATTTTTCATATTATTCTGATAACTTTCATATTTTAATGAATAGTAAAAACACACTATATTTTAATTAAAATAACTTTTTTCATCGTTATAATTTAGGTGGTTAAATTATAATATTGAATGGTTTTAAAGTATAAATATAATATATTTTTACCATTTAATATAATTTATTTTATTATCATTGATTTTACATTGAATTCGTAGGTTAAATCAATTCAATCTTTTGCAATGTTTTAAACAAAAACCCATTTTCTTTCGACAACGAGATTAATTTTAATTTAATTTCTGAAAATTCTGTGTATTGAATTTGTAAAAATGGATTCCATATTTGGAATCAGTGGGTCCAAATTATATTAATAGACTACTTTTTATTTTTGGGCATTATGAATAGTAACTACGGTAAATTTTATTTACCATCGTTAAAGGTAAATCGTGTAATTAAGGGTAAATATAATATTATAAAATTACCCTAACACTTGTCTTAATACAATTGGATGATTATATTTCGTCTTAAGTCATATTTGGGTCGAAATGGAATCCATTAGAACCCACTTGGATGTGATTAAGACCTTTAGTTTATTTTATTTAAAAGAAAATGAAATATGTCTCACTCAAACTTTAATAATTAATGTATTTTTAATATGAGGTTATAAAGAATATAAATTCAGGTATAAATACTCATATTAAATCCAAAATGTTTTTTTTATCATGGTAATTTATTTTTAATTTTTAATAGTTATTTAATTACCTTATTATCTTATACATTAATGATGCAGAAATTATTTATTTAGTAAAAAAAATCAAAAATATTATTTTTATTGAAATAGTAATACATATTAAAAGGCCCTAAAACCTGATAAAAACTTATTGGTAATGTATATCTACACCACAATCATCCAATTACCTAATATATGACTTCTTGGAGTCTTATAAAAGTGATTATGACGCTTATATTATTTTATTTTATATGATATCAAAGTTGTCACCTTCATAATTTAATAAATATAACATTTTAAAATTTTGATGTTTTAGAAGATAAATCAGACTAAATGTATTATTATGAAATATATAAGACTTATCTTCATCCTTGTATTTTATTTTTGAATTTTATACAACAAATAAGTATATTTAATAATTATACAAAAAAGTTGTAGTAATTATTTTATTAAGAGAAATATCAAATAAAAAGTTCTACAAATAGTAATATATATATTATATAAACTATTTAATGTGATCCACTAATTTTATAGATTACTATGATATGTTAGGAACCTATTTAATATTTTATTTCGAATATATCCTCTGTGTGGATTTTATTTAAATTCAAATAAATGAATAGTGTCAAAATTGACACTATTGTTATTTTATAAAAATAACATATTATTAAATTGTTTAAAAATCAAAAAAATATTTAAAAATTTTAAATTGAAATTTATATAGTCTTAAATTTCATAAATTATCTAATTATGTATAATTAACAGCACACAATTAATTATTTATAACAATTTAAAATTTAGAATCTTATTACCACAAATAAAATTTAATAGATTAAATAAGGATAAATCAAGTTTATAATGTTTAAAATAAATTCCCTACATGTCTAAATTTTATTGTATGATGAGTTTAAAACCCTATCTCATCTAATATTCTAATATGAGTCATTTTTTGAGGTTTTTAAGTGGGGTTAGATTTATTATAAATTAATATTTTTAGGATTTCCAAAGGTGCCCCTCTCCTCCCTTATACAAAGGGAACCCCTTCCCACTTCTCTTCACACCCTTTGAGCCTTAAATCTCGGCCAAACCCTACCCATTTCCCTTATCAACTTCCCTAAAAACAAACTAGAGGTCATGGTCTTCTTCAAAGACCAATTTTAGTATCCTAAGAGGAGGTTTCAAAGAGGCGTGTCAAAGAAGAGGTAATATCCTTTACCGATTCTTTCAAATTCATTTCTTCTTCTAATTCCTCTTATTTTGTTGTTTCATAAAAAATTAATAACATAAGTATCACTAATATACTGATATGTTATTATAAATATGAAACAACCCTATTTCATCATCTATCCATCCTACGGAAAATGAAATCACCGCGCGTGCGTACGTACGGAATACCGTCTCCACGGCGTGGTGTAATCTGTTTTTCCACCACCACCTTACTTGGATGGGTATAATGGTGTAAAGAATAAATATATATATGGTTATTATAACATCATACTGATTCTAAGATATTATATCATCCACTCCAATTCCATTTAATAAATATGGGAACGATATCATCACTCGTGCGTACGTATGGATTACCGTCTCCACGACGTGATGAGATTCATTTTCCATGTTAACAATTCAAGAATGATTATAAAGTATATATAATAAGTAATCATGAAATATATGACATAAAAATTCTACTGGATTTAGGTATATATATATATATGTATGTCATCTACTTAATTCCATTCAATTCAATAAGGAAACGGTAACAACGTTCATGTGAACGTACGACCTACCGTCTCCATGAACGATGTATTTCTTTCCATTTATCGATCTATTATATATATGTATATTCTGAATATATATTAAATATAAATCATGTTTTATATTCAGGAATTAATTAATCATGATCTAAGTAATCATATTAATAATTACAAGTCAAAACACAGACGATAAATGAAACGATTTTTCCCAAAACACTGCTTTAACAAGGAATTTACAAAATAACAGGTAATATAAAGTCGTAAGTGAATCATATATGATATCATAAATATTATTATGGTTCCTTTAAAAGTTAGTAATATGTTTAAACCCACTATATAGGAGTCTCAGACACATACAGAAGAAATTAGACATAAGGTAAGGGATAACTATTCCAATATCGTTCTTATCCGAGATTATTTATTCATAAGTATTTACTAGGGTTATTATTATCATCCATGTCCATGTTTCTAAAAATGGTTTCATGTATGTTTAAAGTATTTTTTAACCATTTTTTACTTTTACTACATGGTATGTAAGGAATATTTCTTTTACGAGGTACTTTTTGACTTTTCCGGCAAAAGTACGAGAAGAATGTTGTTTTAACTTATACGGCATGAAAGGATTTTTTACGGTTTCATAAAGCCTTATTTTCATGAAGGTTACTCCAAAAGATTTCATGACTATTTTCAACAAAATATTTTTCTTTTAAAATTGCAGGACATTTGTGAAAAGAAATTGGTTTTTAAGAAGAAAGGATATTTTCCTCAAGAATTCAATTCAAGTGTTTTATCAAAACCATTTTCCATCTAAGATGACATTATTTCATATGTGTATGTTTTAAGTATAATGTCTCTATGATTTAAATGGTTTCAATTTTCTTATTATGAAATGATATCCATTTGTTTTATGTGTATTATGTTATGATGGGATGGTGTTTATGAAACCCATTTTATTCTTTGGGTTACGATGAATGAATTATGTTTATTTTGTGGCAAAAGTAAGAATGATTTAATTATGATATGGGTGGGACCTATATCTCCAACCAATGCATTGGGTAAAGATTTATATCTCATTAGATAGATATGGATGAAACGGAAAGTAAATCTGGTTCAGTAATACAGGGCTGGAACGACAAGTAAACCCGGTTCAGTAAGGGACTTTGTCCACTAAGATGGTCTTGGTAGCAATGCCTTGGATACTATGGAAATAATTTCATGTGATTAATGGATTCCAAAATTTCATGCTTTATTCCCATTCTATTTTATCATGATTGATGATCTATTATTATCTATGCCTTACGTACTACCATGTTTTATGTCATTGTTCAAGATTTTGATGTTTAAACATTATGTTCATGTTTTTAAGTTCAAATGCATATGATATGTTTTATTTTATCCACGCCTACCCTTACTGAGCATTTGAGCTCACACTTTTTATGTTTTCCTTTCCCCCAGGATTAAAAGAAAGGTTTTAGGTAAGGAAACAAAAAGTAGAAGATCATTATGGGGGATGTTGAAGATCATTAAACATGATTAGAAGTTTATATTCCAAGTTTCCAAAGACACTAAACTATTACGGTCATTGAGTGTTTGTTTTTTTATGTATTAAGTATTCTGCAATAGTAATGTAATGTCTATGTACGTCAAGGTTTGGGTCTCTACAGTTGGTATCAGAGGAAAGGTTTAGTTAACCTTTGGAAACTAGGATGCGAAAACTTTAGTGAGATCCCTAGAGATATTTATAAGGTATGTCTAGGGATGTCCCTAAGGTTAAGTATAAGTATAGGTTATAGTCCTAGGATTTCGGTAATGTTCATAGAATTAAACGTAAGATGTTATAAATTGAAGGTACTCCCCATTTATTATGTTGTTTTCCCTCGCATGATTTTTTCCTTTCACACTATTCTTTTTGGGTTTTAGATGATGGCTGGAACCCGAAAGAACCATGTTGATCAATGTAATGGACAATGAAATGATTGTTTTCCTGAACAAACCAATGTTATGGGAGATGGAGTACAAAATCTTATTTCTATACTTACACAAGCTATGAATCATTCGGGACTTCCAAATGAGAAGAGAAGGGAACAATATTCTATTGATTCCTTCATGAGGCAATGTCCACCATCTTTCAGTGGGTCTTCTGATCCACTTGTTGCTGAACAATGGATCAGTACCATTGAAAAGATATTTTCCATACTTCGTTGTTCAGAACATGATAAATTCATTCTAGTTATTTACCGTTTAGAAGGTGAAGCAGACCAGTGGTGGACTCTAATTATGAAAATAGGGACCCAAGATAAAATTGAATCCATGGAATGGGACGAGTTCAAGAACTTATGTTTCAGTAAGTACTTCCCTCGTATTCTTCGAACAAAGATGGAAACAGAGTTCCTTGAGCTTAAGCAAAAGGATGATGAATCTGTTGGTATATACGAGGATAATTTTACAAGGCTTTCATGGTATGCATCTGGCTTTATCATCCAACCTAAACGTAAAGTTGATCAATTCTTCAATGGCTTAAAACCAAGTCTTTGAAGGGAATTAGCTATAAGAGACTTCAGTAGCTATGAAGAAATTGTGCGTTGTGCTATCAAGGTAGAACTGGAAGTTGGTGTTACATATCCATCTCATGGTTTTGACAAGAAACTAACGATGGAGTTCAAGGAGAAATCTCAGAACAATGGTGAAAAGAAGATGAATGTTTCTTTATGTTCAAAGTGTGGAAAGAAGCATGGTGGAGATTTCTTAAATGGTACTAGAAAATGTTTTAAGTGTGGAAAAGAAGGTCATCGAGCAGTTTATTGTCGAAGTAATGGGAAAAAGGTTTCTAATGATGTGAATAGAGAAAAGACTACAGATAATGCTCCACCAACACTTCAATGCTTCAAGTGCAATGAAATGAGGCATTTTTCTAATAAATTCCCTAATCCACAGGTTAATGATGATCAATGTGAGAAACCTATTAAGGAAAAGGATATGGGGAAGTCTCATGTGATCACTATTTGTGATGTTGAGTATGACAATGATGTTGTGTAATGATTAAGTGTTTATGTAATGGGATTTCAAAATAGTATCATGGAATCTCATTTATGGTATTGTGGAATTTTGAAATATCTATGTATTGGTTTTCAATAATTATATGGTACTTCCAACCATGAAAAAGTGATTGTAATATTTTTAGAAAGAAGATAATATGCGCATAATTAATGGATAATGAAAAAAATGAAATGAGCTCATGATTGATATAAGGACTAAGTGATATCATGGTTTGAGTATATAGATTTTTTGGGATTTTGGTATGTGGAAAGAATTAACTTTTGACAGAATTCATGATTTCACTAAGGTTAAATGGTTATTCAAGAGAATACATGATTAAGGTATTCACATGTTTGGAATGTGACCAACAAGATATATCGTATGATATATGGGGGATAAATGATGGTATTCACATGCTCGGTAGATGACATTTCTAGTAATTGTTTTCTTTATACTATGAGCTTAGACATAAGTATTTTGGATAAGCCTAAAGATTGGAATGGATTATGTTGGACACAAGTTAGTATTGCTTAAGGGTAGAACCTTTTTCGATATTATTGATGGAATTTAATAATGATTTAATTTTAGAAAGTGGACAACCCGTAGGATGGGCGATAACCCATCATATCGGACAAGGTTGCGGGAATCGAACCCACAACTGAAGTGCAGCAGGCCTTTATCACCTACCACTGGCCTACAGGAAGTCCCTAGTTAGTAGAAACTAGTTTTAATTTATTAAGTGGTATGATATATGAAGTATAAGTCCATTTTAGGAACCATATGTGATTAATCTCACTATAGATGGACTTATGTATATTTGATAACTTTTTCTAACCTTTTGTTTGAGATAGATGGAATGACCCATCATTCTATCACATGATCTACTAACACTTCACGAATGACAAATTCAAATTCATTTCTTTAAGAGATGAAGTGGAAATTGTCCAAGGAATGACCAACAGTTAGATTGTACCAAAATAATGTAAGTATCTCTTTTAATTCATCAAATTTAGAGAAATGATATTGAAAACAAAAAATGTTGTCCTAGTGCTCTTATATCCGATGAATCAGATGGTACCTTATATCATCACAAATTTATGGCTTTGTGATTGATGGATTTTTCATAGCCATGTTCTCTACCACTCTCCATCATAACTTGATGGTTAGATTTTTCTTCCATATCCATATTTTCACCTATGTTCTCATATACGGAAACCCAGTGATGAGTGACTTTGGGTAATCATTATGTTCCATACTTTAGTTTTTAAAATTAAGTTTTAGTATTCCTTTTTTACGATGTGGGTTTCTATGAATAGTAAACGATTTATAACCCTGACGAATTTCGAGGGCGAAATTCATTTTAAGGGGGGTAGAATGTAACACCCCGAGATTTTATAAGATATATTCTTTTTAATTTCTTTCATATCTTCTATTGTATGCTGAAAAAAAGGAGTCTTTCACTACACGCAACCCTGACCTTGCTTGCATTACACGCAATCACGACCTTCCTCGATAGCGTGTGTTGTACGCAATACCGGGTTTCACTAAACAACGATATATGGTTATAATATTATCAAGAATTAGTTGTTATAAATAGTATTAACTAAATTTTAAATTTTATAACAATATTATTCATCTTACTCATTTTCTATAACATGTTATGAGAATAAAATAAATTTTTCTGGTAAAATAAGTATTTTTCAAAAAATGCAGTTTTGCCGCCTTTTGATGGCGCACCCACATTAAATCTAGTTTTGACATGTTTATAAGTTAAATTTTACAAAATAAAATTATTCTTTGGAATCAGGATATAAAATTTTACCTTGGATAAATTTTTCATATTATTCTAATAACTTTCATATTTTAATGAATAGTAAAAACACGCTATATTTTAATTAAAAACAACTTTTTTCATAATAATAATTTATGTGGTTAAATTATAATATTTAATGGTTTTAAAGTATAAATAGAATATATTTTTACTATTTAATATAATTTATGTCATTATCATTGATTTTACATTGAATTCGTAGGTTAAATCAATTTAATCTTTTGCAATGTTTTAAACAAAAAACCGTTTTATTTCGACAACGAGATTAATTTTAATTTAATTTCTTCAACTTCTATGTATTGAATTTAGAAAAATGGATTCCATATTTAGAATCAGTGGATCTAAATTATATTAATACACTATTTTTTATTTTTGGGCATTATGAATAGTAACTACGGTAAATTTTATTTACCACCGTTAAAGGTAAATCGTGTAATTAAGGGTAAATATAATATTATAAAATTACCCTAACACATGTATTAATGCAATTTTATGATTATATTTCGTCCTAAGTCATATTTGGGTCGAAATGGAATCCATTTAGACCCACATGGGTGTGATTAAGACCTTTAGTTTATTTTTTTGAAAGGAAAGTGAAATATGTCTCACTCAAACTTTAATAATTAAATTATTTTTAATATAAGGATGTATAGAATATAAATTCGGTTATAAATACTCATTTGAAAGCTAAAATGTTTTTATTTATCATGGTAATTTATTTGTAATTTTTAAGAGTTATTTAATTACCTTATTAGCTTATACATTAACGATGCATAAATTATTTATTTACTAAAAAAATCAATAATATTGTTTTTATTGAAATAGTAATACATATTAAAAGGACCACAAACCTGATAAAAACTTATTGGTAATATACATCTACACCATAATCATCAAATGATATAATATATGACCGTTTGGAGTCTTATAAAAGTGATTATGACACTTATATTATTTTGATTTATATGATATCAAAGTTGTCACCTTCATAATTTTATAAATACAACATTTTAAAATTTTAGTGTTTTAGAAGATAAATCCGACTAAATGTATTATTATGAAAGATATTGGATTTATATTAATCCTAGTATTTTATTCTTAATTTTTATGCAACAAATAAGTATATTTAATAATTATACAAAAATGTTATAGTAATTATTTTATTAAGAGAAATATCAAATAAATGGTTTTACAAATAGTAAAATAAATATTATATGAACTATTTAATGTGCTCCACTAATTTTTTAGATTACTATGACATGTTATGAACCTATTAAATATTTTAGTTGGAATATAACCTCTGTGTGGATTTTATTTAAATTCAAATAAATGAATAGTTTCAAAATTGACCCTATTATTATTTTATAAAAATAACATATTATTAAATTGTTTAAAAATCACAAAAATATTTAAAAATTATAAATTAAAATTTATATAGTCTAAAATGTAATAAATTATCTAATTATGTATAATTCATAGCACATAAGTAATTATTTATAACAATTTAAAATTTAGAATCTTATTACCACAAATAAAATTTAATAGATTAAATAAGGATAAATCAAGTTGATAATGTTTAAAATAAATTCCCTACATGTCTAAATTTTATTGGATGATGAGATTACAACTCTATCTCATCTAATATTCGAATATGAGTCATTTTTTAGGTTTTTAAGTGGGGTTAGATTTATTATAAATTAATATTTTTAAGATTTCCAAAGGTGCCCCTCTCCTCCCTTATAAAAAGGGAACCCTTTCCTACTTCTCTTCACACCCTTTGAGCCTTCAACCTCGGTCATCCCCTGCCAATTTACCTTCTAAACCTCCCTATAAACATACTATAGGTTCTTTTATTCTTTAAAGACCAATTTTAGTATCCTAATAAGAGGTTTCAAAGAGGCGTGTTGAAGAAGAGGTAATATCCTTTACCGATTCTTTCAAATTCATTTCTTCTTCTACTTCCTCTTCTTTAGTTGTTTCATAATAAATTAATAACATCACTATCAATAATATACTGATATGTTATTATAAATATGAAACAGCCGCATTTCACCTTCTATCCATCCTATGGAAAACTAAATCACCGCGCATGCGTACGTATGGAATACCGTCTCCACGCCGTGGTGTAATCTATTTTTCCACCACCACCTTACTTGGATGGGTATAATGGTGTAAAGAATAAATATATATGGTTATTATAAAATCATACGGATTATAAGATATTATATCATCCACTCCAATTCCATTCAACAATTATGGGAACGATATCATCGCTCGTGCGTACGTACGGATTTCCGTCTCCACGACGCGATGAGATTCATTTTCCATGTTAACAAGTCAAGAATGATTATAAAGTATATATAATAAGTAATAATGAAATATATGACATAATAATTCTACTATATTTATGTATATATATATGTATGTCATATACTTAATTCCATTCAATTCAATAAGGAAACAGAAACATCGTTCATGCGTACGTACGACCTACTGTCTCAATGAATGGTGTATTTACTTCCATTTATCGATCTATTATATATATTTATATTCTGAATATATATTATATATAAATAATTTTTTATATTCTATAATTAATTAATCATGATCTAAGTAATAATATTAATAATTACAAGTCAAAACACGGACGATAAATGAAACGATTTTACCCAAAACACTGCTTTAACAAGGAATTTACAAAAGAACGAGTAATATAAAGTCGTAAGTGAATCATATATGATATAATAAATATTATTATGGTTCTGTTACAAGTTAATAATATGTTTAAACCCACTATATAGGAGTATCAGACACATACAGAAGAAATTGGACATAAGGTAAGGGATAACTATTCCAATCTCGTTCTTATCCGAGATTATTTATTCGTAAGTATTTACTGGGGTTATTATTATCATCCATGTACATGTTTCCTAAAAATGGTTTCATGTATGTTTAAAGTATTTTTTAACCATTTTTGAATTTTACTACATGGTATGTAAGGAATATTTCTTTTACGAGGTACTTTTTGAATTTTCTGGAAAAAGTACGAGAAAACTGTTTTTTAACTTATACGGCATGAAAGGATTTTTTATGGTTTCATAAAGCCTTATTTTCATGAAGCTTCCTCCAAGATATTTCATGAATATTTTTAACAAAATATTTTTCTTTTAAAATTGCATGACATTTTGTGAAAATAAATTGATTTTGAAGAAGAAAGGATATTTTCTTCAAGAATTCATCTCAAGTGTTTTATCAAAAACATTTTCTATATAAGATGAAATTATTTCATATGTGTATGTTTCAAGTATAACGTCTCTATGATTTAAATTGTTTCAATTTTCTTATTATGAAATGATATCCATTTGTTTTTTATGGATTATGTTATGATGGGATGATGTCTATGAAACCCATTTTATTTTTTGGGTTAGGATGAATGAATTAAGTTTATTTTGTGGCAAACGTAAAAATGATTTCAGTATAAGCTGGGTGGGAACTATATCTCCCTCCAATGCATTGGGTAACAATTTATATCTCATGATATAGACATGGCTGAAACGACAATTAAATCCGGTTCAGTAATACAGGGCTGGAACAACAAGTAAACCCGGTTCAGTAAGGGACTTTGTCCACTAAGATGGTTTTGGCAGCAATGCCTTGGCTACTATGGAAATCATTACATGTGCTTAATGGATGCCATAATTATAGTCTTTATTACCATGCTATTTTATCATGATTGACGATCCATTATGATCTATTCCTTATGTACTGCCATGTTTTATGTCATTGCTCAAGATTTTGATGTTTAAACATTATGTTCATGTTTTTAAGTTCAAATGTATACAGTATGTTTTATTTTATCCATGCTTACCCTTACTGAGCATTTGAGCTCACCCTTTTTATGTTTTCCTTTCCCCCAGGATTAAAATAAAGGTTTTAGGAAAGGAGACAAAAAGTGGAATATTGTTATGGGAGATGTTGAAGATCTTTAAACATGATTAGAATTTTATATTCCATGTTTCCAAAGACACTAAACTATTACGGTCTTTGAGTGTTTGTTTTTGTTATGTATTAAGTATTCCGCAATAGTAATGTAATGTCTATGTACGCCAATATTTGGGTCTCTACATAAACGTACAAGAACATCCTGGCATTTTGGTAAGGAATAGATTATGTGGATCTTTAAATCAATACATCTCTATCTGGATACGAGCAGGTAGAGGTGGCTCTGGCATAGATGTATCTAGGGGTAAAACCCGAAAACACCGCTTTGAGCTAGACTCGAATGGGAACTGGTGCATGAAAACGGGCCTTGCTGCACTCTTGGTTATGACACTTCAGGGGATATGCTTCAGATAATTTACATTTTCTATACAATCCATTATGAAAGAGTTTAATGTAATTTTTTCCTCAGAGAAACCATGTGTATAAGATTAGCTATGCATAGAATTTCAATATATGTTGAGTGATTTTCTATTTGATATTAATAAACTAATCTAGTGTATCCCATTATTTATAAATGGTGTCTAATGGGAGAAGGGGAATCAATACTCATTGGAAAGGTAGGGACATCCCTACATAGCAAGTCAACAAAGTCAATGTTGGAGCATATCAGATCATGACCATATTGGGACAACTTACTGAGGTTGTAACGAATAACCATTCCACACCTGTGTTGGATTGTTTCATGTGGCAGAAGCCCCCATCTTTTAGTTGGACTACTAATCTATTGGTTGCTGAGCAATGGATCAAGTCCCTTGAAAAGATATTCATGGAATTAAGATGAAATGAAAATAAAAAGGTAGTTCTAGCATTATATTGTCTCAAGGGTGACACTGATCAATAGTGGTCCTTGATTTAGAATACCACAGAGGAATAATAAATAGAAGATATGTAATAAAGGGCTTTTGTGGGAATATTCTTCGAAAAATATTTCCCTCTTGAGCAACGAACTGAAATGAAGAGGAAATTCCTTAGCTTAAAACAAAGGGAAGAAGACAGTGTTTCAGAGTATGAGGCTACCTTCACAAGGCTATCTAGGTATGCTGTAGATTACATACATGACTCAGAAGACAATATTGATCATTTCTTTGAGGGTCTTAAGCCAAGTCTTCAAAGGGAACTCGGTTCTCAAACATTTTCATCATATGATGAAATTGAATCAAGTGCCATCAAAATAGAGAAGGAATTTTCAAGATAAAATTTGTTCAAGGAGAACCAAGATAAGAAGAGGTACTTTGATAACCAAGGGAAATTTGAAGTTCCAAAGAAGAACGAGGGAGAAAAGAAATTCCCATTATGTGAAAACTATGGAAAGAATCATCTTGGGAAATGCTTAAAATGAAAGGGAGTCTGTTATAACTGTAGAGAAAAGGGTCATCTATCTCATGAATGCAAGGGGAATAAAAAATTCAATGATATTCAATGCTACAATTGTAGAGAGATGAGACACTATGAAAATGAGTGTCCTAAGTTCCAAATAAAACATGCCTCAAAAAAGCCAGGAGAACAAGGGAGAGTCTATGTGATTACAACCGCAGAGGTTGAAATTCCTAATGACGTGGTGGCATGTACTTTAATTGTTTCCTCAAAATTAGAAAACACTTTATTTGATTCTGGATCATCAAATTTATTTATATCTTCCCAGTTTTCCAAGAAAATTACATATGGTCAATTTGATTTAATAAAGGAGCTGTCAGTCAAAACTCCTAGGGGATGTATCATTGCAACAAAGGCTTGTCGACTAGTTCCCCTCCAAACACCAAAATGTGCTATAGTTTCTAACCTTATCATCATACCAATGACTGAATTTGATATAATTTTTAGAATGTGTTGGCTGTCAAATTATGATGTGAATATTTATTTCAATAAAAAGGAAGTTACAATTTTTGAAAATAGTATAGAATATCTTATCTTTAGAGCGGAGACGTCTCCATCTGATTCTTATCTAGACCCACCCCCTGTAGCTCTATTGAATTCGATTATTGGAGAGGAAGAAAAACCAATATCTATGGGTGAGGAAAGAAAACATTCAAATTAAAGATGTGTATATAGTGAAAGAATACATTGATGTGTTTCCAGAGGATTTACCTAGACATCCCCTAGAGCAAGAAATTGAGTTTTCAATTGACTTAATCCTGGTGCAAAACCTATATCAAAGACCCCCTATAGGATGACCACTATGGAATTAGTGGAGATAAAGAACCAACTAAAGGATTTTAGTGACAAAGGATTTATTTGACCTAGTGTTTCTCCATGGGGAGCCCTGGTCTTGTTTGTCAAAAAAAGATGGATCCATGAGGGTATGCATTGATTATAGAGAAAACAATTCTATTATAATAAATAATAAGTATCCTCTTCCACAGATTGATGATTTATTCGATCAACTTCATGGAGATCAATACTTTTCAAAGATTAAACTTCGATGCAGATATCATCAAATGCGTGTGGGGAAGGAAGATGTCCTGATGAAAACATTTCGAACCAGGTATGGGCATTACGAGTTTATGGTGATGCCTTTTGGACTGACAAATTCACCCTCTGTTTTCATGGTTTCAATGAATAGAGTTTTCAAGGAATATCTTGATAACTTTGTTGTGGTATTAGTCAATGGTATCCTCATATACTCAAAATGCTCTGAAGACGATGAGAATCACTTGAGGGTTATTCTGAGAACTCTTAGAAGAAATAAATTATATGGGATGTTTAGCAAGTGTGAATTTTGGTTTCAATCAGTTTCTTTCTTGGAAATATTGTCTCTATGGATGGAATCCTAGTCGATCCTGCAAAGACATAGGCAATCCAAGAATAGACTATGCCAACAAACATAACTGAGGTACATAATTTTATTGGCTTAGCAGGTTACTATTGGCATTTCGTTCAGAATTTTTCTCAAATGGCTAATCCACTAATGAAGCTCACACGTAAAAGAGTTATGTTTGTGTGGACAAAAGAATATACAGAATGCTTTGAATAATTGAAAAGAAGATTAGTCAATGCTCCAATTTTGACTCTTTCATCTAGAAGTGATGGATTTGTAATATACAATGATGCATCAAAGAATGGACTGGGTTGCATCCTTATGCAAAATGATAAAGTTATTGGTTATTCATCAAGATAGTTGAAGGCTCATGAGAAAAATTATCCAACTCATGATCCTGAGTTAGCAGCCGTAATCATTGCTCTGAAAATATGGAGGCATTATCTCTACGGAGAGAGAAGTGAGATTTCTATGGACAACAAGAGTTTGAAATACATTTTCACACAAAAAGAACTCAACAAGAGGCAAAGAAGATGGCTTGAGTTACTCAAAGATTATGATTTTTCAATACACTATAACCCAAGAAAGGAGAATAAGGTCACAGATGCATTGAGTAGGAAAGATCATGGTCTTCTGACTCAAATGAGGATTGAAAGAGATCCTATATTAATGGATCTAATGAAGATGGATATGGGAATTGTTAAGGAAGGGGAAACATCACTCCTCTTTCAAATGATTGTTAAACCATCTTTACTAGAGAACATAAAAATCTCCCAATATGATGATGAGAATCTGCACAAGAAAATTAATGCAGTTACAGATGGGAGACTGGCAGAATTTGTGTGTGAAGAAGGAGTTCTGAAATTTGAGAAGAGGTTATGATTTCCATCAGTACCTAAGCTAAAAAGGGAACTGTTAGATGATGTTCATAGATGAAATTTCCCTATACACCCTGGTAGTACCAAGATGTATAGAGATCTGAAGCAATATTTTTGGTGGGATAATATGAAGAGGGAAATTGCTGACTACGTGTCAAGATGTCCAGTTTTTCAACAAGTGAAGGTAGAGAGACAACATCCCAAAGGAGTAATCCAACCTCTACCTATTTCTATGTGGATCTGGGATAACATTATGATGAATTTTTTCACCGGACTACTAAGGAATCCTAGAAGGAACAATGAAATATGGGTAATTATTGACCGGCTCACAAAATCAGCACTTTTCCTTCTTATAAGTGATGATTTTCCACTTGAGTTCTTGAAAATAATTTATATTAATTAAGTTGTATGACTTCATGTTTCACCTCTATTGATTGTGTCTGATCGAGATCCCTGATTTACATCAAAATTCTGGAAAATTTTCCAGAAGGCTTTGAATACTAAGCTTCATAAGAGTACTGCTTATCACCCCCAAACTGACTGACATTCTAAAAGGACTATTCAAACTCTAGAAGACATGCTGATGTCATGCTCTCTTGACTTCCAAGGTATGCGGGATCAATACTTGCCTTTGGTGGAATTTCCCTACAATAATAGTTTCCATTATAGTATTCAAATGGCTCCATATAAAGCATTATATGGGAAGATATGTTGAACTCCAACTTGTTGGGATGAAGTTGGTGAGAGGAAACTTATAGGCCCACATCTTATTGAAGATACCACAACAAAGGTGAAGAAAATCCAAGCCCATATTATAGCAGCCGAAAGTAGGCAGAAGAGTTATGCTGACAATTAAAGAAAGGATTTGGAATTCCATGTGGGAGATCATGTCTTTCTAAAAGTATCTACATGGAAGGGTGTCTTAAGGTTCAGTAAGAAAGGGAAACTAAGCCCCAGTTATATCGGACTATTTGAAATTATGGAAAGAATCGGAGCAGTAGCTTACCATTTAACAATTCTGCCAAATCTCTCCAAATTACATGATGTTTTCCATGTATCATTGTTGAAGAAATACATGCCAGACCCGACACATGTACTCACCTATGAAGAAATTGAACTGGAACCTGATTTGTCATACTGTGAAAAGCAAATTGGGATTCTTGACATAAGGGAGCAGGTATTGACAAATCAAACAACTTGTATAGTAAAGGCTCTCTGGAGAAACCATAATATGGAGGAAGCAACGTGGGAACGTAAGGAATTTATGAAGAAGATCCACCCACATCTTTTTGGTGGGATTTATACATAAAATTTCGAGGATGAAATTTCTGAAGGAGGGAATATTATAACACCCCAAACATTTTATGGTATGTTTCTATAAAATACTTTCTATTAATTAGATAGCCTATATTGCATGAAGCAATAAGTCTTTTGTTAAACAAAACATTATAGGAGAAAGTTATATGCTATCCAATAAACATAAATTTTCTACTTCTATGTTTTAAATTTCGAAAAATAGTCATCTAGAGTTGTGACCAGTAAGTCGTTTTGAGTCTGATAGAACCAACTTGATTTTTTTGATGAATAGTAACATGCCCTTATGAATAGTAACATGACTCTTATAAATAGAAAATAATGATAATATTTTATTTTTTTAAGGTAATAAGATAATGAGAAGATAATTAATTTTTCAATGTGATATAGAACTAATAATACCTTTAAAATTGTTATTTTTCTAATTAATTATGATTTTATTTAAAAATTAAATTAAAAATACTTAGAAATTTATTTTCAAAAAATGGAGTTCATTTTTGAATTATACACATTGAAAAATGGTTACGGTAAATTTTTGGTATTTTTCTAAAATACATGAATTCTTCATGAATAGTAAAAATATAGTTTTGAGTTTTCGGTAGTTTAATGACATCATAATGATGTAATAACTAAATATAAAAGTATGGTCAACTTTTGTATAGTAACGTAGGACATGAGGTGTCCCATGTGAATAGAACCATGGGAAAATACCATGGGCAAGCCCATGGTTTGGAAAAAACCACTAATGAGGTGTCCCTTTGAAATTATTAAAAACTACCTCTCTTTTTATATAAATACCCACTCATCCGTTCATTTTATTTCATTAAAAATCCTTCATCCTTGAAGATCTGGTGGTTTTACCTCTCTAGGAGTCCTCCCATGGTGTCCTTAATCCCCCAAGGTCCCATCCTCCAAGATCTAGGAGTTACTCTACAAGGTAAGGGAATCCTTCATTCTCTTCTTTTAGTCGACACTTCTTTTATGTTATCTTTTTGATTTTCCATTATCATATGTTGGGGTTTTATTTTACGTGTTATTATTATTGTACTTTTTATTTAAATATTATGAGATACCCTTTTTCTCTAATCATTTCATTTTATGAAATTTTAAGTAATGTCGTTAGGCTACCGAATTTTCATAAGGGATCTCTCAACTTTTCTTTTATTTTGATGTTCATCTCTTTGCTTTTTATCTCCTCACCTCCTCTGTCCAAATGACCATGATAAAATCCATTATCATCTATATACTATAATTATATCATGTGAACGGAATAAACATCATCAATATTCTTACTCCCTCCATTTTATTTTAATAAACGAAATCAACATCCATGAGGTTCCAATTTATGACCTTTATGAACGTCAGAGTTTCGTTCTTCAATTTAATATAAAATAATGACACAAAACAAGTTCATTATGAACAAAACGGCCAAGTTAATATGAATATTTGTAATAAACATTTAACTAATGAATCATCGTCATGGTATATAACCCAAAATCATTATAAGATCATTTATATCTCCATAATGTAATTGATAAGAAATATTAACAATTCTTTATGTTTAACCACATTTCAAATGAACTTGCATTCATGAAAACAAGTAAAGGAATAATGAAAACCAAGGAAGAAAATGATTCCAAAACAGGAAAATTGAACCTCTTAAACCCATAAAAGGGTCATGAATGAACCCAATGAGGTTATACTAAATCAATTAAATGTATAGGTGTTTCTAGAGTTATTAATTAATGAAGATAAATTTTATTATTCAGGTCATTAAAACAAACTAAGAACACACTCGAGCATAAGGTAAGGGGTTCCCCATCTCACTTTCATTTCTATGATATTTTCATTATTGGCCACTTATTTCTTGTATGTGGTACATGTGTACTACCATTTTATATAAAATAACATGATTTTATTTATATTAATGTTATTCAATTATTAATTTGAGGGTCATTAAGTTTTGGTCATATGATTCAACCAATTACATTGTGGTAAGTGACTTTGTCTCAACTACTATTTTGTTGTGACTAACTTTGTGTAGTGCACCTAATAATCCTTATGTGGTGTACCTACTGCCCATTTGAGATCACTTTTCATTTGAAATTATATTTATATTAAATATCCATAATCACATGTCATAGATATTTTTATTGTCTAAACCGTATACCATTTTACATACAGTGTTTATTTGGAAAGTTATTTTAATTATGGAAATATTGATGAATCCGTATACACTACTCTATAAGGATTTTGAAAAGGCATATTGCTCTTGTATTGAATCAATTTATAAATAATGATTTGGGCATGAAGTGGAAGGTGGGGCCTATTATATCCCCTCGATGCATCAGTAGGTATCATGAGACAAATCAGTTGGCGACAAACACTTTGAGTTTGTTTCCAAAAATCAGACGAGTTTCTACCCACAGAACTAAACTATTTTTACGGTATTATGGTATTATGTGCCAGATACATGAAGTCCAATTAATTAACAATCTCTTTATTCATTATCAGTTATTAATATCCATGAGGTTTTTACTAAGGAAAAATCTATGGATACAATTTCATTTTCAGTTTATTAATGGCGTGAGTTTTTCATTCATTCACCATGCCATGTTGATTATGTCAAATTGTTTACAATTCAATTATTATTGATTCATGCTTCTGACATTTGTAACCCTTAATGAGCATTTGAGCTCACTACTTTCATTTTCTACCTTCAACAGGTGATCAAGAGGAGATCATTTATTGTGTTCCTATGGATGCCGTTTTTAGTTTTTGTTATGTATTGTATTTTGTAACCTTCTCCAATGTAATTTGAGTTACATTTACGTATCTAGTTTCTTCAAGACTACTAAACTGATCGTTCCTTTGGGATTTTTATTCTTTATAAACATACCAATATAAAAATTAATTCACCTGCTCTGGTCTAGAGGGGTCGGGGTGTTACAAATATATTCTGATTATATGTGATATTTATACCATGTTTTACATTCTGAAAATCATGATATAAGTATGAAGAAAAAAATATAACAAATTAAGACACTTGGAAAAAACAAAGTGGATATTAACCCAAGTGAAACTTTAACTTGGAATTATTAATAAGCAGTTAATATAATGGAATAATAAAACCATATATGGTATTAGATATAAGAATATGGTTCAATAAAATTTGCACAATAAACATATATATATTATATAGGATGATTGTACGAGTGTGAAGAGAGTCAATACATAAGTTAAGGGAATTTAATCTTACTTTTTATTTTTTTGAGAATCATGCCTTATTTCTGACACCCCATGCTTCCACGATACATTTCTCTTTGAATAATGTAGTATCTTGCATTGTATGCAACTTAGAGTTTTAATACACCACGACTAATCAAACTAGCCGTTATGAATAGTAATACCCAATTTTTAAAATTTTTAAAATTTTATTTTTCAAAATGGACTTCATTTTTGGATTTGGAATCTCAAAATTATCTTAGGGTGAATTTTTGGTATTTTTTCTGAAAACTTTCAAATTTTGATGAATAGTGAAAAACACTGTGTTATTGTTTAAAACCGAATTTTTATTTAAGTAATTAGTTATTTTATTTTAATTTATTTTTGGTCAAAACAGATATATAATACCTATATATGTTCAATGTAATTCATTGGAGTCATTTTATAATAATTTAGATATATAAAATTTTATTGAACTTTTTACCGTCTTTTACCCACCTTTTAAAAGCATTTGAAAATTTCCATAAAACATTATTTTACCAAATCTGTGTGTTGAATTTCAAAAATATTAGAGACACGGTTAACATCAGTAAGTAAAATATGGTTCAATAAAATGAAAATAATTTTTTGTGAATAGTAACTTTTGACTTTTATTTACCACGGTTAAAAGTAAATAGTGTAATTAAGGGTAAAGATGATATTATAATTACCCAAACACATGTCCTAATTCTATTTTATAAGAATAATTTGACCAAAAAAAAATTTAGGAATCAAATATGATCCTCTTTGATCCACTTTGATTAGATTAGGACATTTATTATAATTTTTTTTAAAGAAAAGTTAAAAGTATTAAATTCAAATTTTCTTAACTAAAATATTTTTAATATAAGGTTATAAATAATATAAATTTGACTATAAATATTAATTAAAAAGATAAAAATATTTCCTACATAATGGTATTTTAGTTATAATTTTTATACATTAAATAATTAAATTTATTAATGACACAATGATGATGCCGTAATTACCTTATTAATGAAATATTAAAATAAGTTATATTATAAATATCCAAATAAAAGTAAATTGAGACTTCTGATAAATTCAACTAATTTTATAGGTTAATATGGAATGTTAGGTTTGATTAAATAAATTTTATTCTAAGTGGTAAAGTTTTTATGGATTTCAAAAAAATCAAATACTAAATAGTGTCAAAATTGACATAATTGAGTTTTTAAAACAAATACTATATTTATAATTGATATAATATTACTAAAAATCTATGTTTCAGCCAAAGGACTTAGATAAGTATATATATATATATTAATAATTAACCACTTGGGGTTTTCTTGGCTTGTTATAATATGTTTATTAACTATATAATATAAACATACCAAGAGACATGGTAAATGTCAAACTATTTAATTAAGAGTTAAATCTAAAAGATAAGGCTAATATGATGACATAAACCTCTCTAAAACCTATACTTTGAGAGTTTTTCGACCCATAACCACCTTATCCTTGAAATAAATCATTTTGGATCCATTTGAAACCAAAAATGATTTTATTATAAAATAATATTTCAAGATTTTCCTAAAGTGACCCTCACCTCTCTTATAAAAGGGTACTTCCCCTTCTCTTAATTTCACACCTCCAAAGCCATTTTACTCAGCCTTAACCTACCAACATATCTTCCCAATTTACCTAAATTTAATCTAGAGGCCTTACTTTGTTCATAAATCCAACCTAAAGATCCCTTTTGATAAACTCAAAAGGAAACACCCGAAGAAAAGGTAATAATTTCACCTCCCTCTTTCTAGTTCTTTTTTTCTTCCACTTTCTCTTTCTTTGTTGTATCCATGCCAAAGTAATAACTCCAGTACCTTATACATACTGTGATTTTATTATAAATATGGTATAACCATATTCTTTATTCTATCCATCCTATAAATGAAAAAGTCACCATATATGCGTACGTACGGCATACCGTCTCTACGTCGTGGTGTAGTTTTTTATTCAAACACTTCATTATTTGGATGAGTATAATAATGAGTATAAATGATGTAAATAATAAATATAACATGTTAATTATTATATATATATGATATACCATCCAATTACATACAATTCCACCATTAATACAATGATATTGTCACTCGTGTGTACGTACGGATAACCGTCTCCACGAACGTGATGAGATTCATTCCCCATCATAATAATTCAAGAATAATTTTCATTTTATGATTAAAAATAATGTTTATGAAAATAATTTCATTCTGTATATGAATCAGATACATCCTATACATAACAAACATGGCTTACGTAACTAATTATATAAAGTAAAACAAATTAGTTAACACCCGAAATGATGATACTACTGAAATATTATTAACAAAGCAATATTAGAGGATCATATATGATATCATATTTATGTATAGTTCTTGTATAATTTAAAAACAATGTTTAAACTATTATACAGGAGGTTAACATACAATTTACTATGGAAAAGTACAAGTTAAGGGTTAATTCTACAATCTCTTTACTTATCTGAGGTTGTTAATACGTAAGTATCTACTGGGTCCTCTTTATCATCCACATCCGTGTTTTCTTAAATATTTAATTCAAAACATTTTTAGTATTTAATAGACTATGGGATAAAATAATTTATACCCTCATTTGACCATATATGTTTTGAAAGGAATCATTCTGTCATTTTTTAGACAAGTTACTTTATGACCTTTTTGATTAAATTAAGGTAAGAATGTCTCTTTTTTAACTTATACAGCGGGTGTGGCTATTTTACACCATTATAACATCGTCAAAGCTTTCCATACAAGCTTATAAGAATATTTTCAAAATAAATGTTTCCTTTTATAATTATGTTACTTTTAAATGGTTTCAAAATAGAAAGAGTTATTTCATTGAAATAGTTTTCATTTCATCTATGTCAACATCCTTTTATGGATTTTAAACTTGTTTGAAGTTGATTTATTATGATACAAATCTTCCATATTGTATTGAAGGTTTTAATATATGTTTGACTGTGGATGTGTTATTTTTTTACCATTCATGGTTTTTGGATAAAGTATTGGCATTTCGTATGCAAGTTTTAATTCAAATGTGTATGTTATGTTTAAACCTTTTCATAAGAGGAATGCAGTAGAGTTAGTAAGTAATGGGTGGAGCCCACTATGGATCCTTGATGCATCGGTCGATCTCATGAGACAAACTAGTGTTTTGGAGCAAGGCCTTGAAAAATATTATTTTTAGTCTTGGCACGAGGCCTTCACTATGTGGTTATGAAGTCTGGCATTATGCATTCCATCATTATGAAATTGGCTATTGATATTACATGTGATTATTAGACTAGTAGAATATCCATGTGAATATGTAAATGGAATTATTTGATTTATCTTTTCCATATTTGGATGATGTTTAAGTTTAAAAGGCATGTGTTTTAGGCTTATACATTGCCTTAAATTTTTATGCTTATTTATGAAAGTTTCCGCTACATTGTTATCCTTACTGAGAATCTGATCTCACCACTTTCTATGTTTTATTTTCCTAGGATGTGAAGAATTATATTATGAATAACCTGTAGGGATAGTCTATGGGATATTAATATGGTCAATCTATACAATGTTTATGTTGTTTTTCATTTTATAATGTAATGTAAAACTTATGTATGTATCTATTACTTCAAGGCTACTAAATTGATCGGTCTTTTGGGATTTGATCCCTTGTGATCATGCCAATGTTATTTAATAATGCACTGACTCTGGGTAACTGGGGTCAGGGCATTACTGTTAGTATCATAGGAAGTTTAGTACAAACCTTGGAAACTAGATTTAGATAATCTATGATTAGAGAACATTATCCTAAGATAGAATTTGAGGATTAGTATGGAAGAAATTCTTAGAATTTTGGTAATGTAATGATTTTGTGTATTTTCTAAGAAATACATCCCTGTCTGGATACAAGAAGGTAGATGCGGCTCTGACACAGATGTACCTAGGAGTGAAAATGCAAACAAGGAGTTTCGGGATTGACCTAGGGTATCGTGGTACACAACTACGGGCCTTGTTGCACTCTTGGTTACGACACTCCTGGGGGATATGCTTAAGATAATTCATATTTTCTTTACAAAACATTATGAAGGATTTATGAGTATATACCTCCTTAAAGAAAACATTTTTATTATTATGGATTATATCCATAAACTATTCAATTTATGTTAAGTGTTTTACAAGGTTATAATTATGTATTACGATTCATAAACTAATTTAATGTATTCCATTATTTAGAAATGGATCCTAGTGAAAGGAATGGGAACTGTATTAACCCATGAAATCCCTATAGGGATTTACCTCCTACTCAAGATAATTATATTGGAGCTGGTGATGCAACTAGTGCTAACTAGCTTATCACCATATTGGGACAACTCACTCAGGTTATGAATAATAACATTACCTATATGGAGCACCCTAATCCACAATGTAGAGGATCAATATTAGACCACTTCAAGAGGCAAAAAAACCAAAATTCAAAGGTTCTACAAATCCATTTGTTGATGAGCAATGGATAAGTTCCTTAGAGAAAATATTTCATGATTTGGGGAGTAGTGAAAGGGAAAAAGTTGGCATGGAAGTTTATCGCCTCACAGGAGATACAGATCAATGGTCTTCATTAATTCAAAACAAAAAAGAGAATTAACAAGTATCAAGTATAGAATGGAGGGAGTTTAAAGATATTTTCCTAGAAAAATACTTTCCTCGTAACTATCAACCGGATATGGAAAGACAATTTCCGAGTTTGAGGCAAAAGGAGGATGAGAATGTCGCAATATATGAGGCTAAATTTACAAGGTTAGTAAGGCATGAAATAGATTATATACATAACCCAAGGAGTAATATTAATCGATTATTTTATGGGTTAAAACCATTTCTCCATCAAGAATTAGTCTCAAAATACTTCTCATCGTACGAAGATATTGTCTAATGCACTATCAAGACAGAAAAGGAATTGTCTATGTCTTATGACTTTAAAAGAAAAGTAATAAAAAAAGAGATCTGTTGAAAAATCTAGATATGGAAATAATGGGAAGAAGGGAAAATTTGAATATCCATCATATAGTAAATGTGGGAAGAAACACCTTGGTACTTACCTAAAGGGAATGGGAGTCTGTTACAAGTGTGGTGAAAAAGGCCACCGAGCTCATGATTGCAAGGGAAAGAAAGAGGCTGCCAATGTTGAATGCTAAAATTGTATAGAAAATTTTAATTATGCAAATAAATTTCCAAAGTGCCAAGAGAACATAACTCAGAAAAGGCCAAGGGAGAAATGACAAGCTTATGCGATCACTACTGCTGAGATTGAAGCTCTAAAAGATGTGGTGGAGGTAATTTAATGTTTCCTCTAGTTTAGAAAATGATTTATTTGATTTTGGATCATTTAATTGTTTCATATATTCCCAATTTTCTAAGAAAATTAGATATTTTTAATTTGACTTAACAAGGGAGTTGTCAGTAAAAACTCTTAAGGGAAGTATTATGGCAATAAATTTTTGGGAATCAGTTCCCATTAGGGAATATAAATGTTCTTTATCTTCTAATCTCATCATCATACCCATGATTTAATTTGATACAATCCTTGGAATATATTGGATTTCAGACCATGATGAGAAAATTTATTGTAAGAAGAAGGAGGTTACAATTTTTGATGATGATAAGGAGTACATTATATTTAGAGAAGAAACATCACCACCTGATTCTTATCTAGATCCACCCCCAGTACCTATACTAAATTCAATTATTAGGGAAAAATAAAATGAAATAACTATGGGTGAGGAAAATAATTCTCCAATAGAGTACCTACCTATTGTGCAAAAATATGTTGATGTGTTTCCAGAGGATTTACCTAGACATCCTCCAGAATGAGAAATTGAGTTTTCCATTGATTTAATTCCTGGTTCAAGGCCCATATCAAAGACCCCTTATATAATGGCCACTGTGGAATTAGTGGAAATAAATAAACAACTAGAGTAATTGAGTAATAAGGGATTTATTCACCCTAGTATTTATCTATGGGGAGCCCCTTTCCTTTTTGTTAAGAAGAAAGATGAATCTATGAGGTTGTGCATTGACTATAGGGAGATCAATGCTATAACAATAAAGAACAAGTATCCCCTATCTCACATTGATGATTTATTCGACCAACTTAATATAGCTCAATATTTTTCAAATATTGACCTTCGATCTGGATATCATCAGTTGTGTGTGAAGAAGGAAGTCATTCTGAAAATAGAATTTCAAACTAGGTACGTGCATTACGAGTTAACAGTAATGCATTTTGGATTTACTAATACACCCTCTGTCTTTATGGATCTAATGAATAGAGTTTTCAATGAATATCTTGATGGCTTGGTAGTGGTATTTATTGATGATATCTTGGTATACTCCAAAAGCTACGAAGATCATAAAAATCACTTGCACACTATTCTGAAAACCTGCAGAAGAAATGAATTATATAGGAAGTTTATCATGTGTGAATTCTGGATTTAATAGATTTATTTTCTTGGCCATATTGTCTCTAAGGATAGAATATCTGTTGATCCTTTAAAGACAAATGAAATCCAAGAATGGCTAGCACCGATGAGTATAATTGAGGTACATAGTTTTATTTGTTTAGCAGGTTATTATCGACGTTTTGTCCAGAATTTTTCCAGGATGGCTAACCTATTAACCAAGCTCACACGTAAATGAGTTAAATTTTTTTGGACACAAGAGTGTGAAGAATGTTTTGAAGAACTGAAGAGAATATTATTCAATGCTCCTATATTGAATCTACCATTAGGGAACAATGGGTTTGTTATTTATAGTGATGCTTCAAAGAAAGGACTTGGTTGTGTCCTTATGTAGAATGATAGAGTTATTGCCTATTCATCACGATAACTAAAAATTCACGAGAAAAACTATTCTACTCATATTCTTGAGTTAGAAGCTGTAATAATTCCTCTAAAGATATGGAGACACTATCTCTATGGTAAGAAATATGATATTTATAATGATCACAAGAGTTTGAAGTATATTTTCTCACAAAAAGTACTCAACATGAGGCAAAGGAGATGGATTGAACTACTCAAGGATTATGATTTCACAATACACTTCCACCTGGAAAAGGAAAATAAGGTAGAATATGCTTTAAGAAAAAAGGATCATGGAGTTTTGAACAAGGTGAGAGTTGAAAGGGATCATATTTTCATGGATCAAGTAAAGATAGATATGGGAATAACCATGGAAGGTGAAACATCAATAATTTTTCAAATGGTTGCAAAATCATCTTTACTAGAAAGGAAAAAAATTTCTTAGACTGACGACGAGGAGTTTAAAAAGAAGATTAAAGCTATGAATGATGGGAGATTGAGTGACTTCATATATGAAGATGAAATTTTGAAATTTGGGAAGAGACTTTGTGGTACTAACATACCTGATCTAAAAAAGGAATTGTTGGATGATGCTCATAGCTCCAATTTCTCTATACACCCTGGGAGCACCAAGATGTATAGAGATTTGAAAGAAAATTTTTGGTGGGATAACATGAGGAGGGAGATTTCTGATTTTGTGTCAAGTTGTATGGTTTTTCAACAAGTGAAAACTGGAAGGCAACAGCCAGGAAGAGTCATATAACCTCTTCCCATAACTGAGTGGAAATGGGATGATATTATGATGGAATTTTTCATGGGGATACCAAAGACTACTAGAAGGAATGATGCAATATGGCTCATTATTGATCATCTTAACAAGTCAGCACATTTTATTTCTATAAGAGAATATTTACCACTTGAATGTATAGAAAGACTATATATTAAATAAGTTGTAATACTACATGGTGTACCGATATCAATTGTTTCATATCGTGATCTCTGTTTTACATCATGATTCTGGAAAAGTCTTTAGAAGGCCTTGGATACTTACTTAATTTGAGCACTGCCTACCACCCTGAAACTGATGGATAATCAGAACGGACTATTCGAACCTTAGAAGACATCTTGAGATCTTTCTCACTTGACTTTCTAGGTATGTGGGATCATTATTTACCTTTGGTAGAATTTTCTTATAATAATTTCTTCCATTCAAGTATTCAGATGGCACCATATAAAGAGTTATATGGAAAGAGATGTCATACACCAACTTGTTGGGATAATATTGGTGAAAGAAAACTCGTAGGTCCATAAATTGTTGAGAAAAAAATGGAAAATGTGAAGATTATCCAATCCCACATCAAAGCATCCCAAAGTAGAAAATAGAGATATGACGATAATTGAAGGTAGGATTTGGAATTTCAAGTAGGAGACCATATTTTCATGAAGGTATCTCCATGTAAGGGCATTACACATTTCATTAAGAAGGGTAAATTGAGTCCTAGGTACATCATACCTTTCGAAATTATAGAACTATTTGGAGTTGTAGCTTATCGTTTGGAAATGCCTCCAAGTATCTCCAAAGTTCATGATGTGTTCCACGTATCACTGTTGAGAAAATACATTCCTGACCTAACGCAGGTACTCACCTATGAGAAAATTGAACTAGAATCTGATATGTCTTATTGTGAAGAGCTTGTCAAGATTTTTGATACTAGAGAACAAGTGCTGAGAAACTGAACAACTCGTCTGGTAAAAGTTCTATGAAGAAACCATAAGATGGAAGAGGCATCGTGGGAACCTGAGGAACTTATGATGAAGAACCACCTAAATCTTTTTATGCAGTAATATTCTAGAAATTTTGAGGAAAAATTTATATTAAGGAGGGGAGAATGTAACACCCCAAGCTTCTATGGTATGTTTCCCTTTAAATAATGTAGTAGCTTGCATTGTACGCAACTTGGAGTTTTAGCACACCACGACCAATCAAACTAGATGCTATGAATATTAATACCCACATTTTGAAAATTTATAAATTTTATTTTTCAAAATGGACTTAATTTTTATATTTTGAATATCAAAATTAGTTTAGGGTCAATTTTCAGTATTTTTCTGAAAACTTTCAATTTTTGACGAATTGTGAAAAAAACTACGTTATTGTTTAAAACCGAATTTTTATTTAAGTAATTAGTTATTTTATTTTAATTTATTTTAGGTCAAAATAGATACATAATACCTATGTATGTTTAATTTAATTCATTGTAGTCATTTGGTAATAAGTTTAGATATATAAAATTTTATTGAACTTTTTAACGTCTTTTACCCACCTTCTAAGAGAATTTGAAAATTTGCATAAAACATAATTTTACCACTTCTGTGTGTTGAATTTATAAAAACTAAGAGAAAATTTTAACATCATTAAGAAAAATGTGGTTCAATAAGATTAAAATATTTTTTGGTGAATAGTAACTTTTGACTTTTATTTACCATGGTTAAAAGTAAATAGGGTAATTAAGGGTAAAAATACTACTATAATTACCCTAAGACATGTCCTAATTCTATTGGATAAGTTTAATTCGACCAAAAACAACCTTAGGAATAAAATATGATCCTATTTGGTCCACTTGGATTAGATTAAAACATTTATTATTATTTTATTTAAAGAAGAGTTAAAAGTCTTAAATTCAAAGTATAATAACTAAACCATTTTTAATATAGGGTTACATAAAATATAAATTAGATTATAAACATTCATTATAAATATAAAGATATTTCCTACATAATGGTAATTATTTATAATTTTTAGACATTAAATAATTTAATTTATTTATGACATAATGATGATGCAATAATTACCTTATTAATGAAATATTAAAATAATTGATTTTATAAATATCCAAATCAATGTAAATTAAGTCTTTTTATGAATGAAACTAATTTTATATGTTAATATGACATGTTAGGGTTGATTAAATAAATTTTATTTTAAGTGATAAAGTTTTTATGGCTTTCAAAAAAATCAAATACTAAATAGTGTCAAAATTGACACAATTGAGTTTTTAAAACAAATACTATATTATTAATAGATATAATATTTATAAAAATCTAAGGTTTGGAAAAAGGACTTAGATAAGGTTATATATATTAATTATGAACCACTTGGGGTTCTCTTTTATTGTTATAGTATGTTTATTAACCATATAATATAAAAATACAAAGAGACATGGTAACTGTCAAACTACTTAACTAAGAGTTAAATCTAAAAGATAAGGTTAATATGGTGACATAAACCTATATAAAACCTATTGGTCGATATTTTTTAGACCCATACCCACCTTATCCTCGAAATAAATCATTTTAGAGCTATTAGAAACAAAAAATGATTTTATTATAAAATAATATTTCAAGCTTTTCCAACAGTGACCCTCCCCTCTCTTATAAAAGGGTGATTCCCCTTCTCTTAATTTCACACCTCCAGTGCCATTTTTCTCAGAAAAACCCTACCAAAATATCTTTCCAACTTCAATCACTTAAACCTAGAAGCCTTAATTTGATAATAAATCCAACCTAAGGATCCCTTTTGATCAACTCAAAAGGGAACACCCGAAGAAGAGTTAATAATTTCACCACCCTCTTTCACGTTCTTTTCTTCTTCCACTTCCTATTTATTTTTTTGTATCCATACCAAAATAATAACTCCAATAATTTATACATACTGTGATGTTATTATAAATAAGGTACAACCATATTAATTATTCTATCCATCCTATAAATGACAAAATCACCATACGTGCGTATATACAACTTACAGTCTCCACGTCGTGGTGTAGTTTGTTATTCAAAAACATCATTATTTGGATGGGTATAATAATGAGTATAATTGATGTAAATAATAAATATAAAATATTAATTATTCTATATATATGATATACCATCCAATTACATATGATTTCACTATCAATATACTGATATTGTCGCTCGTTCATATGTGGGAATTTCCATCTCCACAAACGCGATGAGATTCATTCCCCATTGTAATCATTCAAGAATAATTTTCATTTTAGGATTAAAAATTATGTTTATGAGAATAATATAATTCTTTATATGAATCAAATACATCATATCCGTAACAAACATGGCTTATGTAACCAATCTTATAAAGGAAAACGAATCAGCTAGTACTTGAAACGATGATACTATTGAAATATTATTAACAAAGCAATATTAGAAGATCATATATAATATCATATTTATGTATATAGTTATTTTATAATTTAATAACAATTTTTTAACTATTATAAAGGATTTTAACATACCATCCACTAAGGAAAAGTACAAGGTAAGGGTTAATTCTACAATCTCTTTACTTATCCGAGGATGTTAATACTTAAGTATCTACTAGGACCTCTTTATCATCCACATCCGTGTTTTCTTAAAAATGTAATTCAAATCCTTTTTACTGTTTACTAGACTATGAGTTAATGTCATTTATACCCTTATTTTACCATATATGTTTTTAAATGAATATATCCATCATTTTCCAAACAAGGTACTTTATGATATTTTTGACAAAATTAAGGTAAGAATGTCTTTTTTTTAACTTATATGACGGGTGCGGCTATTTTCCACCGTTATAATGTCATCAAAGCTTCCCATGAAATCTTATAAGAAAATTTTCAAAATAAATGTTTTATTTTATAATTTTGTGACTTTTAAATGGTTTCAAAATCGAAAGAGGTATTTCTTTCTAATATTTTTCATTTCATCTATGTCAACATCCTTTGATTGATTTTAAACTTATTTGAAGTTGATTTATTATGATACAAATCTTTAATATTTTATTTAATATTTTGTGATATGTTTGACTATGGATGTGTTATTTTTGTACCATTCATGTGTTATGGATAAATTATTGACATTTTGTATTCATTTTTTAATACTAATGTTTATGTTATGTTTAAACCCTGTCATATGAGGAATGCATTGAACTTAGTAAGTGACAGGTGGAGCCCACTATAGCTCCTCAATGCATCAGTAGGTCTAATGAGACAAACAAGTTTATTGGCATAAGTCCTTGAAAAAATCGTATTTTAAGTCTTGGCACGAGGCCTTGACTATGTGGTTATGAAGTCTGGAATTATGCATTCCATCATTATGAAACTTGCTATTGATGTTACATGTGATTAATTGACTTGTAGAATATCCATGTGAATAAGTAAATTGAATTATTTTATTTATCTTTTCCATATTATGAAGATGTTTAAGTTGAAAAGGCTTGTGTTTTAGTCTTATACATTTCCTTAAATGTTTATGATTATTTATGAATGTTTCTGCTATATTGTTATCCTTACTAAGCATCCGAGCTCACCCCTTTCTATGTTTTATTTTTCCCAGGACACAAAGAAGTATATTATGACTGACCTTCAGGGATAGTAAAAGGGATATTAATGTGGTCAATGGAGACAATATTGATGTTTTTTTCATTATATAATGTAATATAAAACTTATGAATGTATCTAGTACTTCTAAGGAATCTAAACTGATCGGTCTTTTGGGATTTGATCCATTGTGATCATGCCAATGTTATGTAATAATGCACCGAATCTGGGTAATTGGGGTCAGGGATTTACATTATTAACCACTCATTTCTTTTTTGTGGTGTGTGTTCTGATAATGGATTTATTTTATGTTTTTTATAATTAAATTTATGGGTATTTACAATTCAATTTTAAGATATTACTTTCATGGGTTTTATGTTTTCAAAAGTTACCAAATCGGTAAGTTAATTTTGTCTCATTTTTCCTTCTTTGAGACCATGACATGTTATGCACCTATATTTTTTATAATGTTTATATTTTTCCTTTAACATGTTATATAATGAATCTACTTCTTTTCATGATATTTTAAGCTTCATGTAATTTTATTCATTCAATTGTGTTATGATTCGAAGTTAACAATTTGGTAACCGTTTATAGTAATAATCTCACAGTTTATTAAGATTATTTATTATTATGCTCTCATTGATGAAATATTATGATACATATATCAATAAATATCACGAGTTTTATTACCATATGTATATTCATGTTATATCCATGTAATGGTACCAGTTTTACATTCTTTGGTACATAAGATGAACAAGAATGTGTTTTCAAGAAAGTATAACTTTACCACTCTTTTTGGTAAAAAATAGGCCTTTTTGAAAAACCATTTTTTATAAAAGAGTTTAAAAAATATTCTATTATTCTCCTATGATCATTGAAATACAATTTTACCCATATTCTACCCTTAAAAAAGGTTTTTAAAATGGAATATTTTTATCATTTTCTGGTCGAGTCACTTTTCTATACTTATTACGGTGCAAAATAACTGTTCAACATGTGCAGATTTACCCACAACCATGGCAGTCATTCCATTGAATATTCCTTTAAAATATTATAATGTTATTTTTTTAAAAAGAATATTTTCCTAATATTATTGATATTCATTGGTTTTAATGTGTTTTCTAATGAAAAAGGTTTTCAAAATTTTTTTATGTTTAAAAAGTATTTTAAATGATTTAAAAAATCTCCTTTATAATTTTTCAAAAGGGGTTTTTCAAGGAAAATGATTTCAATGATTTTTAATCATATTTTATATTTTTCAAAGTATTTTCAAATAAAATGGTTTTCAGAATGGGTTCAAGATTATTTAATAAGTTTTTAGGGAAAATGGTTTTCAAAATGATTTCAAGATTTCATTCTAAGTTTTCAAAGCAGTTTCTATGAAAATAGTTTTGAAAAGTATTTATGTTTTAAAGATGAATTTTCAAAGAAGAAAGGATATTTTCATCAAGAAATATTTTCATAAGATATTTTAAAATTATTTTCCATCAATGATGACATTAGTTGATGTTACTTAATCCCTTATAAGAAATGATATAATGGTTCTATTCATATTATATCTTTAATGTTTTATGTTTTTATGGAATGATTCTTATGAAAACTGTTTCTCTTCCATGGGTTATATGCTTTAGAAACCCAGTTATTTTCATGGGCTATGATTTAATGAAATTATTAATAAACCTATCTATTTTACATAGGTTATAATGTGATCAAATTTTAATGATACCCATTTCATTTCATGGGTTATGATTTGATGTTTATAAAATCCATATTTTTTTCATGGGTCATGATATGATGTATGTTTTTTATCTTGTGACACATGTATGCATGATTTTATCATGTGACGGGTGGGACCTATATCTCCTTCCAATGCATTGGGAAAAGATAGATGCTTTATGAGATCATGAGGGTACACAAGAGGGTATCCCAAAACCAAAAAATAGGGTAAATGAGAGGGAATATGAAGTCTGAAATAAGAGGGTACATTTGAGGGAATCCCAAGCCTGAAATAAGAGTATACAGAGGAGGGAATCCCAATCCCGAAACCAGAGGGTACATGGGAGGGCATCCCAAGCCCAAAAAAAGTACACAGATTATTATCCTAAGTTCGAAATGTTATGAAGGTCTTGGTAGGTAGGCTTGACATAGGATTTTCTATGTTTATGTGTATTCTATGAGTTCTATGTCATATTTCTTCATGGATCATTCCCTTTTCACCCTTATGATTCATGAATTATTAATTAATAATATATATTCCAAGATTCATGTTTATGATATTTGATATGTTTTATATGACCATATAATGTTCTGATCACATTCCTATACCCTTATTCTCATGTTTATTCTTAAATATATCCCTTGTTTACCCTTACTATTCATATGAGCTCACCCCTTTTTATGTTTCCTTCCCCAGTTTATACAGATATATTGTAGGTATGATATGTCTAAGAAGGGTGATAGTCTTAGCGAAACTATTGGGAGATATTTTATCTCACTCATATACTAGTTTTTTATCTTTCCATGTTTCCAAAGGCACTAAACTAATATGATATTTGGGTATCTATTTTTTTAATGTTTTAAGTATTCTTTAAAAGTGATGTAATGTCCACATATGTCAAGACAAGGTTGTTATAGATTTACCTTTGTATTCTTTACCTACAAAAAAAATTCACTATATTTTTTATTAATGATACATAATTTCTTTGAAAATATTATAGCATGTACTGAGTCACACAGTTGACTTACACTTAATAGGTTGTGACTGAGACCTTCAAGAACCAAGACCTATGCACATCTCATGTATTTTCCACCAAACTTGTATTTTTTGAGATAATAATTCTTAGGCCTTTTTAATTACTAAATATCACAATACCTTTCTTGTCGTATCTAATTTCGGTCACTAGTTATTTCTTTCCTATCATATGGGAGGTGCATCCACTATTAATGATCCAAATTTCAGTGCACTCTGATACTTTGAAAGAAATATTTGCAACCAATGCCTGTTAAACTATCTTCTTTTTGGTCCATGTTTTTGGATTCATACATTGTAGAGATTGATAATCATGATTTTCCATGAAGTATGATGGAAAAAATTCATATTATAATGATACAAACAAATTTTTCATTTTCATCTCATTTGATGATACATTGAATTTATTCTTATGACCACATTCATTCTTCTTTGGCACATTTCTCTGCATTGTTGATGAGAAATATCTTTCCATGTGCTCGAATCCTCCACACTAGAAACAATGACAATCAAATGATGTTCTGGAATATCGAGTTCTATATGGTTGACTCTATTTGCCTTGTTCCCTTTGGTACCTCTTGGTGATAGAACAAACATTTTTTGAGTGTCCCATCTTTCCACAATAATAATACCTGATGCAAGGTGAATTCCTGTGTGGAAATTATACATAACTAGTTTTTCCTTGGGTTCTATGAATCTTCTGGTTCTGATTCGTAACCAAATTTTTCTTTAACCTCGAAGTTGGAGCGTGTTTTCTAACTTCACTACTACAAAATTGATCTTTAACATTGATAAAATAGGCCTGTATAAGTGCTAAAAAAGTGCTGACTACTAGAGAATGGCTAAAAGCACTAAGATTTTATCAGTGTTGTTAAAGGGGGTAAAAATTATATTTTTTTAGATCTCCATGAGCCTGACCCCTTTATTAGTGCATCCATGAAACCTTTAACAGTGCTCCCCACATTTATCATCACTTTTCACTCCACTAACCCCTTTTATCATTGCTTTGTGAATTTTTAGTCTCATGCATGCCTGCTTGCATTCGAACCCTGCACCTCTCCTTCAAAGATGGAATTCCTTTACCACTACATCATGTTTTTTCTGTTTAATTATATTTATATTTATTTATATATATTTACATATATTTTTTTATTCATATATTTATATAATTATTTTCAAATACATTTATAAAATATATATATGTGTGTGTGATATATCAACTTATATTTATTTAAATATATTATATTATAAATTCATTTACATATACTAGAATAAAATATAAATATATTTTTTTTATTAATAAACACATATATTTATATATATAAACATTATAAATATATTTATATAATGTAAAAAATGGTTAGATATTGTTTTAAATACATTTCTAGAATATGGATTTATTTAAATATATTAGAATATACATATACATATATATATTTGTTGATTATTGGAAAACACATGCTTATATATAAACATTAATTATATATGTATATATATTCATATTATTGTATTTTTATAAGGTAAATAAAATGGTAATTTTTTTAAATTAAATAAATTTAGTAATAACTGTTTATTTAATATATTAAAAAACATTTATATTTAAATATGTTGATATATGTATTTATTGAAGTGTTTTATTATAATAAAATATAAGAAACTATGAATATATTTAAATATAAATAAAATTTCATTGTGAAAAAAAGATAAAACTTGAAAACCATAATATCAATATGAATGTAATAATGGAGAATAAATTCAGCCTTTACTGAAATTAGGCAATAAAACCCACTTAAATGAGGCTGAAAATCCATCAAGTGAAAAAACATTGGGACACCTCGACTAAAAACTCAGTTTTAGAGGCCTTCATGGACTATTTTGGCCTTTAAAATATAGTGATTGGGGTCTCCCCGGTCAAAACAATATAGAGCTCATCTCATGGTTTGATTTGATATTTGGTAGAGCCCAAACAAACACCTGGATCAAAAAGGCATGAATTTTTGAAGTTCAAGTTATGTTTTTAACTTATTTTAGATCTATTAATAATTTTTTGATTTTTTTATCTTCAAATTGATATTAAATGACTATTACTCAGTAATAATTATAAAATTATTAATAAATTTTTTTTTGAATTATTTTATAATCCAATTTCAATAAATATCTTATATATTAATTGTAAATGCATATTTACCTCATCTAAAATATATTTAAAAAATATATATTATATTTCTGTCAATATAAATATATTTATATACTAATATTTTTTAATGATTTTTTTGAAATATATCCTTTATCAGTGCTAGAAAAAAACACTGATAAAGGGGGTATTTATTAGCGGTTCTAAAAAAGATTTGGTAAATAGCCCCCTTTATTAGTTTTTATTTACAAGTACTGATAAAATTCAATATTTATCAATGTTTTTTACAAGAACAGATAAAACGCCCCCTTTAACATCACTCTTTAGCACTGTTAATGAACTCCTTTAACAGCGCTAAAAAGCACTTTTAAAGACCCCCTTTAACAGCGGTTTTTCTATCACAGACAAAGGGGGTATTTAACAATGATTTTAGCTAGTGTTGTTAAATACTTAGTGATAGATAAACCCATTTTTTAGTAGTGATTCAACCATTACTTCTTTCTGTATGTGATCAATCCCCATACCAGATGTATTGTTCTGATCAATCATTTTACATTCCTAGCACTCCTTTTTTTGTTTCACTAGAACTCTAAATTCCACATTTCCTTTTTCTATTTACTTTATTTCTTTATTTTCTAGAATCAAGAGTCTCTCATGATCTTTCAATTTCCTTCACACACCGACAACTTCTTCCTCATGTTATTCGATACATTTAATTTGATCTTTTCCAGTATTAGACAAACTATCGTTCTCACTTTTCTATTATTCAATTTTGAGTTTGTACTAAATTTTTTTTGATCTCTCTATAATTGAAGACTTAATCCTTTCAATTATAGCCTCTAGCTCAGAATGTTATTCTTTCTACTATTTCATATAGTTTTTGGAATTATTAACCACCATATAGGATTTTTTGTTTTAACTCTTCAAAAATATATCTCTCCAAGTGTAGATTATAATTTTACCTAAATATGAAATATTCCTTTGACTTGTCATTCATCATTATAGATATCTTCCCGTGTTTGGGAATTGATTATAATTTCCACCATATTATCAGCTTCATGATCCTTGTTGTCCTTTGATTCTTCTGCCTCATTTTCTTTTGAACTGTCATCTTATTTTGAAAGTAGATTCTTCTTTTTGAAGAAATTTCTCTTGGTACTCCATCTACCTTTCTAATTGACTTAATACTTCTTCCCAGAAAGTTCATCATTGTCTTCATCATCATCTTGAAACTTCTTAGGACACTTTGATTCAAGATGTCCAATATTTCCACATTAAAAGTATGAAAGTGAATATTTTCTTTTGAAATTTACTCTTCCTATTTGCAGAATTGAGGAGATAAATAACATGAAATCATCCACACTATATTCCTCCTGAATATTTTCAACAGTGAACTTCTTTATGAACTTAAATTCCACTTAAATGGACTTCCCCTTTTCCATATCCTAGTTATAATCATTTCTCATATTGTATACAACAAGAGTACTATACAGGGTATCTAATGAAAACTCCTTCAGATCTTTATCTTCCAATATAACTATATTATGATTAAAACGGGGGGGGGGGGGGTAGTTTTTTCAAGACATTCTTAAGAATATTTATATCTTTGATAATTTCTCTGAGACCATGAATTTCTTCCATAACAATATTCACCTGGTCAAAGAATGCACCAACAGACTCATTAGGGTGCATTCTGAGATCCACCTATTCAATAAAACCCACAACTTTTCTTCTCTGAATTTTGATCCACCATAATAAATATTTAACAACTTTTCCCACATAGCATTATATTAATTAAATAGCATCACATTTGTGTAGATTTTATTGGATAAGGATCCCCCCAAAGCATTGATTCATTTAGAAAAAGTAACCAATTCTATATTTTCTTATTCTGATAAAAAATTAATGTCTATACTAAAAGAAATACCATATATTTTAGATGTAAATATATCTATACCCAATGATAGAAAGAAGTTTTTTATTTGATTCTTCCATATTTTTAAATTGTTTTCATCAAAGATCAGAATCCCTTTGTGATTAACAACTTGTAATGACCCAAAGTTTCATTAATGGAAATCCCTCTTGATCTAATTAAATGTCTCTTTATGTAAAATGTTTATATAAAATGTCAAATTCTTTAGTTTTATGTCAATAATTTTGACCGTTTCTAATATAGCCATTGAACAGTGATAACATGATTAGTATAAATATAGAGCTTTAACAAATCCAATTTACTCGGACAAAAGAAGTGATGGCCTCATCCAGTAGAATTGCTCCATACGAAGCCCATTTGTCGGAGCATAGAAAAGAGGTGGCATCTTTGGGCTTCTCTCTTGACCAAGCCCAAGCTGAGCTTCATAATGTCAAGCTCTAATGAGACCGTCTACTGGAAAAGTGGAAGTTGATAGAGATTACCACTCTAGTAATGTTATCTAAGCCATCCCAAGAGTCTGTCACCATCGCACACCTTAACCTTAGGTCTTATGCGGATAATTTAAGGGGTTATGTAACAAATTTCTAGTACTATGTTCATGTATATTATGTTTTTGTATATAATAATGAATATACCTTCTTGTCATTATTGACACTTTGTAAATAGTTTTTTTAAAGCACAAATAGTATTTTTTTAGTTAATATTCAGATAAGAAATCTATTTTGATGAATTAATGTATTTTTTACTTACATAATATTTTAATAAAATATTATTATTATTATTAAATTAATTTTTATCAAATATAAATGATCTTATAATTTTATGAATGCAATTATAATTTTTATAAAGGTTTGAAAGCCATTTTTGTCAAAACCCGTGAATTTTTGATAAATGTCGGTTTTTATTTTAAAAGTAAAAATTAACATTTTTAGAAAATTATATAGATAAAATAAATTTTATTTCTGGAATCAGGACATCGAAATTATCCAACAGTGATTATTTCATAATTTTCTGAGACAGTCAAATGTTTGGGTAAAAATTAAATACCGTTTAAATATATAATGTGTTTTATGACATCATAATGAACCAATAGTGATGTAATAAAATACTATAAGGTTTATATTCAGCCAATATATGTTTTACCATTAAGATAATGTGATTTTGGGTTTGTTTTACTTATTTTACAAAGCATTAATGGACCCATCAAGACTTATTAAACATCTTGTTTTTTTAAATTATTTTCCATGGGAGTGTGACTCACCTCCACATAAGCAACCGCATTATTTTAAGAAGTTAGGACTTTGGCCTTATAAAATATTGTTTTCATCTTCCCTTTGACAAAAAACATGGGAAAAAACCATGATCCGATTTGTGGTTTGGATTATTTTAATGTAAGGGGTCCCAAACCTAAATAATAAAGAATTCACTCACCTTTCCTATATAAACCCACCCAGGCTCCCACTTCCTCCACACTCAAAGCCTTTGGATTTCATCCAACCTATTCCCTACTCTCTATATAGTCCTACCAAGGTTCCCCAATCTCCCAAGAAGCCTCTCTCAAGCCTTTGGAAGCACACTTCCAAGTAAGGGTTTTTCTTCCTTTCACCTTTTTGTCCAATTTTCTTAATATTATTATGCCCTTTTAATTTCAATTATAAATGCTGGGGTATGGTTTTTAACCTCCCCCAAACTGCCCTATTAATTTTTGAATGATGGGAGACCCCTTTTTCTCCAATTAAATGCCTTCTATGTACTCCCGTTACTATGCCGAAATTCCGAAAGAAACTTCTCTCTCCTTATTTACATTCAAGCAATACTTTTGTATCATGAATATAAATTTCATTACAATTGTTGGGACATGTATCTATATGAACCCCTTATTGTCCATTTCATGTAAATATGATGAGACACCCCTTTCTCTCTCATCAACCATTTTTATGAATTCTTATGTCACGTCGTTAGGCTACCGAAATTGCACCGATTTTCTAAGCCAATGCCTTTGTGTAGTGAATACCATGCCCATTTCTCCATCAAGGGTATTCACCTTTATGGACATTTACTTATTGATTATAAAGTTTTATGTATGAATTATTAATTCCTTTATCGTGGAATAAATGATTATATTTAATGAATCCATGTTTTATGATCCTTGTGGCACACTTATGCATGAAATGAAATGTTTAAGAAGGGTGTGCCCTTATAGCGCTCCAATGCATTGGGTAAAGTATAGTATCATGATACGTCATATGCAATGAGTGTTGACTAATGAAAATTCAAGTTCAACGAGGGTTTACTCGTGCTAATGTGTAATGAGGATTTACTCATGCTCCATGTGCAATGAGCTTTGACTCATGCTAATTCCATGTTAAGTGTTGTTGCCACATTTCCCTATTATGATTATCATGCTTTATCATGCCTTTATGTTCATGTTTCTCTTATTATCTATTGATATTCCTTTTGTCTAACTTGTATTGTACTCCTCATGTATTCCATGTTTATTCCCTTACTCGGCTTTATAGCTCACCCCTTTTCTTATGCATGTCCTCAGGTTATCCCATGCAGTGATAAGTATGAGAGAATGTAGTGGTCATGTAAAGTAAGTTTTCAATAAAGATGTTGTATTTCATGTTTTAAGTTGTTATGTAATGATACTAAGTTTTAAAGACACTAGACCAGTCGATCTTCCATGTTGTATCTACTGAATAGTTTATGTAATAAATAATGTTTAAGTTTGTAATAAAAGCTGGGTTGTCATAGTTGGTATCAAAGGATAGGTTTAGTTATTTTTGGGATTATGATTAAAAAACCTCAGTAAAGCCTTAGAGACAAGAGTAAGTATAATAAAATCATCCCTAAGTTTTGGTAGGTACTGAGTAAGTGGTTTATCAATCAAATACATCCCTGTCTGGATACGAGCAGGTAGAGGCGGCTCTAGCAGAGATGTATCCTAGGGGTAAAACCCAAAAACACCACATTGAGCTAGAATCAAACGTGAACTGGTGCACTACAACAGGACTTACTACACTCTTTGTTAAGACACTCCTAGGGGATATGTTTTGATAAATTCACAAGCTTAGTATGAACCCTTATTAAGGGAATTAAAAAAATACCCCTATGAATATATGTTAGAAGGTGGATCATGAAAAGCCTAGATTGAAGCCTATAGACTCATGAGTTAAGGAAAAAAAAGTTTTTTTATAAGTAGTCAAATTTTGTCTTTGGATTACCCTTTATGTGTTACCCCCTAACATTCCTTTTATTTCAGCCAATGGCCGGTAATAGGAGGACTTGGGCTAATAAACGATGTGAAGATCAGTGTGATGTCTGTACTAATGAGATGCCCAATCCAATGGGAGTGGGAATCGTGAACTTTGTCACGCTTCTCTCTCAGCTAACTCAAGATTTGAACAGAAACGCAGGTCAAGAGGAATGCCCAAACCCCCCTAAGAAGGAACAAGTCGCTATCAAGAGATTCATGAGACAAAGGCCTCCAACTTTTAGTGGATCATCCAATCCCATGATCGCTGAACAATAGATCAACTCTACTAAAAAGATTTACTCCATCCTTCTATGTTATGAACAAGAGAAGGTTCTCTTGGTGTCTTATCGTATTGATGGTGAAGCTGATCAATAGTGGACGTTGATCAAAAATACAAAGCTTGAGGAGGAGATCGAGGCGTTGGAATGGACGGATTTTCAGAAGATGTTTTTTGATAAATATTTTCCACACACCCTCTGGCTTAAGATGGAAATAGAATTACTTTACCTCAAGAAAAACGACAAAGCATCTATTGGAGCATATGAGGAAAACTTCACAAGGCTTGCACGATACGCTTCTGGCTTCGTCTTTACCCCCAAATGCAAGGTTGACCGCTTCTTTGGTGGGCTAAATCCTAGCCTAAGGAAAGCATTAGCGATCCGTGACTTCGATAGCTCTGAGGAAATTGTCCGATGTGCCCTCAAGGTCGAAATGGAGATCGAGGAATCACAAGGGTATCATGGGGACAAAAAGCATAAGGTGGACTTCAATGTTAGTGGTCCGTTGGATAAATCCAACAGTGCTAAGAAGATCCAGCACCCCACTTTCCAAAAGTGTGTAAAGAAGCACCCTGGAAATTTCCTCAAGGGGACGAGGAAATACTTTAAGTGTGGAAGAGAAGGGGACCTAGCTGTTAACTATCGACAAGAAAGACCTGCGGCTACGACAGAGGAGAGGAATGCTCCGTTCAAACCTCAACGTGTTGTTCATTTCTACAACTATAAATATTCTGGGCATTTTTGAAATCATTTCCCTAATCCAAGGGTTTTCAGAGGCATCCAACAACCTCTAAGGCATCAAGGAAGAGCTTTGTCCATCACTTCTACCAAAGTGAACCCCGAAAACGAAGTGGTGAAAGGTACTCTAGTTATTCATTCAAGAATAGTGAACGTACTTTTTGATTCAGGTTCTCTGCATTATTTTATATCTCAAAATTTTAGTAGAATAGTCCCAGCACCACCATAAATAATGGAAGTGAAGATGTCGGTGAGTACGACAAATGGGGAAATCATTGCATCCCATGAATATAAGTCCTCCCCTGTTATAATCTGTAGATTTAATTTCCTGGAGAGCCTCGTCATACTCCCTCTGGTGGAATTTGATGCAATTATTGGCATGGATTGACTGTCCTTATATGGAGCCAACATAAATTGTTGGGAGAGGGAAATCACACTAAATATGGAGAATCGACCCCCAATTCATTACAAGTGTAAGGAGGAAGATGAATCTCCTTTAGCTCCATCATCTCAAGAATGGATATTACTTCCCTATGAGCATGCGTATCTGGCTCAGATGATTGAGTCCAAGGAAGAAACCATACTTTAAGAGATGCCTTTTGTGAGGGAATTTGCTGAAGTGTTTCCCGAGGAACTGCTTGGTCTTCCTCATAAAAGAGACGTTGAATTCTCAATTGAACATATACCATGGGCACTACCAATATCCAAGAATTCATATAGAATGGCTGTCGTGGAGCTTGAAGAGATGAAGAAAAAACTACAGTAGAATCTAGATAAACGGTTTATACACCCAAGTGCTTCACCATGGGGTGCACTAGTCCTCTTCGTCAAGAAGAAGGATGAGTCAATGCGGCTTTACATCGATTATCGTGAACTTAAAAAAATCATGATAAAGAACAATTATCCTCTTCCATAGATCGATGACTTGTTTGATCAGTTGTGTGGAGCACAATACATATCCAAGGTAGATTTGTGGCTGGGATATTATAAATTAAGGGTGAAGAAGGAAGATGTCCCCAAGACTACTTTTCATACAAGATATGGGCACTATGAATTCATAGTAATGCCTTTCAGACTCACTAATGCTCCAGAAATCTTCATGGACTTGATGAATAGAGTCTTTAGAGATTACCTTGAAATTTTTTTGGTAGTCTTTATAGATGATATTCTAATATACTCCAAAACCAAGGAGGATCATGAGGAGAATTTAAGAACTATTCTAGAGACTTTGCGCAAGGAGAAGCTCTATGAAAAGTACAAAAAGTGTGTGTTCTGTTTGAAGGAGTTCTCATTCTTGGTCCATATCATCACAAGCAATGGGATATCTGTGGATCCCTCCAAAACAGATGCAATTTAGGGATGGTCGAGGACAACATTGGTAAAAGATAAACGTAGCTTCTTAGGGTTAGCAGGACATTATCAAAGATTTGTGAGAAATTTCCCACGATTGTCCAACCCTCTTACCAAACTAAATCAAAAGGGAGTAAAGTTTTCCTGGAGTGATGAATGCGAATAAAGCTTCAAGGAATTGAAAAGGAGGCTTATCACTACGCCCGTGCTCACTTTATCCACAAGTGGGGAACCTTTTCTAATATTCAGTGATGCTTCAAAGAAGGTCTTGGGCTTTTTGCTGATTCTAAATGATAAAGTGATATCCTATGCCTCAAGACAGTTGAAAATACATGAGTGAAACTATACAACGCATGATCTGGAGTTGGTGGCTGTGATCTTTGCCTTGAAAATCTGGCAGTAATATCTCTATGAGGAGAAATGTGAGATATATACTACCCACAAGAGTCTTAAATATATATTCACACAGAAAGAGATTAATATGCACCAGTGAAGATGGATAGAGCTCATCAAGTATTATGACTGTTCAATAAATTACCACCCTGGGAAAGCAAACAAGGTGGCAAATTCCCTATGTAGAAAGGACCCAGCAATTCTATCAATAATGAGAATTGAGAAGGATCCAATCTTCTTAGACTTGATGAAGATGGACATGGGAATCATAAAGAAGAGAACATCATCAATCCTTTCACAAATTATTGCTCAACCTTCCCTTTTGGAAAGGTTAAAGGATTCTCAAAAAGATGATGTGGGAATTCAGGAAAAAGTGGAAGCTATCGAAAAAGGGAAATCCTCGGAGTTTAATGTTAATGAAGAAGGAATTGTGTGATTTGAGAAAAGTCTATGTGTTCCATCAAGTCTAGAGATAAAGAAGGAACTTTTGGATGATGTACATAGTTCAAATTTCTCAATTCACCCAGGGAGCACAAAGATGTATCGAGATCTCCAAGAAAAATTATGGTGGGATAATATAAAGAAGGAGATAATTGTATATACATCAAAGATCCTGGTGTCCTAGCAAGTGAAGGTAGAGAGGCAGAAGTCTAAGGGGATGATGCAACCATTTCCCATACCAGAATGGAAATGGGAGAACATCGCCATGGACTTTGTCACTGGACTTCCGAGGACATCCAAAGGCAATAATGCAATCTGTGTTGTGGTGGATCGTCTTATAAAGACTGCACACTTCATTTCTATTCAAGAGGATTTCTCATTGGATCAACTGGTATAGATATATATTAGGGAAGTGGTAAGGAAGCATGGAGTTCCACTATCTATTGTGTCTAACCGAGATCCAAGATTCACCTCTAAGTTTTGGAAGTGTCTTCAAAATGCTCTGGATACTGAACTGAACTTCAGTACGGCCTAACATCCTCAAACTGATGGCCAATCTGAGCGAACTATCCAAACACTTGAAGACATGTTGAGAGCATGCTCAATGGACTTTAAAGGAGGATGTGATCAACATCTTCCTCTGGTTGAGTTTTCTTATAATAATAGTTTCCACTCAAGCATCCAGATGTAACCTTATGAAGCCCTGTATGGGAAAAGGTACAGAACACCGGCATGTTAGGATGAGGTCAGTGAACGTAAGCTACTTGGACCAGAAATGGTCGAAGAAATGGTGGAGAAGGTGAAAACCATTCAGTAGCATATCAAGGCAGCCCAGAGTCGACAGAAGAGTTATGAAGATAATCATCGACAAGACCTTGTTTTTAAAGTTGGAGACATGGTTTTTCTACGCATGTCTCCATGGAATAAGGTCATGAGGTTTGGAAAGGAAGGTAATTTAAGTCCAAGGTACATCAGCCCCTTTGAGATTCTTGATCGTGTCAGGGCTGTGGCCTATCGACTAGCACTTCCACCTACCGTGGCCAAAGTACATGATTTCTTTCATGTATCCCTCTTAAAAAAGTACATACCAGACCCTTCACATGTACTCTCTTCTGAGGTGGTACAGTTAGAGGATGATCTTTCTTATGAGGAGCAACCAGTGAAGATCTTAGATCATAGGGAAAACGTTCTACGAAATAAGACACTGCCCCTCATCAAGGTGTTGTGGCGAAACCACAAGTTTGAAGAAGAAAATTGGAAATCAAAGGAAATGATGAAGCTGAGTTACCCACATCTGTTTTAGTGTGGGAAAAGGAAATTTCGAGGGTGAAATTTCTTAAGGGGGGAATATTGTAACGACCCAAAGTTTCATTAATGGAAATCCCTCTTGATCTAATTAAATGTCTCATTATGTAAAATGTTTATATAAAATGTCAACTTATTTGGTTTCTTGTTATGAATTTTGATCATTGCTAATATTCCTGTTGAATAGTGATAACATGATTTGTATAAATATAGGGCTTTAACAAATCCAATTTCCTTAGAAAAAATAAGCGATGGCCTCATCCAGTATAATTGCTCCATACAAAGCCCATTTGTCGAAGCTCGGAAAAGAGGTGGCATCTTTGGGCTTCGCTCTTGACCAAGCCCAAGCTGAGCTTCATAATGTCAATCTCAAACAAGACCATCTATGGTAAAAGTGGAAGTTGATAGAGATTACCACTCGAGAAATGTTATCTGAGCCACCCCAAGAGTCTGTCACCATCGCACACCTTACCCTTAGGTCTTATGTGGCTGTTTTAAGGGGTTATATAACAAGTTTATAGTACTATGTTCATTTATATTATTTTTTTATATAATAATGAATATACCTTCTTGTCATTATTGACACTTTGTAAATAGTATTTTTTAAAGCACAAATAGTATTTTTTAGTTAATATTCAGAAAAGAAATCTATTTTGATGAGTTAATGGATTTTTGAATTAAATAATATTTTAATAAAATATTATTATTATTGATAAATTAATTTTTATTAAATATAAATGATCTTATAATTTTATGAATGCAATTGTAATTTTTATTAAAGTTTGAAAGCCATTTTTGTCAAAACCCGTGAATTTCCGATAAATGTCGGTTTTTATTTTAAAAGTAAAAATTAACATATTTAGAAAATTGTTTAGATAAAATAAATGTTATTTATGGAATTAGGACGTCGAAATTATCCAATGGTGAATTTTTCATAATTTTTTGAGACAGTCAAATTTTTGGGTAAAAATTAAATACCATTTAAATATATAATGTGTTTAATGACATCATAATGACCCAATAGTTGATTTAATAAAATATTATAAGTTTTATGTTTGGCCAATATATGTTTTACCATTAAAATAATGTGATTTTGGGTTTGTTTGACTAATTTGACAAAGCATTAATGGACCCCTCAAGACTTATTAAACATCCTATTTTTTAAATTATTTTCCATGGGAGTGTGACTCACCTCCACATAAGAAACCACATTATTTTAAGAAGTTCGTACTTTGGCATTATAAAATATTGTTTTCCTCTTCCCTTTTCCAAAAAACAAGGGCAAAAACTAGGAGCTGATTTTTGTTTTGGATTAGTTTATGTAAGGGGTCCCAAACCTAAATAATAAAGAATTCACTCACCTTTCCTATATAAACCCACCCAAGCTCCCACTTCCTCCTCACTCAAATCCTTTTGAGTTCATCCAACCTATTCCCTAATCTCTCTATAATCCTCCCAAGGTGCCCCAAGCTCCCAAGAAGCCTCTCTCAAGCCTCTCTCAAGCCTTTGGAAGCACACTTCCATGTAGGGGTTTTTCTTCCTGTCACCTTTTTGTCCAATTTTCTTAATATTGTTATGCCCTTTTAATTTCAATTATAAATTATAGGGTATGGTTTCGAAACTCCCCCATACTTCCCTCTTATTTTTCAATTATGGGAGAACCCTTTCTCTCTCATTAAATGACTCATATGTACTGCCGTTACTGTGCCGAAATTCCGAAAGGAACTTCTCTCTCCTCATTTACATTCAAGAAATACTTTTGTATCATGAATCTACATTTCATTACAATTGTTGGGAAATGTATATATATGACCCACTTACTTTCCATTTCATGTAAATATTATGATAAACCCATTTCTCTCTCATCAACCATTTTTATGAATTCTTAAGTCACGCCGCTACGCTGCCGAAATTGCACCGATTTTCTAAGCCAATGCCTTTGTGTGGTGAATACCATGCCCATTTCTCCATCAAGGGTATTCACCTTTATGAACATTTACCTATTGATTATAAAGTTTTATGTATGAATTCTATATTCCTTTATCATGGAAGAAATGATTATGTTTAATGAATCCATGTTTTATGATCCATGTGGCACACTTATGCATGAAATGAAATGTTTAAGAAGGGTGCGCCCTTATAGCGCTCCAATGCATTGGGTAAAGTATAGTATCATGATACATCATGTGTAATTAGTGTTTACTCATGATAATTCAAGTGAAATGAGGGCTTACTCGTGCTTCATGTGCAATGAAGATTTACTCATGCTCCATGTGCAATGAGCCTTGGCTCATGCTAATTCCATGTTAAGTGTTGTTGCCACATTTCCATGTTATGATTATCATGCTTTATCATGCCTTTATTTTCATGTTTCTATTATGCTATATCAATATGATTATTGTCTAACATGTATTTTACTCATCATGTATTCTGTGTTTATTCCCTTACTGGGCTTTATATCTCACCCCTTTTCTTATGCATGTCCTCATGTTATCCCATAAAATGATATGTACGAGGCAATATAGTGGTCATGTAAAGGAGGTTTTCAATAAAGATGTTGTATTTCATGTTTTAAGTTGTTATGTAATGATCCTAACCCCCAAAGACACTATACCTCTCAATATTCCATGTTGTATCAAGTGAATATTTTATGTAATAAATCTTGTTAAAGTTTGTAATAAAAGCAGGGTTGTCATACAACTTCTATTTCATCAACTGAGAGAGAATCACTGACTTTCAAACCTTCACTCTAATACCAATTGATAAAACAACTAGCTAAAATAACCTAAGAGGGGTGGTGAATCAGGGTATGATAGATTAAAACAACTTCCCCTTTAGATCTTGTTTCATAATTAAATAAAAAACTCTTCTCCCCTTTCCTGTAATAATTTATGAACACAAATTAAATCATGCACGAGACACATCAATTTTACATGGTTCAACCTCACTAGGTTACATCCAAGGAGCATACAACGAAAATTTTACAATGATCAAAATAAACTAAGGCTCAGTTAAAAAATAAAAGGTTTGGGCTAGATTTTTTCTATGACTAGGCTCATTACCTTTACAGAGTTTAAGGTCATTTCACTACTTTTCCAAGGGTCACTCCCTAACTCTCTTTCAATGGATCACTACCTGGGGAAGGGATAACTTTATTCCTCATCCTTTGTTCACTAATCTAGATAGTATCCCCACATAGTTTATGTACATTTAAGTCTCTTAATTATTATTAATTAATATATCATAAACTATAGGTAAATTCCTTGTTGAAGTCTTGTTTCCACCTAGTAGATGAAATCCACTTTTCCGCAAACTATTAGTATGTAAAAATTTCTTTCTCAAACAATTTTAGTCTATCAAGGAACTTCATTGATACCCCAATGAAATTTATTTCATCCTCTATGAACTACATTTAATCCTCCACTAACTGTGTTTAATCCTTCGTGAACTGTGTCACATTGCATGGCATGAATTCTTCACAATATCCCTTTTTCTTCACAGACCACCCCTACTTCGTAGACTATTGATTCCCTACAAATCACCTATTATATGCAGTACCTTTTCCTTTATGAGATACCAATCCCCACAAAAACACATTAGTGAACTATTCCCATGAACAATCTCCTTTTTCAGAATGGATTCCTTGTGAACTACTTTTTACTTTACAGAATCCTCCCTCATGAACTACTTTGGACTTCCCAAAATTATAGAAATGATATTTTCTAGTGAAATTCATTCTACATATTGATGTTATTAGGTTCATTTATATAGGAAAATAAATCCTAAAAACCCACTAATCACAAATACAAAAAACTTTGATGTGGGACAATCTTCACCGTAAAATGCTATGTGGTCTGCATACCACCTTAATCTTTTGTAGTGGGATGTTGTCTTCCAAAAATGAAAACTCTTTGCAACTCATTAAATCACCACCTCAATTCTAACAATAAAGATACTCCCATGAATAATGCGACACCCATGAACTATGATTCTCTAATGAACTGATTTCTCTATGCAGTTCACGTAGCATGCTTTGCAGTCTGCATAGTTATTCCATGATTTTTTCCTCTTCTAATTTTAATTTTCCATTTCTCATACCTCCTCTGTAGTCCATGAATTATGCTTCACAATCTGTGAACTTCTATCTGTGAAATCCTTTGCAATAACCAACCTTTTCCATAAAAAACTCTAGATTTTGAGCCCCAAAAATTTTAAAAACATAGGGAAACTACACCACCTTAAATATCTACTTAAACAACACTAACCATATTGATTCGTGATCATCTGGTTTTCTCAACAAACACAATCACCCCAAAAACACTGATTTGACACCTTGAGAGATATTTTCCCAACAATAAGGGATTATGTTTTTGGGAGAGGGTTATAGGGAGAGTATACAATAATAGTTTCATGGAGTAATTATAAGGATAAGTGTTTCTTTGAATGGTGGTAATGGTATAATTGTATAAGGGGAGAAAAGATGTACTTTTGAAAGCACTGATCATTTTTTAATTATGCCATGACATTATTCTAAGACCAAAGGATAAAAAGTTTAAAAATTATTTATTTTGAGGTGAATTTTTTTGATCAAAGAATAAATATGTGTTATGAAACATGATTTAAAAATGTTATAGGTATTTTTACCATTAACTCTTTACATTTTACTTTTTTTACTTTTAAACTAGGTAACTTGCTTTTAACTATGTGGTTTTATGTTTTATTAAACATATAAAATAAACCATATAACCAAATTTGGGTGTGAAGAACTAAATTTACCATCTATTCAATCCAATTCTATTTATAAATATTATAAAATTAAATTTTAAATTAAAATAGATAATGAGTATAAATTTTTTTTGAAAAATAAATTTTGATCATTATGGATTCTTAATATTATTTAATATTTGATTACTAATTAAATGAGTGATAATATAGTTATTTAGGTTTTTATAAATCATATTTTATTAATTATTTAAATTATTTAAATTTAATTTATTCAATATTAATTTTTCAATATTAATAAAACAATAATTTTAAATTAATTCTTTCAAAATTATCAGGGCAATTAGAATTAATCCTAACAATCTAAATTTTATACCTCAAAAATGAAATCAGCTATAATAAATAATATAATCATTATTATATAAAATATAATAAACACTTCCTTAAATTAACTTTTTATGTATTGTGAAATTAATCTTAACATTAGCTCATGTAACGAGAAAAACTCGTTTTTTTGAAAAAGTTTATTTTTATGAAAATATATTTTTGATTAGGATAAAATTATCATTTAAATTATTTCAAATGAATTAAAAATAATTACTTTTACTCAAATAATATTTAATTAACAATAAAAAAAAATCATTTCATCATGTTATAATTAATTAAAAAAAATTCTCAAAAATAGTTTTCAATAAATCGCTATATAAACTACAAAAATATTGAGCATAGGTTTATAAATTTAACATTGTATTTTAAAATTATTTATCATAATTTATAATATATAATTTTATATGAAAAATTTTCAAAAGATATAAATGTATTCATATAATAAAATAATTTCATAAAAGTTAAGACATTAATAAAATTAGTATTTTAACTATTCACCTGAAAATTAATTATTTTTAAAAAATCTAAAAAATTAATCTTAAAATAGTATGATAATTAGGAATAAAAAAATAGTGTTATTTTTTTCAAATTTACTCTCTAAAATTTATAAACTTAACATTAAAATAAAATAAATTTTTTTTTTTCTGAAAAATAACTATTTTTATAATAAATCATTTTTAATATATTAACTGTTCATTTAAAATTAGTGAAAACCATAAATATATCGAAATTTAAAAAATCCCCATTTTATAAAATACATTTTAAGCAGAAGAAAAGAATTTTTTAGTTTCCTAATTGTATTAATTATGTTGATTTTTTAAGTGAATATATTTATTTATATATATTTCATAATTCTATTACTACTATTTATACCATCTAATTTTACAGTTACATTTTATAGTTATATATTAATTTAGTATCATTTTTTGATGATGGGAGGGAAGTTTCTCTTGTAGTGTGGGTTGTTTAAGGTCTTAGGTAGTTGGATCGTTGGGGATAAATTTGTTTATGTCTTTAATGTCATGATTGGTTCCCCATTTTCCCTTAAAAGGGGGATTATATTAATAAAAATAATAATTTTTAGTAATTTGGTTTCATTATTCTATCTAGAGAAATAAATTGAACAAAATATTTAATTAAGTATGAAAAACATGGGTCATTACAATGGTGCACTATAATAGTCGACCTAAGTGGTGATTTTATATAGTACATCAACACAAGGTTCCCAGAATAAGTTAATAGATGAATGAGATTCTATGACATGTGTACAGGGATACCCCAGTTCATGGAAATTATAATAATAATAATATATTTGTTATAGTAATATCACCAATACTCGATCATTATTTTCTATGAGGGGGTCGTGAAACCCAATAATATCAATACAACTCCCTTATAGGTTGATTCTATAAACATAAATAGTCGATGATTCATATAAATTATTATTAATGACTCATTATAAGTTTTAACCAAAGCACATCCCATGTTATATCCCTTAGTGATCCTATTAGGATCATTTAACAAAGTAATTCACATAGTGATAAAATGTCACCTACACTAAGCCAACATTAGATAATTTATGAATAGCCTTAAAGACCCCATTAATCCACTCAAAAATATTAGTGTTTATATGGCCATATCCCTTTCCATAATCATAAGTTAATTCCCATTTATCTTTTGAAATACATTTCATATAATCATACACTTTTTGTATTTCCCATAAAATTAATTTAAGATGCTTATTGAATTTTCTATTTTGAGTCTTGTGTATAGAAACAAGTTGATAGTATTATAATTAAAAGGTTAATAAAATTCATTCAAATAGATATAATTATAAGGTAATATACCTAACTTAATTATCGATATCTTTATTAATTTATCATTTAAATTATTATTGGAATTACTAGAAATATGTTTGATGCAATATTAATGATAAACACCACATTTTCCCCATAGTATCCCATTAGAGTAAACATCCTCTGTAATTTTTATCTGATGATTATATATCCATAAAAATTACTTTCATTGTGTAACATGGGTGTGTATACATTACAATAATCAACTCTATGATTCAATATTCTTCTTCACAAAAATGGTGAATGCAATTTGAACATTAGCATGATTACTATCCTGTGAAGCAAAATTGAGGAGGACACTTGTATACTTCTATAAATAAAAGTTCTATCTACTGAAATGAACTGAGTTTTATATGGAAATGTAATAATAAATAGCATAAATACATTGAATATCCTACTTAAATTTACATTTTATTGATAAAAATAAATAACCTGGGAGATATATTCAATAGTGAAAATATGATAAATCAATTGTTTTTTGAGATAAAAAACTAATTAGAAATAGGTTTTGGTGTGGTAATTATTTTTTGGTTAAGTGTTGTGATTCTTGGAAGATAAGTCTCTAGATGATACGATCAATGAAACCCAATGAAGAAATTAAATATTCACCCTTGATGTATGGGTTTATGACAATATGTAAAACTGAACAGAAGAAGTTAAATAGTTACACCTATGTGGTTCTAGGTTCATTGGATGTAGTTTAGTAGAATTTAGCTGAATAGTGGTATCTGAGAGGAAGTTATATTAGTAGTAACAATAGTAGAAATAAATGTGTTATTTAATTGAGGGAATGAAATAAGAGGATCATTTTTATTTATGATCTCAAGAGAGACCATATTCTTAAGGATGAAGTGACACATACAAAAGATGCTTATTCCAGATATGATAGGAAAGTTCCAGAAGAAGTGAATTTCAACATCAACACTTTTTTGGTGAGAAGAAAGTTCCTAGATAAAAAGGACTTTCATGAGTGTAATTCTATGGATACATGATATCCTTTAGAGATATATATAAATTTTAACTCATAGAGTTTCTAGATATTTTTATTTCTTAATATAGAGATAAGTATAAGGGGTGATTTCCTTCGACTGAGTAGAAGGATGACCATGAAGATCATATTGAGGTGGTATTCTATTCGTGGAGATTTAAAGGCAGAACAACCAGAATTAACTAACTGGATGTTGTAGAGTTCATTTATAAAAATGGTTTGAGAAACATATGTTTTAATTGTCTAAAGTGTAGGGTGTTAAAACTACACATATCTGGAAAGAAAAAGGATGATATTGCGTATGTACCCATGGAGGGAATTCCCTATAGAGTTCTTGTAACAGAGAGGAGTCATTAGAATGTGTTTCTATATTTCTTTGAGTAGGGTTTCTAGAATATATTTTTCAAATGGATTCCCTTATAACTTAGGTAGGGTAGGGTTACTAGAATAAATCTATCCCTTGTAACTCATTTTATCCCTTAATAAAAATATACAAAAAATTCCCCATGGAGTAAAACTAATGTTTGAATAAAATAATTTTAAATGAGTTGTGATTCTTCTATTTATGTCATGTGTTTTTTTATTTATTGTTTTTTTGTATAATAATTTTCTTAAATGGATGAATTTTTAGGTGATCTCATATAGTGTCCTAGGTGTGGTTCAACTTTAAAATTTTGGTACATCAATTTTTTGTGATATTCTAATCACTATAATTCTAGACTTCTTCTTTCTTTGTGTATAGTATTTATTGGTCACTGTACCTAGTTTCTAAAAATTGTTATCAAAACATAGGTTACTGAGTTCATGTTTCCAGAACCTAGCCAACATGTTTTAGTTCTTGGTTCAATAACATAATTTTCCCTTATCTTTATAGAATAATTTCTAAAGATAGTCTTGACCCCTTATGTTTTTTATATTTTGTGGGATTTTATTGTTTCTATATGATAAAATTACATGGGTAAGTTCAATTTCATTGTTTTATGGTAGAATATTTAGATTTTATAGGACACTAGTTTGATACTTCTATAAATTTTATAAGTTACATTGATAATGAGTCATACCAAAGTATGGTTGTTAGAATAATGTAAAACCACAATGGGAAAACACTAGAAAATCTTTTAGAAAGAGTATTCAAGTGATATGGAATATTATATGAATGGTAGAGAGTTAGAAGGAAAAGTTGATGATAAGAATTGTGGCCAGATTGTGGTGAATTAAGAATTAGTCAATCATAATCAAATGGTTCCCTAGCTTCATATTTGGAATTTTTAAGGAAAAAGGGAAATTATAGAAGGTTTATTGGGACTGGGAGGTATATTATAGAAGATAAATGTTACATGGGTTCCACAAATCCTATAACATAGAAGAGTTTTTGTCTTGTAACCTTATGTTAACTATCCCATTTTAAGTCTGGTCTTTGACAATTGGTTTCACATCAATCAATTCCTAATAAGGGTAGTATGTAAATTATTTTTGAAATCTTCACTTGGGGTTTCTAAAAATCATTAGAGAAAGTGGTGAATCAAGGAGTGAAAAAATATCTCAAAAAATAAAAATATGAATCCAATGATCAGTTAAATAAATAGATGAATATCTGTAGATAGGGCCCATGATTGTGGAAGAATTTGGAAGAATATTCTCTGCATGTCTGATAAGTATACTTCTAGAAGATGGAGATTGTGGTATGGGCATCTTAATCATATGGAAGTGATAGGAAGTAGTGTTCTTATTTAACTAGTATAGTTACCAGTGAATAAAAATCTTTTCCATTGTTAATTATTTTCATGAGGCTAAAATATATTGTACCTTATTTGATGAGGTGATAGGAGAGTGAAAATGTATTTTACTCAAGTGCATTCCCAATGAATCTTTGGACCCCTCATAAAGAAGAACCATGCAGTTGCAGTTACGAGAAGAAACCTGCGAGGTATAAAGATTGGTATCTAGTGGTTGAATGTTTTTGGGAATTATGGGAGTTTGGGAAGATATTTGTGGGCTTGACTTTGTTAAATTCCTCTAGGGGTGGTGGTGGGGGTGAATAATGGTATGAATGATTAAAACAAACACCCCTGTGATACTGTTTTACTATTAAATAAAATTAATTTTCTATTATTCTCAAAGAAATACATATATATATATATAGAAATAAAATCATGAAAGAGACATAATAATTTTACTTGTTTCACCCTAAACGGGCTAGTCTAAGGTGTATACAAGGGAGATGTGCTGATGTACCATTATCCAATATAGAAAATTGTTGTTACAAGGTTTATAGAGGACTCACTATCCGTCCTAGTTCACAACCATTCACACATTGAAAACCATTTTCACTATTTACTGAAGTGAATTTACTATTCCTACAGAAGATCCTCCCAATGATTTAAATTTGTTATGATTTGGTTCACACTAAAATGGGTATGACATAAATCTTTTTTTCACCTAATAGTTGAAATAAATTTTAATTCATAATTTAATTTGTGGAAAAATTATTCTTCTTCATGAAATATTCTTCTTCATGAAATATTCTTCTATAAAGTTGAATTCATAAAACACTATTCATCGTGAACTCCAACCTGAAGAACTGTTTCTTCAAGAACTCCCAATATTATCCACACACTCCAAAATTACATAAAACTACTCAATGAAAACTATAACCATGATTAAAGAACCTCCCTAAACATATATTCTTCTCCACACACTTTAAACTCATAGACACCTCCTTCATGCTCTCCCCTTTACAACTTGTACTTCATAAGAAAATTTTAGAAATAGATGAATTTCTCTAGAGAAAATATTCTCTAATGATGTTTTATCTCTTAAAGAAGTTATTAGGGGTATTTTATATAGTAAAATATATCTAAATATCCCTCTATAAATTTTATTTCTATTCAAACCATCACTTAAAATCATATACTTCATCACTACACTTCATTCTGTAAAATCGATCCCATGGTGCATAGAATGACTTCGCGGAGTACAAACTCCTCTTCATGGTGGCACAAAAAACTCTATAAAATTATTTTTTACGATATTATACTTTACATTTCAGTACTTCATTGTACCTTATGAAAACAAAATCCATTTGAGACTCCACATACTTACCTTGCTGTCTTCATACTCGACCTCAGGGTTTATGTGCTTTGAACTCCTGATCTGTTGGCTGTGAACTTACTTCATGATTTTGTAAACATGATCTCATGGTTTGTGTACTCAACCTCAGAGTATACATATTTTACATTTTGGAAAAATTTACTTTACTAAAAAACATTAAACCTTCAAAATTTTAGGCCTAAAAATATAGAAAACACTGGGAAATGACTCCACCTTCAATATGTTAATTAAAAGAACCTCTAAACTCTTTTAGAACCACCTTTTCAACATTATTTTTCAACAAGAACAACCTAAAAACACTAAAACAATACCAAGATGTATTTTTTTTACCAACAATCCATCCCTTTGGGTTTGTTGATAAAACTTTAAAACCCCGTAGAAACATCTATTAAAAAATAATCATGCACCTTTTTCACTAACCACTACCCACTCTCTAAAAAACAAGATAACGATCAAAGACTCACTCAATGTATATTCTAATCCCACATAAAATAATCTCAAAAATAGAAACAAGATCAACATTAAAATTTCATCAAATAAACACTTTTTTCTTCATACAACCCATTGAAAATTTCTTGATACCGACTGATCTTGAAATATGATAAAAAATTTTATTGGTAATTAATACCAATTTTAAAATTTTGTCACACATAATCTCTTGAAAAGACAAATTACTAAAACATATATATTAATTACTTTCATCATGAACACATAGGGAATCTGTTCATGATATGTTTTCATTGAAATAATAGCTTTAACAAAACTAGATTTTAACCTCCCCTTATTTCTTCACTCCCCGTATCAATAATTTTTCCTCTCTCATCAATATTATTTATCCCTATTTTTCAATGAACCCAAAGGGACATCATTTGTGGTCTAAAAATGGGTAAATAAGATAGATAAATTCATGAGAAAAAAATATAACTCAGGGAGTGAGGGTTCCTCATCCACATTTCCTAAGAATGATGATTTATATAGACTATTAGATCCAACCAAAAACGTTCAAATACTTTTTTAGGTAGGGTATTTGTTGGGATTTCTGTGACATATAGTTTAGTTGGTGCATAATCTTATCTCACCAAACCATGTTCCATTTTTTCATTAATAAAGTGATATTTTATTTCAACATGCTTCATCCTTGAGTGATGAATAATATTTTTTCTAATATTTACTGAATTATCACAATCTATTTTAATCAGAGACTTCACTTCAAACCCCAATCCTTCAAGCCACTACTTCAATCAAAGTAATTATGTGCAAGATTGAGTCATTGCAATATATTCAACTTCTATAGTACTTAGAGAAATGAAAGATTGTTTCTTTGTAAGATAATAAATATAAAATACATCAATATAAGAGGAATCTCTTAATGTTTACTTCCCATCATCTTCTAAAATAGCCTAATCAATATCTATATATCCCAACAATTAATGTTACGATGTAACATTATATTGTAATCCAAAATCCATTGTTCCTTTGATATATTGAAATATTATTTCTAAAATATGAATATTTATTTGTTTAGGAATAATTTGATTTCATGCCTTTTGGGATGTAGAAAAAACAATATCATCTCATGCTTCTATTAGATACAACTAACTCCCAATGATCTTCCTATATTCTATGAAATTGATCACTTCACCTTCATTATCCCATGAAAATTTCATCCAGGTAGCAACCAGAGTTTTCATAACCTTGAAATCCTTCAATAAAAATATTCTTAGAACCTCATTGACATATTTGTATTGATAAATAAATTTTCCTTTCCATATGTATATCACCTACAAACTAAGAAAAAAATTCACATTTCCAATCATTGATATTTCCAACTCACACTTACAAAATCAGAAAACTATTTTCAATATGATTCACTCAATCAAAAAAAATATATAATTGACATATACCAACATAATAATCATTTTATCACTCTCATTATTTACATTGAGATTGTAATCAACTCCACCATGCTAGAAACTGGGCTTCTTAAAGTATTGACTTAGTCTTGTATACCATGCTCTTGGTGCTTTCTTCAGATCATAGAAATATTTCATCAGTCCAAAAAATTTGTCCCCATATTAATGAACAAAAAAACCATCCAAATATTTAATGTATACATCATCCTCCATAATTATATTAAAAAATGATAACTTGAAATACATCTAGAAAACATTGAATTTCCTTTGGAAATATCATGGCTAATAATAGTCAAATTGTCTCCAGCCTTCCCATGAGTGTATATACCTCATCAACATTAATTACCTTGATATGGTAGTATCCCTTATACATTATTTATTGTGAATTATCATTCCATCTTCATTCATATTTTTATAGAAGACCCATTTGACATAGATGATGTTCTTATATGTTATCCTCATAATAATTTACCATGACCGATTATTCTCAATTTGGTCAAGACCGTCATTCATCACCTGAACCCAATTCACATATTTTTTATATATTATTTAAATTTTTTTGGATCTACCTGTGGTAGGAAATATGTTTTTTATCGATACTTAATTATCTTAATTTTTATTTGTGTTGTCCGATCATCAATGATATTCCACTTATAAATCTTATCTAAAATATTGGGATTCTATAAAAATAAAGGTCTAACTTCATCCTACTTATCATCTAAATCTTCTACTAAATTTACCTAATATATTTATGTTCACCCAGATCCACTCTGCTTCTCATCACTATCCTCCTATAATTGATACTTAATTTTAATGTAATTCAATAAAAGTTCCAACACATTGACATCATTTATCTCAAAAACCATTCCTTTACACTTATTGAAGAATTTTATATACTTTTTTTCTAAATATACAAAAAATATACCTTAATTCATATGGGATTTTAAATTCATATGCTTCAACTTATTGAGAATAATGAAATTTATTTTGAATATTTGAATGTACTTAAACATTGAATTATTTCCGCACCATAACTCATACAGATTCTTTCCTTATTCTAGATACAACAAAGCTTTATTAGATATTTAGACCAATTCTAGGACTACTTTTTGGTGGAACTTATTTGGTTATACTTTTTCAATGATTATTATTCTAGACACACTGTTTATGATCCAATTTATCCTCTATAACACCCTATTTTGTTGAGGGGTTTTTACTATAGAGACTTGGTGCTTTATCCCATGTATCTCAAGATAATACTCCACCCAACTATTGGTGAAATCCATAAGATTATCATTTTGAAATTTCATAATTTTATATCCAAAAATATTTTTAACTTCCCTATGATATTTTGTTATGAAATTGAATACCTCATATTTCTAAGTGATGACCAAAATCCATGCATTTATTATAAAATATTTAATTAAAAGAACATAATATCTATTCCCATCAATGGATCTTGGTGATATAGGTCTACACAAATCAATATTAACTAGTTAAGAAACTCTTGTTGGATTTTATTATTTTACCTTGTATGTATTTTGAGTGATATTACGTTATTGGAAAGTAACACACATGTGATTATGATCACATGATAGCTTAGAGAGATATTGAGTTGCATCACATTTCACTAGATCTTCTAATGATAGTTGGCTCAAATGTCCAAGTTATTTATGCCAAAACTTGTTTTATTTATCCTTATATAGAAAACATATATCTTCTTCTCTACTCATAAGGTAGGGATTAACCTTTTCACACTTCCCCATCATCACCAATATAACATATTTTTTCTGGAAAATTCATATATTTTTGGTAAATATTATTGTATTCCTTGAGTCACATAGTAGATTCAAAGTAATAAAGTTATGTATGAGGCTTTCAATGACCAATAAATTTGCATATCTCATATATTTTTCCCAGAATTTGGCTTTCTCAAAGCCAACAATCTTTAAACCTTCATCATTTCCAAACTTGATGAAACCTTCCATGTCTCTCTTAATGCCTATAACAAGATCTTTATTTCCCATCATATAAGAAGTGAATCCACTATTAACAATCAATACACTAGCTTGATATAATTATTTAAGGTAAATATATACAGAAACTATCTTCTAATTTATTTTATTTTTCATCCGTGTCTTTGGATTCACATCTGGTGTTGATTGAAATGTCTTATCCTCTTTAGAGTGTGATGGATTGACTTAATCTTACAAAGATATAAACAGATTTTATGTTTTCAGTTCACTTGATGATTCCTCAAGGTGATTCTTATTCCCACTTTTGGTCTTAATTGACACATTACCCTTTATTATTGGTGAGAAATATCTATCTATATATCTAAATCATCTACACAAGAAATAATGACCATAAATAGATTGTTTGGAATAATGAACTATGCACATCTGCATTTGTTTCACTTCTTCCATTTAATAACTATTTTATATGAAACATACATTTTGTGAATATACTATATTTCCAAAAAAATAATACCAAATACAAAGTACATTCTTGCATGTCATCAGTGCAACACCAGTTATCCCTTGGGTTCTCTAAATATTCTGATTTTGAGTCATACTTAAATGAACCTTCAAAATTAGAGTAGGTGTTTGTGGTATAACATCAACCATACCTGACTTTTTATTTTCAATCATGCCCCATACCAAAATTATCATTTAAATATGAATATTTCATTTACTAATAGTCATTTTCCAATTTTACTAGACCTCCATGATCGACTTTCACTTTCTCTATCTCTAATGTGATATGCTTTCTTGATATTTTATTGGGAGTTAAGAGTCTTTCCCAATATTCAACTTTTCATTGAATATTGATAACTTCCTCCTCAAGATATTCTATTTTATTTAATCAATATTTCATATTGTTTTTTAAATCATTGAAAACCTTGGTATTTTATTCATCTTTGATCTTGTACTCAACAACCTCTTATAATTTTTCTAGCTTTATAGATGTGAGATTCTAAATTTCTACCTTCAGTTGGGACTTATCCCCTTGTTATTTCTATATAAAAAGTTTATAATCATAAACTAATCTATTTAATTTCATTATTTTTTCACTCCAAACATCTATATCTTCATGATCATTCTATAATTAAACCTATAGATAAATTCTTCATTCAATTTCTCCTTTATCATAATAACTCTCTTCCCTTGTCTGGGTGTTGTCCACAAAAACCACCATAGCATTTTCTATTAGATCTTTTTAGTATTTAATTTCTTCCACCTCACATTCTATTGAATATCATTTTATTATAAAATAATGATCATATTCTTAAAAAAGTTTCATTTATAACCTTTCTTTCATTTCCTATTGTCTAAATATTTATTCATAAGAACATCATTATCCTCATCATCTTCTTGAAATTTCTTGGAAAACTCGGATGAAAGGTGCCCAAAATTTCCATATCAAAATCATTTGAGTGGATTTTTTCTTTTAAAATTACCTTTTTCCTATTTTTATATTTGAGGAAATAAATGACATGAATTAATCCAACTGTTCTTCTTCATGGAATCCTTTATGGTGTGGTTTTTCATATCCTTGAATGCCACCTACTTAGACATCAACATTTCCATAGATTCATTATCCAAATTTCTCATCTCATATGTGACAAGAGTACTATGAAAACTATACATTTTGAGTTCCTTTGGATCCTTATCCTTAAATAAAAAATAATTTTTGATTAAACCAGAGTGGAAACCTTCTCAGGATGTTTTTGGAAATTCTTAGATCATTGAGTGTTTCTTTTATACTACAAATATCCTCCATAACTACATTCACCTAATTAATGAAAGCATTAATATATTCATTTGGGTGCATCCTCTAGTCCTCAAACATGTTCCACAAAACCTATAGTTTGTATTCTCAAACTTTTTAATTTCATTTAAAGATATTTGTTAGATTTTCCCACATGGAATGTGAGTATTGACATGAAATTAACTTCATATAAATTGTGTTGGATAAGGATCCCCCTAAAACATTGATTCCCATAGTGTTAGTATCCAATTCTATTTAGTCATCTTCTAATAAATCCCCATTACCTATACTGGCCAAAATATCATGTATTTCATCTATAAAAACATCTATGATTAATGATCACAAGTAACGCTGCATCTGTTTCTTCCACAATAGAGAATTGTTTCTATCAAAGATTATACTACTTTTTTTATTACCAACTTACATTGTTTTTACTGAGATATATTTAACCATTAACTACTATACCAATTGGTGTTCTTATTAGGTTAAATACCTTGAGGGGGGGGGGGGTGAATCAGGGTATGGAGGATTGAAACAACCTCCACTTTTATCATGATTTTTCCTTAAAAAAACCCTAATATATCTTTTTCTCAAAGTAATATATATATGAAAGAAATAAAATCATGAAAGAGACCTAACAATTTTAATCGGTTCACCCTAAATAGACTAGTCTAAGGAGAATATAATGGTTATTTTCCAATGTACCATAATCCACTATATTGCACCACGTTTTCAAGGTTTAGAGAAAACTCATTGTCCATCATGGTTTATAACCATACAAAATTTGAAATATTACTTCTCTCTTTGTTAAATTTAATGCACTAATTCTACATTATATCCAACCAATGATTTGTATTAGTTTTAATTTGGTTCTCATTAAAATATGTGTGAAATGAAACTTTTTTTCTCATAAATGATAAATTCCACATTACCATGCATATAAATTCAGGGAAAATTGCGTATCCGTTGTGAAATTTTATACCATAAAATTGAATTTAGGGAAAACTACTCACTGTGAAATCTAACATCAAATACTATTGCTTTATGAACCCTTGATCTTCTCCATATACTCAAACATTGAAGAAAATTGTTCACCATAAACACTAACCTTATATAAGACTCATATATAAGATTACAATATTCTCTACATACTTCAACATCATAGAATCCTCCTCCACAAACTCCCAATATGTTTCTTGCACTTCATAGACAATTTTCAAACATATATCAATTTATACAATGATGATATTCTCTTATGAATTTTCTCTCCTAAAAAAGTTATTGGGGTTTTCTATTTAGGCAATGATCTCTAAGAAAACCTCTAAACTTAACATTACTATTTTATCTTTTAATTAAACTCATTCTCTTCACTGCTACACCTCATACCACAAGTTGGACCTCAAAATGCATCGACCGACTTCATGGTATATGGAATCTTTTTTGTGATGGCCCAAAAATCTATATCAAATGACTATGTAGTCAAGTAAATTTCACCTATTTACTCTATTCCTCCTTATAATTACATACTCCATTCTAGGATCCACATACTTACATGATGATTTTCATACTACACCTTAGATTTTTCATTCTTTAACCATGTGATCTTCCAACCATGAACTTCCTTCATGATTATGTGAAATTGAACTCATGTTATGTGTGTTCTAATTCACAGAAAACTTTTTATTTTCTAAAAATCAACTTGGAATGTTCAAATTGCTAGGAAAAAATTTAACAAACACCAGGAAATGAAACCACCAATATCATACTAATTCCAACCACCTCCAAATTCTTTTAGAACCATTTTAAACATAATTTATAAAAAAACCAAACAATAATAAAAAATATTTGGGAGATATTTTTTCCAACAATATCACCCTTTATGTTTGTTTAAAATAATTCAAAATTTCTTAGAACTTTTTGCTAAAAAAGATTCATTCACCTTTTTCTAAAACCACTGCTCACTCTTTGTGAAACCAGGAAGGGATAAAATACTTACTCAAAACATACTCCAAGACCACATAAGATAGTTTTGGAATGAGAAAAAATAGTGACATGAAAATTTCTTCAACTAAATTCACTATTCTCAATACCGCCTATTAAACCATTCTCAATAATAACCGAGCATAAAAGCTAATAATTGTTTTTGGATATTGATACCAACTATTAGAAATTTTAGTATTCAGAAGCTCTAAAAAAGGCCACTTCCTCAACAATATGTTATATCAACATCCATCATGAACCAATAGGACATTATTTAATTATATTTCTTTATTGAAATAGAAACTTCAGTATTTCTAGATTTTAAATTCACTATGTTTATTTACTCTTGTCAATATCTTTTCCTCCTTCATTGAAAAAATTTATCCCCATTTTCAATGAACCCAATAGAACCCCTTTGCATTCTGAATCCTGGAAAAGAATATAGATCTTTACATAGGGAAAATCATAACTTGATGAGTGAAGGTTACTCATATGAACTACCTTGGTACGAGGATTCAAATGGAATATAATGTCTTGTCAATGTCATTAAAATGATTCTTTAGGAAGGGAATTTTTCATGATACTTGTAAATTGGTGTTCAGTTGGTACATACTACAGTTTGACCAGCCCATTTTCCACATTCTCCTTGATAAAGTGATATTTTATTTCAATTTTATTCATCCTTGAGTGATGTAAATGATTTTTTATAAGATTTATAGAACTTAAATTATTACAATTGTTTCAAATAAAATAATTCACTTCAACTATTATGCTTAAATCTACTGCTTCATCCAAAGATATTGTATACAAGCTTGAGTCACCGCAGTATATTTAGGTTTCACAATTCTCATAGAAATGCGGTCTTATTTATTAATAATCTAAGAAGTACCCAATATATGAAGATAGAAGGAACCAATTGACATTGAATTATTATCATCTTTTTAACTGGCTCAATCAACATCTGTATATCCCAACAACACATGTTTTGAATCATCATTGTATAAAAAGACAAAATATTTTATTCCTTTGATATAACAAAGTATTATTTTTTATAATAAGAATGTGTATTAATTTGGGACTAATTTGATACCATGATATCTGGAATATGGTAAAAAAGATACTGTGTTGTGTCATTGTTAAGAACAATATGTTCTCAATGATCTTCCGGAATTCTATGACATTGGCTTCTTCTATTTTGTCATCCCTTAACAATTTCATCTGGGTAACAAAAAGAGTTGTCTTATCCTTGGAATCATCCATTCCAAATCTTCTTAGAAATTCCTTGGTATATTTATATTGAGAAATAAATTCACCTTCTCTTCATTGTATCTCCTACAAACCAAAAAATATGTTAGCTATCTGATTATTAACATTTCAAACTCGCACATCAAGAACTCAATAAACTGTTCAAACCATGATTTATTTGAAACACCATATATTATGCCATCAATAAACACTAACACCATCATCCTTTGATAAATATATTTAATTATATAGATATTAAATAACTACATTATTCTATTAATCAATATTTTTCAAATACTGATTTATTCTTGCATATCATGCACTTAGTTCATTCTTTTTCCCATAAATATCCTTTTTCAGTCCAAAAACTTTGTTCATATATTCATTTCCATTAAAACCATTTGGATATTCAATGTGTAACTATTCATACAAAATTACATTTAGAAATTATTAATTTAAATCCATCTAAAAAACATTGAATTTCCCTTGCACTACTATGGTTAAGAATACTCAAATTGTCTCCAGCCTTTCCATAAGTGAAAATGTCTCATCAAAATCGATTCCATTGATCTAGGAGTAACCCTTGAACACTAATCATTAAATTTTAATTACCATACATTCATTATTCATGTTTTCATGGAAGACCCATTTGGTCCCACTGATGTTAATGCCTCTCAGCCCCTAAATAATCTACCAAGTTTAATTCTTCTGAATTTGGTCAAAATCTTCATTTATTTCCTATTCCCAATTCTCATATTTTGAATATTCTTAAAACCATTTTGGATATACCTATGATAATACATTTTTTTCAACATATACTTCATTGTCCTTATATGTAATATTACTATCTCATCACCTATGATATTCTACCTATAATTTGTTTTCTTGGATCTTCAGATTCTATATAGATACAGGTCTAAATTAATTATAATCATCATATTAATTTTCTTCTACATTTAGCTTAAGCACTTATTCTACCCTTGAGCTTATCAACTCCCCATCACCATCCACCTATACCTTATCAATCATTTGCTAATAATTATTCTCAACTTCCACCACATTAACATCATTACTTTCAATTACCTTTCCTATTTTCTTATTGAATAATTTATATGTTTTAATTTATTATTTTCATAAATGGAATATACATTAATCTTCAAAAGATTCAAAGTTCCCATGTTATCTTTCTTTAGAATATAACACTTACTTTTGAAGATTTGAAAGTGATCCAAATTCAACTTCTTTAAATACCAAAACTCATATGGAGTATTTCTTTCTTTAAAACACAAAAAAGATCTATTTGGGTTATAGAAAAATGCTAAGACTACTTCCTTACAAAAATACTCCCGTAGGTCTCTTTCAATGAGCATTATTTTGGCCAAGCTATTTATGATATGATTTCACCCCTCAACAACACCATTTTACTATGGGGTTCTCATTATAGTGACTTGGTTCATAATCTGATGTTTTTCAAGATAATAATTCACCTTATTATTGGTGAACTATATAATATTATTGGTTTAAGATTTTAAAATTTACTATCTGAGAATCTTTTAAACCTCATATAATATTATGTTATGCAACTGAACACTTCATATTTATGAGTTATGATCACAATACACTACATTATGCGGACATAATCAATTAAAGGAATATAATATCTCTTCCCATCAATATATATTTGTGATATAGATCCATACACATCAATATACACCATTTGAAGCACTCGTGTTCACTTTTTTTATTTTTCCTTGTATGTTTTTTAGTGATCTTCCCTTATTTTCGAGCATCACATGTGTGAGTATGATCACATGATAGATTTGGGAGATCTCAATATAAATCACATTACACTAGATATTATAAGTATGGTTGGATAAAATGAACAAGTAATTTATGAAGCAACTTATTTTATTCCTTATTAGATAGAAAACACATATATTTCTCTCCACTCACAAGGTAGAGATTTTCATTCACACACTTACCTATATCACAACTATACCATATTTTCCACTGATGATACATATATTCCTGGTAAATATAATTTCCTACCTTGAGTTATATAGTCTACTAACACTAAGAACGTTATGATCAAGGCCATAAATGTCTAATACATCTACACATTTCATATCTCATTCCCCAAATTTATCTTTCCCAGATATAATAATCTTTAATCCTTCATCATTACCAAAAATGATGAAAAATTACTTGTTTCTCTTGATTCCCATGACAATATCCTTATTTTCTATCATGTAGAGACCATTTTTTTCTTTTAAGCCTTTTAAATATATAAAATAATTTTTTTAGAGCCAGGAGTTGAGTCAACACGTGATTCAAAGGCCCTATGTGACTAGAAGTAATTTTATAAAAATATTAAATATATTTTATAAAATGCACAAATAGTATTTTAAGAATAATAGGATAACTCTTAAATAAAATATTATATGGAGAATATAAGACAATAGTTGAATCTGGAATGTGAGGTTTACCCGAGGCATGGCCTAATGTGGGTTAGTGCGGTACATTCAGATAAAACGATCATTGGTAGGTACGCTAAGTAAATTAATTAATTATTTTAATTAACTCATTTAAACCTAATTCCCAATATAAATGAATCATTATAGAAAATAAAAAGGGTTAGCTACATAACCTCAGGTCCTTTTAGTTTATGATATACTATTATCCATCGGTGAATCAGGGTCAGGAGATCAAATCAGCAACCAGATCAAGGTGGATTGAGGTGCAACGAACGAAACATATTTTCCACCTCCATTGGTAGAAATTTTATTCACCAACAATTAATTTAAATCAAGATAGGAATCATCATTTGTGTATTTACTTCCTTATGATTAAAATATTGATCAAAATAAAATCTATTTATTTGATCTATTTTTTTGTTGAGACTTTTCATGTGACCACGTATCAAATTTAATTTTTTATTTGATTTACCATGTTATGCAATGGATTATCACCTAAACTACCCCTAATTCAATTCATTGGACAAGGATTCTTGGAAAATGATTATTTAACATTTGTTCTTGTGATTTCCCCAAAGTTATTTCTGTTCATTGATATTTTATTATGAGAATGATAGTTAGACATTTCTAGGTGGGATTGAGCACAATTGATCAGTTGGATTCACGGAAGATTTACAGGTGGTGAACATATCAATGATTAGAGGATAGACCAGGATGATTTTCAAGTAGAGGTGATGGATTCATGGATCCAATATATGAAGAAGATTTAGCCTTATCATTGGAGGAATGCGAGGTGTGATATGGGTTTGAAAGAACCAAAGTAAATCTGGTTTTCAGCCACAGGGGGCCTAGAATCGATGAAAAGGATTCCCCCTTAGATTAAGGGTGGTTAAACAGTGGTATTTTCAGCAGAAAAACTGAATTTGGAATGAGTGGAGTAGATCTAAAATTCTATATAAATCCATACTACGCAACATGTATTGGGATAAAAACACACCATGTTGTACTGCTATGGATGAATTACTAGAGTTTCAGAAAAGTTAAGGATCAAACTCCTTATGGATGGTCTATATGCCATATGAAAATCCCTAGGTAGATAAGATGTGTGATAGAAGAACACATGCAAGACCCCATGTAGGAGGACACACCGTGTATCAAAGTACATTGGCATGGACAAGATTACATGACACAACCATGTGAACATAGGTGGTCCCCCTGGTGGCCGAGACATATCGTGCGAGACTCATACATGTCATGTATGACTACATGGTGAGAGATTCATGTTCTATAAGGGAAACGAATTAAAAGAGGAGTGGAGCCACATGTTTTTTGGACCCCTTACATCCTGTGTATTCCCCTTTTCTTTAGAAACTCCTACTTATCACATCTCTTTCTTTTAGACTCAAATTTTGGATTGTGAGTAGCATATCCTTAGTGTTTTTTTCACACAGAACAAGATATTGGACTTCATGTTGGAATTTGAGATATGACACATGGTGCTCCGAGTATGAAACTTCCTTAGGTAGTTCTTGATTATGTTAGTGATCATACAGGATCACCAGAGTAGAACCCACCTACCAGGATAGGGCATGGGTCCCTTATCCAAAGAGTTGAACAATCATGTCAAGACAAGGAACAAGTCCTCTACACCTATAGTGGAACCCCCTTAACATACTAAGGAATGGGTGCTCTATTTATCTTTAGAGTGGAACCCTCCTACTATCATTGGGAATGATTCCTCTATTCATCATATGAGTGGAACCATCCTGTTGGGACAATGCATGGGTCTTCTTTCTATAATCAATGTGGACCCCTCCTGTTGGGGCAGAGCATGTGTCCTCTATCCATAGAGTGTAACCCCTATGGAAGACTATGGTTTGATTCCACTATCTATCATTATATAGAGTGGAACCATCATATGGAGACAAGGCATAGATCCTCTACCCATAGAGCATACCCCCTTGATGGGATAGGATGTGGTCCCTATATCTATGTATTGAGTGAAAACCTCATTTTGTATCAGGGAAAGGGTCCTCTGCCTAGAGTTTACAACCCATTGACTGTGTGGAATAGTGTATAGGTGTGGATTAGCATGGATGTTTCTTCAGACATATACATGATATGATAGACATCATAGATGGGCCTATTGGAACTGACGGAAGACACTTTTCTTGGGTTGGGATATGATATGTAGATCCACTTTCTCTCTCATATAGGTTTCTTTTGTGATCATGTATCCCTGTTGATTGGTTATCATTTCTCTCTTACTATGGGTTGAGCTGTTTAATTCTATCAAATCTCTTACTATCCCCCCTTTATCTTTTAGTGCATCTTATTAGTTATGTGTATATTCACCCCTACATGGTATTTTCACACACTTTTCAGGTATTATGTAGATGAGGGATAGGTCGACGATGATTTTAGGGGATCAAAGGGATACCCTGGTGCATTAGACCATGTATGGTGGTTGGGTCTTGGATATATGAAGCTGATCTCTCTCAGAATTTACTTTTCCAGTTTTTATAGGTTAGGAAACCTTTTTGGTTGGGCATGTAATTTTCCCTTTTTTCCTTTTTAGATTACATTGTCATACTCTTGTATTCCCTAGAGGTTTTTGCATGCATGATTGTTACTCTAGATGTTACTATATTTTATTTATTCCTCTACACTTATACATGGATATGGTTGTGTTTGTGAATATAGGTACTTAGGGAAATACCTTCCATATTAGTTATGTTTTTTGGCACATTTTTCCAGCCTCTGGCCTATGGAGGTGGTCTTGGGGTAGTAATAGCTCGAGTCCCATTGGGTTGGGTCATGATAGATTTGTATCAGAGCATTTTATTCCTTAGGATGGTGTTTGAAATTTTCCCCTTATGAGTATTTGGTTGGGATTTAGGGAAACATTGTCAATGTATCTTGAGTATGACTTTCAGTGTAGGGAATCCAAAATTAGTGCTTCAGTTGATGTATCTATTTACCAGTACTTTGACTACCTACTTATCGACTCAACATACTGAGACATTAATGTAGGGATCAGTGGTACATTAATCATATAGTATTTAGTATTTAACCGTACTTTCTGAGTCATATCATCTTATATATATATATATATATTCCCATCTAGCCATGGTACATCTTGATTAAATTTTCAGGATTCCTCCACGAAGACAGCCTGCTAGATTACCGATTTTGGATCATGATAATGATTCGATGGGTGATGAGGCCTTGCTTCAGGGGACATATCACGACATACTTCCTTGATGTGGAAAGGTAGTATCACCCACACCTTTCAAGAATCAGATAATACTTGTAAAGTAGGGAGATTATTCACATAGGCTTAGCATACTCCATGAGTTTCAACACTAGAGGCCGTTGAGGTTCTGTAGTGAGACAGATACTTAGACAAAGGTAGATTTTCTAGAGTCGGTGATCCTAGTTTTTAGGATTATTCGGACATTGGATAATCAAGTGTTTTCATTGATATCTATTCTTTTCCAAAGAGCAGTTGGGAGTTGGTGGAGTCTAGTTATGCATATTCATGGAGAGTCAACACTCTCTTGGTCTGACTTATAGTAGCTATTTCATGAAGATTACTACCCCTCATGCTTGCGATCGGTTCAAATTCAGAATCTAATGGAGCTATAATAGGGAGGGTTGAAAATTTCTAAGTATTCTATGATGTTTAAAAACCTCACATGGGACTCCATTGACATGATTCATGATGGATACTTCTAAGGGCAGAAGTTTGAGAAGGGTCTTCACAGATACATATATGCTAGTGTTGTACCACTATGAATTCCCACATATTCTGGAGTGTTAGAGTAGACACTCATGATAGATAGATTCCTATCTTAGAGATTCCATGAAGTTGGAGATGGAATTGGGTGTTATGGGTCTGATTCATATGCAATATCTAGTAGGTTCCAGTTGGAAGGATCTTGGTGCAAGAGATAATTTCATGACTAGAATATGACATGTGGTCATATGGAATAGGGAACACATAAAAGAAAAGGGTATTATAAAGAGGTTTAATGTTATGCATGTGATGGGAGAGGTCATATGGCCTGTGATTTTCTAACTCGACATGCTGAGGAGGGAAAGCATATAGTAGATAAACCTCCATGTTATGGGAAAAATTATGATCATCGATCTCCTAGGCAAGAGAAGGGTGGACCCCAAGGAGGAGGATCTTGAAGAAGAGTAGTTGAGGATCTTGTAGGAAGATATGTTAGTGGTGGGAGACATTATTAACTCCTTCCAACACCACTACTAGGTGGCCCATGTCAAGCTCACGGAGCAGGAAGTCAGGGCCGTTTGAAGATTTAGGCTATGGTGGCATATGAACCGATGGATCAAGAGATGATTATAGGTATGATATGTGTTTATCATACCCTTTATTTAAGATTAGTAGACATAGGTGAAATTCATTCCTTCACCTCTTTACTCATGGTGCAAGAGTTAGAACTCCCAATTAAGACACTAGCATAGTAGCTTTTCCTTGAGTTTCCTACAGGGAACACTTCTTCATTATCTTTTATCTATTTGTAGTGTGAACTATCACTTAGTGGAGATAGTTTATCATGGAACCTTTTGGTCATCACAATTGGACCTTATGAATTTATCTTGGGTATGGATTGGTTGTCCATGGTCTGAGACCAGATTGACTATCACCACAAATGAGTCAGGTTCCTTCATACAAATGGGATGAGATTATCCTTTATGGGAGAGATATATATCCTAGTAGGATGAGTGGGTTTTTCAAGCATGATACTTTAACCCATTACCCACTAGTTAAAAAGTGTATCCCTTGGCATAATAGGCTCTTTATAAATTTGGATTATTTTAGATATGAAGGATTATATGGGAATCATTCCTGAGGATATTCCAGGACTACCACTATAGTGAGAGATGTTTTTTTCATCAAATTTCATCCAAGTACTTCTATGATATCTATGCAATATCAAATTGACCTTATTAAGTTTTGATAGATAAGTTTGTAGTTAGAGGACCTTCCAGATAAGGGTTTTATCAGACCCAATGTGTCCCCTTGGGAGGGTTCAGTGTTGTTTCTGAAAAAGGTGGATAGGATCTTGTAGATTTTTTGTATATTATCTTCACATGAACCAGGACACGATAAAAAAAAGTACCCATTTCCAAGGATTTATAACCTCTTTGACTAGTTGTGAGGGAAAAAGGGTTCTTTGAGGTCGATCTCAAGTCTGGATACCACCAGTTGAGGGTTTACAAGGTTGATATTCCAATGTTTAAATTACAATATCACTATAGACACTACTAATTCCTGGTGATTCCCTTTGATAAGAAAACATCCTCCACTATGTTCATATATTTGATGAACTAGATCTTCCATCCATACTTTGACTAATTTATTTTTGTCTTAATTGATGATATACTCATATACTTTGTGATAGAGGAGTAGCATGCAGAGCACTTTAAGATGGTTTTGGAATTTCTTTGGGAGCACTATATTTATGGTAAGATCTCAAAGATCTAGTTCTAGATCTATGAGGTTCACTTTCTAGGATACGTAATTTTTTATAATGGATTATCTATGGACCTAGTGAAGATTTATGTAGTTTTTTGTTGGGAGCCTCTTAAGAGCACGACATAGACATAGAGTTTTCTTATCTCAGTGGGGTAGTATAAGAGGTTTTTTGGAAAAATTCATTGGTATTTCATCCCCTTTGACTACCCTAACATGGAATGGGAAGAATTGTTCCTTGAATGAGTAGTGATAGAGAGACTTTGAGGAGTTAATGCTGGGGATGATGAGTGATCCTATTTTGAGACTATCGGAGGAGGGTATGGAGTACATAGTGTACTGTGATGCCTCCAGATCTGGGATCGACTGCATGTTGATGTAGAGATAGATAGTGATCTCATATGGGTGGAATCAGTTGAGACCCCACAAGAAGAACTATGTAACCCATTACCTAGAGTAAGAAATGGTAGTTTTTACTTTGAGGATGTGGAAGAACTATCTTCCATAAGAGAAATTTATTTTTTACTCACACCATTAGATTCACAAGTATGTATTTATGTAGAGAGAATTGAACATGAGATAAATGAACTAGTTGGAGTTCTTACAAGACTATTAATTTGAGATAGTATATACTTCTAGGAAGGGAAACATGGTGGAATATTATTTTAGCAGGAAGTCCTAGGCTCATTTGGTGCAGGAGGTGTCAGAGTAGTTGGATTCCTTACAGATGACCATGTTTGAGGAGGAGCGTTCAAATTTTCTTTAGTTGATAGTTTTGAATCATATTATCCTCCAACATGTGAGAGAGTCTCATTTGAGATACATCGACTATGATGTCTTACATAACTATATATCTTAATGATATTTACCAGAAGAATTTTCTAAAGAAGGGAATCACATCACCCTTTTCTAGGGCCGAACAGTGGCCCCAATCTTGATGTGGAAGGAGGTCTTGAGAGTGTTTCATAAATCATTTTTGGTTTTAAATAATGGTATGGGGAAGATGTATAGATACCTTTAGATGAAATTTTGGTGGGATAACACAAGGAAAATCATGGATGATTTCATCTCTCAGTGCCTCACATGTCAGTAGGCCACGGTTGAGCACTAGCCTCTGGCATGTTTGCTTCTGCCTCTTGATATCCTACAGTGGAAATGGAATGAAATACCCATGGAGTTTTCAATAGGGATTATAAATATAGAGAGAGGCCATGATTCTATATGGGTGATATTTGACTAACTTATGAAGTCGTCACACTTCCTTGCTATCAGAGAGTGAAGTTCGATGGAGAGTTTGGGGCAGTTATATGTGTGGGAGAACGTCTGACTTCATGGAGATCCTTTGATGATTATCTCCAACTATGTTTCCTAGTTCATGTCATGGTTGTGGAAATTCCTGTAGGAAGAATTTGGGAACTATATAAGGATGAGAATAACTTATATTAGGTAGAAATATTATACAGATTGATGTCATAGGCCCTTGGATTTTGAGTAGGGAGACCATGTTTTTTAAGAGTCTCCCCATGAAGAGGATTTTGGATATTTTTCTAGGGAGGAAAGATATACCAAAGGGTAATTGGTATGCTCAAGATCTTGAATAGGGTTAGCGAGGTATCCTACCACATCACCTTACCCCCACAGTTGGAGCGGGTGCACAATATCTTTCATGTGTCACAACTAAGGAGATACATGCATAATGCCACACACATTATTGACTACGGAGAGATAAACATTGTTGATGAAGCTACCTTCATAGAGAACATGGTGTAGATTTAGGATCAGAAGGAGAGGATCCTATATATAAGGACCATTTACATTGTTTATGTGTTGTGGCAGTATGGGAGCATGCATGAGAGCTCTTGGGAGTGGGAGATCCAGATGTAGGCTCAGTATCCCTAATTTTTGAATTATTATTATTATTTTTTATTTTTAGGATGAAAATATTGAAGGAGATAATAATATAGAGACACAATTTTTTCCTTGTAAGTATTTAAAATATATTAAGGAATATTTTTGGATCCAGGTGCTAAGATAGAACGTGATTTTGAGGTTCGATGTGATCGGTATTAATTTTATAAAAATATTAAATATATTTTATAACACACACATATAGTTTTTTAGGAATAATGGGATAATTATTAAATTGAGTCTCTAATAATAAATATAAGACCATGGTTGAATATGAAACACGAGGTTTACCCAAGGCTAGACATAAAGTTGGTTGACATGGGATGTTCGGATAAAGTGACCATTGGTAGGCATGTTACGTGAATTAATTTATTATTTTAATTAATTAATTTCAACCTAATTACCTCTATAAATAAATCATTATAGCAGATCTCTAGGGATTTCCACATAACCATGGGACCATTTATAGTAGATTCCACCAATATTTATTGGTGAGTCAAGATCGAGCAATCGAATCAACAACCAGATTGAGGCCAATCAAGGTGAAATAAATGCAATAGATATTCATCCATTATTGGTAGAAAAATTATTCACCAAAAATTGATCCAAATCTTGTTAGTAATCACCATTTCCCTATAGGGACCACAATTCAACATTGCCTAGCGGGATCGAGTATGATCGAAACCTCGGATTTGTGGTATATTTGTAGGCGATGAATGAATAATTGATTAGATGATAGATTAGGATGATTTGTGAGTAATTGTGATGTATTTGTGGATTCAGGAATTGAACTAGTGTTGGTTGTGGCATTAGAGACACACGAGGCATAAGAGGGGTTTGAACAAACTGATGAAATTCTGGTTTTTGACCCTTAGAAGGGAAAAAATGGATGAACAAAGTATCCCCTTTTCGATTACGGGCAGTGAAATGGTGTAATTTGTGGTGGAGAAGACATATCTGGAACATACAGAGAAGATCTAACTTTCTTTGAAAATATTAATTACATGGAATGTACTATGATGAACACATGACATGTAGTACCCCTATGGATGTGGCACTAAGTTTTTAGAAAATTTAAGGAACACTAATTGTGTGGCTAGGCCACATGATGTGCAACCCTCCCTTGGTAGACAGGTCATCTGAAAGAATTACACAGTTAGGACCCCATGGGGAGGACACACCAAGTATCGAAGTATATGGGCATGAGAAAGATTACACAGAATGACCAGAAGCACATGGGTGGGCCCCTAGATGGCCAAGACATGCTATGTGAGACTCATACATTTTGTTTATGACTACATGGATAATGATCCATGTGCTGGCAAGGAACCATCTAGGAAGAGGAGTAGAGCCACATACCATGTGGACCCCTTACACGTTGTGTATTGAATTTTTGTTAAGCAACCTTTACTTCTCTTATATCCTTAATTTGGACTTAGATTTTTCCCATGAGTAGCCTATACAATGTTTTTTTCATGCGTAATGAGGGGATTAAATTTGAGATATGATGTGATGTGTTTTGAGTGTGATTCTTCTTTAGGTAGTGCTCAATGATGATAGTGATCAAGTAGGATCACCAGAGTGGAACCTTCCTATCAGGACATGGCATGGGTCATCTATCTACTGAGTGTAACCCTCCTATCATGAGAGGCAATGAGTTCTCTACACCTATAGTAGAACCCCTGATGGATTAGGATACAAGTCCTATATTTATCTTTATATTTAAACCCTCCTATTGAGAAAGGGTATGTGTCCTCTATCCATCATTAGAGTGGAACCTTCCTATTATGACATCTCATGGGTTCTCTATGAATCATCATACTGGATCCCTTCTACCGTGACAGGGAATGGTTCTTCTATACATAGTGTGGAACCCCCTGATGGACTAGGGAATGGGTCCTCTACCTATTTATCTATATAGTGGAAGGGATAGGGCATGTGTACTCTACCCATAGAGTTGAAACTCCTAATGAACTAGGTCAAGAGTCCTCTACCTATAGATTATATCCCTTTGACTATTCATCATATTAGAAAGGTGTGGATTGACATGGGTGTTTCTTCAGACAGAAACGTGATATACTAGGCATCATTGATGGACCTCTTGGAACTAATGTTAGACTCTTTTCCTGGGGTGGGATATGTGGTGGAGAACCCCTTTCTATATCATCCGGGTTAATATTATGAGCATACATCCCTATTGATTTATTATCATTTCTCTCTTTCTATGGGTTGAGTTGTTTACATCTATCATGTCCCTTACTTCTCCCCCTTCAACTTTCAAGGCGTCTTACTTGGTATGTATGTACTCACCTCTTCATGAGATTTTCCTGCATGTGTCATGTCTTATGCAAATTATGGAAAGATCTATGAGAATTATATAGGAGCATAGAGATACCAAGGTTTATTATACTACATATGGGGGTTACAGACTGGATATTTGGAATCAAACTCTCTTATCATTTACTTTTCCACTTTTTTCAATTTGAGACACCTTTCTATTTGGGTGTGTATTTTTACACATTTTCCTTTTCAAATTACAATGTCATACTCTTGTATTCTCTAGAGGTTGTTATATGCATGATTTTTACTATTTATAATACTATATTTTCTTTATTCATCCACATATTTTCATAGAGATGGTTGTGTGTGTTCATACAATTACCAAGGAAAATTCCTCACATATTAGTTATGCATTTCAGTGCTTGTCACCAGACCCTATCCTATGGAGGAGAGACTGGGGTAGTTGTGGCTCGAGCCTCATTAGGTTTGGTCATAATAGGGGAGTGCATCAACAATCAATGATCCACACACCATCTTGATTATATTCTTTAATGGAAATATCTAAAATAACATTCTACTTAGTTCTTATCTTCTTGATAAATATATTTGGCTCTAGAAATAGTGTTGATGAACATGTTTAATCCAATTTAGAGTATGATAAACCAAATTTATCTTGTAAATATGAAAATTGATTTTTTATTTTTAGTCTTCTTGATGATTCATCAAAGTGATGCATGAAACAAATTTTGATCCTCATCGCTACATTAATTTTCATTATTAATTAGAAATATCTATCTATATATCCAAATACTCTACACCAACAATAGTGACCATCAAAATATTTCCTATAACACTAAACACTACTCAGCTACCTTTTTGATCTTGTTCCCTTTAACACCTCTTTACTCTGGAACATAAATTTTGAGAATGTCTCATATTTCCACATCAATAACTTCTGATACATAGTGAATTATAATATGTCAATACTATATAACTAGTTTTACCTTAGGTTATTTTATTATTATGATTTTGAGTCATGCCGAAATATACCATTAACTTCAAAGATGGTGCTTGTGGTATGGCATCAACCCTCGCTACTTTCTATTTATGATCAACCCCTATACCATATTTGTTATTTTAATATGATTTTTTATTCTAGTGATAGTATTTTCCTATTTTAATAGACCTACACACTCCAATTTCACTTTCTCTATGGCATGTGTGATCTAATTTCCAATTATTAGACTAGGAGTCAAGAGTCTCACATGATCTTCAAATTTTCATCACTGGTTGACAACTTACTCCTCAAGATCTTTGATAAATTTCACTTGGTCTTTCTTAGAACCAAAGAAACATTTTTCTAAAATTTGTGAGTATGGTATAAGAATTAAAATGAGTAATTTAATGCATAAAAACCTAAGTAATCAACATATTTGGAAATTATGTAACAACAACATCTCAATGGAACTAAAGAAGGTGTCATATCAATTTCTTTCTGCCAAAATCTTAGTAGGTAATCATGTAATGTTCTTGTCATTTGTCTATTGTAACTATGGTTCATATATCAAATATAATTTGTGGAGTAATCTTGGAACCTTGGATGTGATATATTCCCCAGGACTTTTTGGGGGAGACTTCAATATCATTATAGATCAATGTGAAATAAAAGGAAGTGGTTTCTTTCTTTGGAAGTCCAGCATGGATTTCTAGAAAATCATTACTGTCAATGGGCATAGACACATGGGTTACTCTAGGGACTGGTATACATTGTGTAATAATCAAAAAGAGAACTTCCAAACATGGTGTAGGCTTGATCATTGTCTTGAAAATGCCCATGCAGTTTCAACCTATCCTAATGCCACGGTAAATCATTAGGTTTTTAGGTTATCTAACAACTCTCCCATCCTTGTTTCCTTCTTTTCCAAATAGGTGAGGACCGATTAGTGTATCTTTTATCAACTATGGACCACCTTCCCAGGGTATCATCAAATCGTTTTTGATTCGTGGAGTAAGCCAGTTCATGGAAAAAAGTTAAGACATCTTATAGGGGATCTTCATTTATAGATCAACAAGCTCCCTCCCCAGTCTTGTGACATAGATATTTTGATAAAGAAAATAAAACGGATAAAACTATCCTTAGAACATGCTTGGGATGCTGATAGTTTTGGTGATATGTCGATTAAGAAGGAAATTATGGTTGAAATGCTTCTAAGATAAGAATGAATGGCACAGGGGAAGGAAAGAATAAAATGGAAACAGGAGGGTGACAAAAATTCAGATTACTTACATGCCTATATTTAGGAGAATCATTGTTTCATATAGCCCAACATAAGGTTGGATGATGGAAATTTTACGTATGACTAAGATGTGGTTGGGAGCTTGGCTAAGTCCTACTTAAAAGATTTGCTTGTGAGTCCCAATCCATGAATGATCGATGGATATCCATGGGGCTTTCAAGAGATCATGGAAGTGATATCGAGTAGTTTTTCCATCCAAGATAATGTATTTCTTGAAGCAGTACCCAGTGAGGATGAAATTTATAAGGCACTTATGAGCCTTAACCCGAAAAGTGATCAAGGCCCGAAAGGATTCTTAGGTTCCTTTTATAGGAATTCATGGGCTCTGATCAGGAGTAAACTGGTTGATATTCTTCCAGACATTTTCTGAGGAGGTAGTATTCCTAGTGTTTCTAGTGCCACTTCACTGGTTATAATTCCTATTGTCAATGGCCCCTCTTCTCTTAACCACTATAGGCTAATCAACATATGAAATTTCCCATATAAGGTGTTGGCCAGCATCATGAATAGAAGTATTTATCGATTTCCTCCCTATTGGATTTCTAAAGAACAACATTGATTTGAGATAGAGAGATCAATTCAAGGGGACATTACTCTGGCTCAGGAGGTGGTTAGTGATCTTAATATGAAAACACATAGATCTAATTTGGTTATTGAGATGGATATGGACAAGGATTATGATAGAATCAAGTGGAGCTTTATTATCAAGGTGCTTGAAGGTATGAGTTTCTCTCCTTGGGTTGCTAATATTTTTTTTCAGGTGCTTCAGTTCCTCATGTATGGATGCCAAATTTATAGGGAAGAGCTATGGTTTCCTCAAGGATACTTTTGGTTTGAGATAGGGAGATCACATATCTCATTGTATATTTATTCTTACCTAAGATATCCCCATCTACCTTATCAACCTGAGTTTCTCTGGGGGTCTTATTATTCCTTATTAGTGTAAATATCATCCCAACTAAATATCTCACCTTATGTTCAATAATGATATGATCATTTTTCTAAATTCCAAAAATATTTTAGTTCATGCTATCAATAAAGTACATAGTAACTATTTCCATTGGAGTGGAAAAATTATTAATTGGACGAAGAGAAGATTCTATATCTCATAAAGATGCTCAGAGAGGAGGGTAGGCTCCATAGAAATAAGTTTGTACATGGGGAGAGGTTCTCTTCCCATGGAGCACCTCAGTGATCCAGTTTCATTAAGAAGGCTACATATACGACACTTCGATCATATTGTTGGAAATATTACTAGACACATTATAAACTATAAGAATCATTTCTTATCATTTTGTGGCCAGATAACCATGGTGAAAAATGTCCTATCTCCCATTCTTGTTCATTCCCTTTTAGCTATCAATGTTACCATAGTGGTTATCTCTAATATCGAAAACATTCTGGTAGCCTTCATTTGGGATACAAATTTGGTTGGAAAAAAACCATTGGGTTTCCTAGTAAAAAATGGATAGGACCCTTATAGAGGTTGGAATTAATGTCAAGAGTGCATCAAACACAGTGAATAGTCTGTATTCCTTGTTTATTTTAGATGTGATTGAAGATTGGACTTTATGGGGAAATTTTGTGGAGCTGGTTTGTTGAATAAGTACGAGGTCTTCAAGAGGTAACTCTTATACTGTATAGACCTAGATTATGGTGTATATTTCATCCATTCAATTTCACTCTATATGGATCATGGGGAGTGGGGGAATTTCCTTATAGAACCTTAATTGGGTTGGAAACACTCTCGTTTATCCAGGCTACCAATTCACAGACATCACATTTTCTCAAGCCAGCAAGCATTTTGCTATCATCGAAGCTGGTTTGGACAAAAACTAGTGGGAGGTCTTCAACCAGATTGAAATAAACAATGATATGGAAAGGTGTGTTTTGGTAGCCTCATCTTCAGGTAGCTTCTCAATTAAATATTTCAGAAGGGTAACAGGCTCAGATTCTTCTTCTACCATTTGGGGAGAGATTATCTAAAGGAAAGAGATTTCACCATTGTATAACTTTATTTTATGGAGAATTGTTAACCAAGAAATACATACTGCTGAGAATGTGAAAATAATGTGTATTAATATGGCTTCAAAGCACACCTTCTACAAGACCATATGGGGGGAGACAATGGATAATATCTTCTTTGAAGGAGAATGAGAAATCATTATATGGGATTTTTTAGAAAATTTACTGGATTTATTTCTATACAGTCATTGGACCATAGTTTCTTTGAGCAGTGGTTCCATGGTGTGGGGGAGGTTGGTCCGGAGAATCAGGCTCGGGGGTTGGTCTTTGCTGTAGGTTTCTAGAATATTTGGCATAGAAGTAACCTGGTTTGATTTTCGGGTATTAAATTCTCACCCAAGTTTCTTATTACTATAACTAGGAGTCTACTTCTGGATATGGTGTGTCTTCTCACCAAATATAAGGATACACCTAACCTCAAACAACTCTATCCTACCAATACTCACACCATTATCGATCTCAACCCCAAGAAGGGATAATGGGTTCATTGCCTTCCACATTCTTCAGGTCTTAAAATGAATACAGATGGTTCATTTAACATGGGTGTGGTGAAGGGTAGAGGTGTCATCCTCGATTTTAGGGGAATGGTCATTTTCTCATTTATGACCAACTTTTCTAGTGGTCATTCTTTACAAGTAGAGGATATGAAATTATTAATTGGTGTTCAACTTTGCAGTCATGGTGGTATCGAGCTAGCTGCAGTTTAAACTGATTCACTGATCATCTTTAATGTGATACACTATATAGGTACTACACCTTGTTCAATTTATTATTCCATTAGATGATGTAATTGTCTCATCTTTGATTGGATATATATTATTCACACTTGGAGGGGGGATAGAGTTTTTTACCACCTTTCTCTATCACTACCTCTTCTCCCAGCATCAGATGATTTTCTAGCAGGATATCTTGTTTTTGCTGAGGGAAAAAAACTGGTGATAGTGGATTCCCTCGGGTTATACTATTTTAGACCTCTATATTATTTTCTCTATTTTTCTTATTCCTTTTACTGCTTTTCTATACATATTTTTTAATAAATAAATAATGGTTATGATTAATTTAAGCCTTATACTTGGACTTATCATCTTCTTGCTGCTGCATATAGAGTTTGGAACCCTGAACCTCTTTTTTGTATTTCATAATTTTATCCCTAAAAACATCTATATCTTTATGAGAATCCTCCAATTCAACTTGGAGATAATCCATTACTTTAAATTTTCCTCCCCTATCTCCACTCTTTCCCCTTGTCTAGGTGATTCATACAACATCCACTATATAATTTTCTATTTTATCTTTTCTGTATTTCATTTCCCCTACCACACTTACTTTTGATTTATAATTTTCTTATGAAAGTGGGTTACTCTTTTTGAATAAGTTTCATTTAGTAATTTTCTTACCTTTAACATTGGATGAATATTTATTCACAAGAACATCATCATATTTATCATCTTCTTGAATTTTTTTAATACATTTGGATGTAAAGTTCCCAACCATTCCACATAGATATCATGTGAGTGTAAGTTTTCCTTTAAAATTTACTTTCTCCATTTTTGGATTTGAATAATGGAATGACATTAATTCATCCACCACTTATTCTTTATGGCCATCCTTTATGGTGATCTATTTAATGGACATAAATTCCACCTATTTAGGATTCCATTTTTTACAACCTCATTATAATCATTTCTCATCTTGTAAGTGACAAGATTAATTAGAAAACAATCCAAAAGCAGTTACATTGGATCCTCATCCTCAACTATAGAGACATTTGGATTGAACTGGGGTGAAAAAATTATGAGGACATGCTTAAAAAACCTTATATCACTGAGGGTTTCAACAAGATGCTTAATTAACTCTAATTTCTTTCACCTAATAAAAAAATAATCAATAAATTAATTTGGGCGTATCCTTAATTCCTCATATTTGTTCCAAAGAACATGGATTTTAGTTTCTCTGACTTTTTGAATCATATTCTTAAGTATTTATTTGATTTTCCCATAGAGAATGTGAGGATTTTCATGAAATTATCTTCATGTCGATTGATTTGGATAAGGATCCACCTAAAAACTGATTCCTTTAGCATTGAAATTTAATTATATTTGGTCTAATTTTAATAAATCTTCATTGTCTATAGTGGCCAAAATACCATGCCTCATAGTTGTAAAAATATTCATGCCTAATGATGAAAAGAAGTATTGTATCTGATTCTTCCACATTTGAAAATTATTTACATTGAATATTGAAATACCTTTATGATTTACTATTTTTAGTATTTTAACTAAGATAGATTTAACCTTTAGCTATAATACCAATTTTTGGGGCCACTGCGGGGGGGGGGGGGGGGTGAATCAAGGTATGATGGATTAAAACATTCACCCCTTTGATATTTTTTTCTGTTAAACAAAACTCTATGAATGAAAGTTAACATTTTTATTTTAAAAAGATCACAATACATAGAGAAAGAAGCATCACAGAGGTCTAAAGTAATGCAACCCCATAGAGTCATTGACCACAAACTTCATCCCTTCACTAGGAAATGATCCCAAATTGAAAAAATAAATAATACCGTGGTTAGATGAATCCCTTAACGCTTGAAAATCCGCTACTGAATTCCCCTCCCGACATGTATGCGATATCTCCGTGTGAGACCCCATTAGTGATTTACATCTCCTGATAGCAAAGGAAATGCTCCAAGGAATTCTCCCCATATCCAGCAACGCTCTATATAGTAGAAGGGAATCCGTCTCCACCGAGGACACATGAATCTGCCTGTTGTAGCACATGTCCAAGCCCTTGGCCAATGCCAGGGCCTCCGCCTGAAGAGAGTCTCCCTCCCCGAACTATGCAGTGAAAGCCACAAATACAGACCCAGATTTGTCTCTCACGACACCTCCCCCATGCATCTCTACCCCACGTAGCGAACCATCTGAATTTAATTTAAACCCTTCCTTCAGAGGACTGCACTGAATTTAACGACCCTGCCCAACACCAATCGAATGAAGTTCAGTAGGTAGAGGCGGTACTAGAGCACGAACCGCGGGCGCTGAGTGACAGTCTGGAGATATCTGAAGAAAATCCCTAATATTGTTCTTCATTTTGAATATAATGCAGGCCAAGGATCTAGAAGAGTTTTTGTGTCTACCATCATTCTGGGCCTTCCAAATTGACCAACACCCAGCACTTAGGATGATCGATCTGGCCTTTCTCTCCATCCCTTGGTTTCCAGCTCCACTAAACCACTCCCGGAGAAAGTTAACAGGAGATACTTCATATCCATTCCAACCGAAAAAAGACCCATAGGTTTTTTAAATCCCTCTGGCCCATTCACTATCATAGAAAAGATTCCCTATTGATTCTTGACTGAAAGCCCTGCAACACCAACACCTTGAGGCCATGTTCACCACCTTTTTCTACAGGTTATCATCGGTTGGTATAGCCTTGTTCCGCACATGCCACACTAGAAAATTAAATTTTGAGGGGATATCTTTGCACCACAAGTACTACCCCCATGGATCAACATGCCCAACACTCCTCGTCACATGATCGAAATCCTTGATGGAGAAGGCACCCGACAAAGAGCCCGTAAAAACCAGCCGATCATCCTCATATTATTAACAATAGATCTGAAAAATTCATGTTGACTGGTGTGGCATGTGCGGAACAAGAAAATTAAGAGACAAGAAAATTTTACTTGATTTACCCTAACAATGATAGTTAAAGGAGTATATAAATGTGATGTGTCAATGTATCAAATACACTATAGTGCACTAATAATACAATGTTCAGTACAGACACACCATACCTCCTATTTTATAACCATTCAAACTCACTCTGTTTAAGTGAATGCACTACTCCACTAAAATATCCCCCTGATGATATATATTAGTTTTATTTAGTTTACACTAAAATGGGTGTGACATAAAGCTCTATTTTCACTTGAGAGAGAAAATTCAATTTACCACACACTTGGATTCATATAAAACTAATTCTTGTTTATGGCATCTTATTTCATGAACTTGACTTCATGGAACACTATTCAATAGAAACTCCAACCAAACAGACTACTATTTTGTGAACTCTTGAGCTATTATATTTACTCTAACCTTATAGGAAACTTCTCCTTATAAAATCCATCCTTGGAGATGGTCCCTCCATATACTCATAACCTTCTCCATTTACTTCAATTTCACAAAATCCTCTTTTGTAAACTCCCTTCTATGGATTTTACTTCGAATAAAAATTAAAATTTTATCCAAATTTCTATAGTAAATATCATCTATAATAAAATTATCATTCATAAAGAAGTGATTAAGGGTCCTTTATATAGGTAAATCACTCAAGAAAACTCACTAAACATTAAATTACTATTCAATCCTTCAATTAAACTCATCATTTTCCTTACTACACCTCATAGAATGACCTTGACCTCATGGTGTATGGACCAAATTCATGTTTCATAAAATCTCCTTCGTGATTGTCCAAAAATATCCATCAAAAGGAAACATAATCCATTCCAATTTATATCCACATACTCAATTCGAACTTATGACTGACTACTCCATTAATGGATCCACAAATTTACCTCATGGTTTACATACTCGACCTCATGATATTCATGCATTAACCTTACTATCCTCCATCTAATTAATTCCTTCATGTTTCTTTAAAATTTACCTCACATCCCATGTACTCATCCTCATAGTCAGTGTGTTCAAATTCATTTAAAATTCTACTTTTTCAAAAAATAACTTTTAATCTCTAAATTTCTTGTTCCAAAATTTTAGTAAACACTGGGAAATGGAATCACCTTCAACACGCTAATTCCAAGAACCTAGAAATGATTTTTAAACCACTTTTTCAACATTATTTTTCAACAAATACAACCCAAAATACAAAAACATCATCAAGATAGATTTTCTAGATAACATGCTATTAGATTTGTCTTTAATTTTAGGAGACTAAACTTGAAACACCAGAAGGTATCATTGAGTAGATGATGATCTCCTTTTGGGAAGTAACTTTTAAAAATATCCATGTTTTTGAGTGGGATAGTTATTGTTCCCTCATCCATAAAGTCTTTAGGAATTCATCAACGGACAGATCGATGATGGAACATGGATAAGACCTAGTCCCAAGCATGATAGTTTTAAAAGGATTGGTGATGAAGTCATTGTTTCTTTATGATTTTTTTGAAATTAATTTTGGAAGGTCATCAAATTATTAGAAGCTATCTATATAATTGGGGTTTGTGCTTGAAGGATTGGGACTAGTGTATATTAAAGTGGGGTAACATGAACATAAATTCACTTAGTTTCACTAATCAAGATTACTTGATGTATATAAGTAGATTTTAGTGGAAGTTAAATGTTATAGATAGACGTTAGTTAAAGTTGTATCGTTAGAGTTCATTTCATAGGTTTTCTCTCAGATGTTCTGGAATCTTTGTGGTAGAATCTTTAAAATCATTGTTTCTGGTAGTAGAGGGGGCATGAACACAATACATGGAAATGTATAATTGTAGAGATTTCAAAAAAATTTAATAGAAGCTCATCCAGTCTGATTTAGAAGAAATTCCATGGAGAAATTCAGAAGTTTTTTTAATTTCAATATAATAGGTGATTAAATATTAGAATAGTAGATCATCATTTTCTTAATAGATATTAGAAGATTGTGACCATGGTGAAACTAAAAAAGGGAGGAATAATGACATTTGACTGGTGGGGATTGGGGTAGTCATTGATAATTTTTTTAAGTGTGTGATTGTTATGTTTAATATTTGAATACAATTCTCAAGTGGGAGGTTGTTATGTTTTGGTGTGATAATTGTTTTTTGGTCATGTATTGGGATTTTATAAAGTTATGTATGTAAAAGATATTCTTGGTGAAACTAGTTAAAGATAGTACACCCTCACCATGAAGGTTTGGATTCAAGACAACCGATATTTATAAATGGTAGATGTTCTACAGTTACAACTATGAAATTCCATGTTTGATGGATTTATTTTCTTCAAAAGTTAGATGAATAGTGGCAGATGGGAAGATTTTATTTCAACAGTAGTATTAGTGGTGGTGGTGGTAGTCGTGTCCAAGTGTGGGAATGTGGAAGGAGGATCAACCAGATGCATGAACATGAGGAGAGATAATATTCTAGAGGATAGAGTGATTTAAATAGAAGGTGTATATTTTGAATATGATATGAAAGTACCAGAGGTATTGGATGTTAGTAACAATGGTATCTCGATCAGGAGGATTTGTTGATATGAAAAGGAATTATGTGAGTGTAACTATAAGGATACATGTGAATCTTTAGAGTGATACATAAAGGTAAACTCATGGCGTTTCTATATGTCAGTACTGATCACCAGATGGACCAACTAAGGGTTAAATTTACATTAAGTGAGTGGAATTATTCTTAGTAATACAAGATCATGGACATATTCTCTCTACATAAAACAAAATTTTATGAAACTAGAAGTTATCAAATAGTTTTTTAGAGTTTATATATACTAATGGGTTAAAGAAAAAAAGTTATTATTAAATCAAGAGTGAAGTAACAACACTGCACAGAACATGGAAGGTGGAGTATGAGATTACATCCATCCATAATGTGGGACTTCCATACAGAGTTCTTGCATCCTATAGGAGTTATGGGTAGGTGATGCTATAGTTCTTGGAGTAAGGTGTCTAGAATATTTTATTCAGATGGAGTCCCTTGTAACTCGGGTAGGTTAGGGTTACCAATAGATATGCCTACCTTATAACTCAATTTATCCCTTAATGAAAAGATATATAGTGTCCCCCATTAGAGTGAGACTAGTGTCTAAACCGCATAATTTTGTTTTGTTTTGTGATTCTTTTATTTATTTCATGTATTTATTTCTTACATATTCATTGTCCATGGAATTTCATGTCATTTTGAATATAGAGGTGACCCAGTTCAATCTCTTAGGTTTTGTTAGACTTCTATGTTTTGTAACATCATATTCATGGGGATCTTCTGATCACTAAATTTTTAAAATTATCTTTTAGTTTTATAAAAGTTTTGATGGTCTGATGTGCTTGGTTACCAATATTTCATTATAGAAAAAACATATATGATTCATCCCATCCACTGTAAACTTTGATAATATAACTTTTATTAGCCATCCAGTCTGAATTATAGGATATAAAATATTCAAAAAATAGGAATATTATCTCTTGTATGAGAGACATAGGAACTTTCAGATAATTTTATATCATATAAAAAATAATTATATATATAATTATATATTTTGTATCTAATGTAGAATGATCTTGTGAAGGTACTGGGTTCAAACAAGTATATAGGAAATACAACTTTTATATCGTCCAAGATAAAAAATGCTTATAAAATATTTTACACCAGAGAAATTTATATTCATCTCCATATTTATCACAAAAAATTTTGTATTTTCCTTTCTTGAATCAAAAACCATATATGTAAAATTATGATCAATGTAATTTTTTAAAGATGTATTTTAATAAAATTTAACTTTCATAATTTCTTCCAACATGTAATGTGTACTTAGTGGTTGTAGATGTGTTACATATGATGCCAATGGATTCAGTACTCTATATAAGGATACTATAATAAAAATGTTTCACACATGAAATTATCTCTACCAATGAATTCAATAATGAAGGGTGGTTAATAATGAATGGATACTTACTACCCAAAAAATATACCCCTAGAGGATGATTGACAATGATTTCTTCTAGGGTATTCAAATTTAATGGTTCTTCTATAACCACATATTCATCACCTACCTCATCTCCCATCATATAATTATATAATTTCTTTTCATATAAATTAATATTCATTAAGCATGTTGTATCCAAAAGAACATCTCCGATATTTCAATCCACATTCTCAGTTACATGTTTATAATTATCAATACATAATATTATATATGTTGAACCCAATTGGTTTTTTGTTTTACTTATTTTCAATAAGAATGATTTCAATATTTTTAGAGTAGAATATTGGAAGGAGTTTGAAGTACCCAATATTTTTGATGAGAATATGGAATGAAGTGCCCTAGCATGGTGTCATTACATGTTGAGTTGTGAGTAATGAATAAGGATTGAATAAATACATTGGATCTTGTAAGTGAGTTACATTCATTATTGATATTTATGTAATACATAATGATAGATGTTACCATTTGAGATATGCTTGTAGATCCATCCGTATATGGAAAATCATTTGAGTTGTTTTTAATATTTCTTAGAGACTAATTGTTTTCTAAATATCACAAAAAATGGTTGAAGATGGTGTGAATAATTATAATTGGAGTATAAAGGTATTTTTTATGCTCAAAGTGTAGAATAAATTTGGTAGGTTATTTAATTTACTAAGATTTATAATATCACAAGATGAAAATATTTCCATAGGGTATTTATATTTGATGAATATGTATACTCTATGAAGAATCTGAGATGATTGTTGGTATTTGATAAAGGCCCCTCCCTGTGAATATCATGTATGAAGGATGCTATCTATATGAATATGTCTCTTGGATAATGTCATGATAAATAAATATATTTGAAGATAAAATAGATACTTCATTAATGAGAAAATGGTGAAAGCATAACCATTGAATATTTGGATAAGTTTTAATATATTTTTGAGTTCCAAAATCATTATAAATTTAGATAATAAAATTTATGAAACTTTGATAATTTTATAAAAATTTTTAGAATTTTTTTATATAGATTTAATTGGGTGAGTATGTTTTGAATATGTTTTAAGAAAAATATTGGTGAATTATAGAGACTATATAGTTATATATTACTCGATAATTTAGAAATGGAAAAAATATTGCATTAATATGTAAGGGTTATCATAAGAAATATGTAAGGGTACTCAGAGGGGAAAATTTGAAAATTAGAAATGGAGTTTTACTGTGAATTATAAAGGGATCCTTTACATGGTACATAAAGGTTAATATGTAAGGGTTGATATATAAGGTCTTATACATAAGGGTTAATAGTTAGGGAAATTTGAATCATATGGTACAATATCTAGATATCTTAATAAATAGTATTACCATATGAAGTAATTTTAGAACTATAGAGGTTAAATTTAGATGATGGTTGATTTTTTCATTAGTGATTTAAATATCATGATTACATTTATAATTTTTATTCAAGAAATGGGTTTCAATAATGAAGAGAGATGAAGATAAATTGTCTATGCTCCATAGAGAATATGACCTCAAAAAATAGTTTATGGTTGAAAAACAAGAAAATAGTTTTAATTATATTGAGATGTAGTCATTAAACAAGGAGAATGATATACTATTGTTTTTAAGTGATTATTTCAGGATAGATTTAGACCATGGGGTTAGGTCATAAATGTTTGACACAAGACTAGATTGAAATGAATGATTTTTTCAATCCAAAATAAGATATTCCACAAAAAAACTATGTACAATCAAAATAATCCACATCATTTGAAACTACTTCATGTTACGATAGTTTTTCTTTATGATATCATGCAATATAGAGATAAAATAGTGAATGTTTTAGGGAGTGAGAATTTTTTGATAATTCTAGATATCACATGGAGGTTAAAAAATATACTTATAAATATATTATATATTATTGATTTAAATGAGTTTTTAAAACTTGGAATGATGGATAATTGAAGTACTAATATTTAAGGGTTTTTATATTCAATTTATGAAAATAATATCCAGGTGTGATGCTTAATATATAAGAACAAAAGAAGAATAATATAATATTATCAAAAGAGAAAAAATTAACACTTCTCTTATCCTATATATTTCATGTGTCGAAGAAAAGTAAAATAAAAAACTATTGTGAGATATTATCTTGTGTGTTGATTAAGAAGAATTAGATAAGAGAGAGAAGTCAATGTTGTTACCACTAAACATCCCAATAATCACAGAACCACAAGCATCCCAGCCTATGATATCTTGATATCAGGGGGACCAAATCCTATGATATCTCTATATCACAATGGCTAAAGTAATTTGAGATAAACATGTTATTTTTGAGTAGTACAGAAAATCACTATTTTATTGTGGGATTTGAAGATGGAGATCTGATCATGTTAGTATAGTTGAGAATCAATCTTAGTGATTATCACACTTTAAAGAGGATCTAACTGAGTTTGAAACTTATAGAGGAAGGAGTGGATGGTGTTAGTTCCTAATGAATAATAAGTTGGTAATTTCATGTAAGCTAGTTAGTACCCAGAGTACATGTTTAAGGATATACCACTACCTAAGCTTCTCTTGATAATAAAATAATATTTATGTGTGTGTGAAATAACAACCAAAAAACCCCAAGAATTTAGTCATCCATATTATAGAGAACCCCATTATAAAATTCCTATGTGCCTTACTATTTTGGTTTCCATTTTCTCACTGTATTAAAGAAAACTGAAGGTGAGTAGAGAAAATGGGAGTGATATCCATTCACTGAATAAGTGTAGAGGTAAGAGAGGAGAATAATTTTCATTAGTAATAAACCACTCACACTGATTCACACCCTTTTCAGTGTAGTTTCATTGATATCGGTAGAATAAAAATTGGTATCAGATCCACAGTTTTACCTTTGATTGGATTATCAACTTTTGAAGTATTTGAAACTTTGTGTTTCTCTTACAAAGTAATCATGAAGTTCAGGAATGGAGAAGATGTTTCAAATACTGATCAAAATTCTATCATGTACAAGATTCTAATTTATATAAGGAAGAAATAATTTAAAATTATTATGAATTCATCCCTATTATGAAAATTGGAAGTGAAATCAATTTCCCCATGTGGTAATATTCGTACAGAAATATCTTTCATGGAAGAAGAAATATGGTGGTTAAATTCATAAACAAGGATATCTAAAACTATTTTACCTCATGTATTTAAAATTCTATACATGAAGAATAGGTAACTGAAATTTATTATATTTATTTCCAATTTTTTGAACAAAGAATATGTGGGGAAGAGCACATCTCTCAAGAATTTATGATAAAACATATAATAATTCAAGTTCTTATTTGATGAAGAACCAACAAAAACATTATAAATATGTTGCCACTTTGATTTACATATCTTTTAGAGATATTTAATAGGGTATTCTCCAACTTAAAAAATATTATAAATGGATAAATCAAGCAGTGGATGAAAAAAAATTTTCATGTAAAAAACTCACAAAATAAGATGATTCTAAAATTTCTACAAATATAATTCCTATAAATATTCACTCCAAAAAATAGAAGAATATTAAAAATAAAATATAATTTAAAGAATAATACTTAAAAGGGAATGAGATTCTCTTTAATTCATCAAATAAATACAAAATTATTTCATTGAAGTAAAGACTGAATAATTGGAATTCAAAGATAACATGATAAAGGATCTTGAAAATACATTACAAGAAAGGATAAAAATAAATAATGATTTTGAGAATAATATTAAAAAGATAAAAAATGAGTATGAAGATAGATTGAATTGAACCGAGGAAGAGAAAAATATCCTCAATATAAAGTGTCTAGAATTAAATGAAATTTTTTTAAATCTGGATGTTTCATGAGCTAAGTCTTTACAACAAGTTTAGAGAAGTGATACTAGCATAAATACTTCATAGGAGGATATTTGTACTAAAATACCAATATTCTATAAGAAAAATTGCATGTGATCATTTAGATAAAAAAACATTCTATATCCTCAAATCAAATAGTACCATTTGTTATATAAAATATTTTTTGTGCTAATAATTTTTCTATAAATAGTGTGGGTTTGAAATCAAAATATAGAAAAATATGGATAATGAAAAATTTTCAGGAACACACCACTAAATCTATGGTGGATGTGAGTATGCATTGAATATTTTTTTCTCCAAAATAATCCAAATTATTTGATGAAATGAAAAAAAAATTTAAGCTATAAAAACCAGCTAAAATACTATTTAGAAGAAAAGAAAAAGGTTTATTGGCTACTACTGGAGTTTTAAAAAGTATGGTCACAACAAAATATAATGTTAGTATAATATTTTAACTTCCAAAACTAGAATAAATGTTGCATCAAGGGGTATCAACAAGGGGTATCAAGGTTGAGTTGAATAAAATTCCTCATAATAAGGAAAATAATCAATTTACCTCAAACATAGTTGAAAGTATTGAAGAATTCTAGGGAACTACAAAAAAAGTTTATACAGTAAATATTAATGAATTTTTAAATAAACCAAGCATGATACAAAATAAATAGACAATATAAGAATAAAAAGTTGAGAAATAATCAAAATAATAAAAAGGTGATAATTTTTTGGGTTATAATAAAAAGTATAATGTTAAGAAAAGTAATCCCAAGAAGACTGAGATGAGTGCTACACTAAGAAAAAATAATTACTACTATTCTAGTAGAAGAGGAAACACCAGGGAATTTTGAAAACAATCCATGAGTATATTTTTGGTGGAGGAAATCTATATAAATGAAGGATTAAATATATCCATGAGAAAAATAAAACTACTGATTTAGTGAATTTTTTTTCTAAGTTACCATGTTGAAAATCTAAGAAAGGTGGGAACATTTCTAAACAATGGATGGTCATTTGGTTAACCCAATTGGAGATGGAAAGAAAATGGAAAATAATTAAGAGAAATAAAGAAATACAATAAAGCATAATATTATACATGAATAAGAAATCAAATTTCATGAGTGGTTATCAGAATGTGATGACCCAAGAGAACATTAGATTCTATGTAGAAGGTGGAAGATAGTTGGTCATAATTAAATAGATTGTTTGATTATATTACTATCTCAAGAATAAAATATAAAGAAGATTAATATAACACCAAAAGAGTCGTTTGACTTGATAACTATTGTAAAGAAGTAGTTTCCACACAAATAAGTAGTTTCAAAAGGAAAGAACACTATGATTCCCATGATGAATAATGTTTGGAAATTTAGAAAATTAATAATGAATATTTCTTATAAAAATGGATTATAATGAAAAGGAGTATATTGGGTGAGAAGTAACTCTCAACATTATTTCTCTCATAATAGAGCAAAGATGTTCCACATTATTCTCACATATAGTGTGTTTATTCTTTATATTCATAGAATTTAAGGTAATGCATTTTTAACCTGGAGAATTTGAAAAATTTTGCAAGCTAGAATAACAATTTTAGACATGATGGATTCCACCATCTTAGAGTGATCTAAATATTTTAAATCTTGAATCTTATCTTTGTTAAAGATATCAACCATGATGAAGTGATGCTAGAGTAAATCCCTTGAGGGGTAGAGGTTTGATAAATCTATTAGAAACATTTATCTTGATAAAATATAAAATTATAGATAAAATGATTGGAAAGTATCATTTAAAAGGAATTATTACTAATTATTTCATACTTGTTTTTCATGAATACATTCTGATGTTAATGGGTTGAAGATAAATTTATCAATGACATGAAAGTGATGATATTTTGAGGAATTCAACAGATGATTTATAAATCAATTTTTTTTATATTTTGAATGTTCTTAATTTGTGTATGGAGATAAGGGTATTAATCGAGGTTCAAAATATCAAGATAATATATTCCATAATTGGTACCAAACTAAAAATATTTGAAAATCCCATAAGAAAATAATTGTGAGTTGGAATCATAATTTTTTTTATTACGGATAACTTTGTTATCTAAATTAGTCCCTCTTATTTTATACCCTGATAATTAATCATATAGACATGGGGTGTAATAATTGGTGGAATATATATTTATGTGAATTAATACCACCCACTATCATGATTCTTTATATTTATTGTCAAAAAGGTGGATAGTGAATAACATTAAAGAAAAATAATGATAATAATTTTCTATATTGGTATTTAAAAAAATAAAAAATGAGGAGATTGTTGAACCAATTTAGTGTTGAGTTTCATGTTTGTGCAATAATAATGAATTAAATAAAAATGATGTAAGTATGTGTTCAGAATAGAAGCATGGAAGGATTTTAGAGAACCCAAGCATGTTGATGAGAATATGGAATGAAGTACTCAAGAAAGGTGTCATTATATATTGAGATGTGAGTATTGAATGGGGATTAAAGAAAAAAATTGGAGCTTAGATGTGAGTTATTATGAACATTAATATTGAAAAAGATATTTAAAGATAGATTCTTCCATTAGAGATATTCTTGAAGATCTATTCATATTTTTCAAATTATTTAAATTGATACTAATATTTCTTGGAGACTACATATCTATCAAAGATTGTAAAAGTTTTTTGAAGATGGTATGAATGATGTTTCTTGGAATATTAAGGTATTATACATGATAATAATGTATAATAAATATGGAAGGTTGTTTCATTAACTAATATTGAGAATATCACATGCTGAAAAGAGTTCCAAGTGTTGGTTCTAGATACAGAAAAAGCACAAATTAGGTATACAATGAATTAAAATTTTATCAGATTCAATAGATAATATATAATCCACATGATGTTGGATTTCAAAGTTGATGAATTTTTTCTAAATAATATTGAAACATGTTTTAATTGAAACCAAGAGAGAGGATAATTTTTATTTATATTTATAATTTATTTATAAAAGAATGAATACTCCCATCTCGAGTCCTCTTTTTGATGCAGATGTTGATCATTGATTCACAGTTTGATTATATTTTCATTGAATTGTTGAGGAATAAAATTAGATTCCCATTAATAGTGATCCACACATGATACATTGATATAAGAATTTCTCTGATGGTACTCTTGGTGCTAGAGCGATGGTACCAATTATCTTGCATCACTCCATTGATCACTACCATGATACCATCGATATTGAAGGATTGTATATTGATCTTATTAGCTTGAGAGAGAGGGAATAAGGAAGAGATAATCACTCGAGCTTGAGAGAAGAACCCTAGAGGCATTCTTCAATGATAGAGAATTCTATAGAAAAGATAATGCTATATACAAAGACTAACCCTTATAATTATCATAGAAATCTATTTATAGACCCGGGGATAGGGTTTAATATATTTAATTAATTACATAAAGGCCCTTAATATTATATTAAACAAAAAATTTACCCAACACCATGTATAATAATAATAATATTATTTTATTTAATAGCTGGTGATAAACCATGCAATGATAAATACTATTTTATAGTCTGGTAAGTAAATAATTATCATTATACCATAACTTAGTCTGCATGTCTTCCTCGACATTTGTTTATTTCCCAAACAAATATTTAATTAAATATTATTAAATAAATAAATAAATGATATATCAATGATTTGGGAAATAAAATATTTATTTTAATATTCACATAATTAAATAATTTATTTATAAATAAATAATTATAATTAATTTTGGAATAACAAGAGATAAATAAATTTTATATATTCTCGTAATTAAATAATTAAATTACAAATAAATATTAATCTAATATATGTGATCGATAAATTATGAATAAATATTACTTTTCCCTTTAGAGAATAATATTTATTCTAAATATTAATTACAAATAATATTTAAATAAGATCGATGAAAACACTTTGTGTGTAACCCTCTAGACCTCTTCCTTAGAAGCATTAGGTGGGATTTACAAAAGACCAATAAAACTATCTAGTAGTAGGTCAAGGCACCAACAATGGAATACGATATGTTCAAATGAAAACAACCACATATGAACACTTATTTTGTAATATAATCCATTTGTCTCGATATCTTATAAAGATGGTTTTAAATCCATGCCATGAACCTATATGCTTGATATGTCTCTCTTTGACTATTTTAAATAACCCATCATTACACCATGACTATGATATTTAATGTGAAGGTTCCATTTCAATCAAAGGGACATGATATAAAATTATATAAATATAAAAGTGGAAAATACTTCTCCAACTGATTCATTAATAACATATCATTTGTGATGCACCTGACATACCCTACTTCACATGAACATCTAGCATCACATTTTCGGTCAGTACCTCAAAGTACATGAGTCATGAAATATATTAATAATAATGTCAAAGTCTAAGGATCATTACAAATGGTCATAGATAGAAATATCTAATGACACATGAACATGTGGAATTCTTACAGGATGGTTTATTTTCATAATCAACCATTATAAATATTACTAAGTGAGAACTTAATTAGATAAAGTCTCATATTCTTATGAGTACTCACACATGAAATTAAACATACTATTTACCATTATATAATTTTATTCTACTATAGAACTATGTTTAAGAATGTTGTCATTGAATATCTAGGTTCTCATCATAGAAGGAAATTGCATGTAACAATTTCAATGTGATCAATATTCTAGGACATTATCCGATTAATGTTACACAGATTAATAATCAATACATGATAAGGTATTTATTAATATTAAAATCTATTAATATATAGGTAATCTAAAGTATAATGTTATTGGTTATATGTAATAAACTCTAAAAAAAATCCCATTTTAACATGATGAGAAGAAACATAAAAAGGGGTGAGCTCATATTCTCAGTAAGTGTAAATAAGGGAGATATGCAAGAATAAATATGGTTATAAGGGTATGATAACATGATCATATCATTAGATGATAATACCCAAGATGTCAAAGATCATAAACATGAATCATTGAATAAATACTATCATTTCATAAGTCATGAATCATAAGGCAGATAAGAGCATGATTAATGAATAATAATACATAGAACTCGTTGAATACAAATAAACATATCAAATACTATGTCAAGGATACCTACTAATAATTTCATAACATGTTAGGCATGGTCTAATAACACATGTATCTGCTTAGAGATTGGGATTACTTCCCCTTTACCCTCTTATTTTGGACTTGGTATTCCCTCCAACATACTCTCTTCTTCTAGGATTAGGATTCCCTCCTGTATGACCTTTTATTTATGGTTTGAGATTCCCTCTCATGTACCCTCTTATTTCGGTCATGGGATTCTCTCCCATTTAACCTCTTGTTTCAGTCTTGGGATGCCCTCCCATTTACCTTTTTTGATCGTAAAACATTTATCATTATCCAATTCATTAGAGAGAGATATAAAGGTCCCACTTGTCACATAATAAAATCATGCATTCATGTTCCACAAGATAAAATAATATTCATTATATCAAAACCCTTGATAAAATGGGTTTTATAAACATCAAATCATAACCTATGAAATTAAATAGGTATCATTAAAATTTTATCACACAACAACCTATGAAAAATAGATAGGTTTTCTAATAATTTCATTAAAGTATAACTCATTAAAATACGCAGGTTTCAAAAGCATATAACCCATGGAAAATAAATGGATTTCATAAGTATCATTCCTTTAAAATATAAACCATTTAAGAAATAATATTAATGGAACCTTTGGAACATTTCCTAGAAGGGCATGAGTAACATCACTGGATTTCATCATAGATGGAAAATAATTTTGAAAATAATTTTAAAATTTTTTGTCGAGGAAAATATCCTTTCTTCTTTCAAAATGGATCTTTGAAACATAAAACCTTCTGAAAAACATTTTCCTAGAAAATACTTTGAAAACATATAATGAAAGATTGAAATCATTTGAAAACATTTTTCCTTGAAAGATTAGAAAAGAATATTGAACACATTTTGAAAAGATTTTTCTTTAAAAGTAATTTGAAAACTTATAAAAGAGGCTTTGAAATCATTGAAATTATTTTCATTGAAAACAACCTTTTAAAGACTTATAAAGCAGGTTTTGAAAATAATTTAATATAATTTCTAAATATAAAACATTTCAGAAAAAAAATTCATTGAAAACCACTTTAAAACCAATGAATTTATAGAATATTAGGAAAAAAATTTCTTTAAAAAACTTTTTAATATTTTAAAGGAAGCTTCAATGGAATGATGGTTATAACATCGGGTAAATCCGTACATACGGAACACTCCTTTTACACCATAAAAGGTTTAAAAAAGTTCCTCTACAGGAAAATGACAAGAAGATTATTTTTAAAATACTTTTTATTAAAAAGTTAAAACAAGGGTAAAAATATATTTAAAAGATCATAAGATAATAGTGTAATATTTTTTGAAACTCTTTTAAAAAATATGGTTTTGAAGGAACATGGATTTCTGAACGAAGAGAGAGGTAAAGTCGTACTCTCTTAAAAACACATTCTTGATCGTCTTATATACCAAAGAGTGAAAAAATGGTACCATTAATTGGATATGATATGAATATATAGAGGATAATAAAACCCATGTGTGTTCCTGATTTATGGATCATAATATTTCATCAATGCGAGCATAATCATCAACAATCTTGATAAATAGTGAGATTGTAGCTATAAATTGTTACCGATTTGGTAACTTTGAATCATAAAAAATTGAAAGAATAAAATTAAGGGAAGCTTAAAATATCATCAAAAAAATAATATTCACTATATAACATTTCAAAGGCAGTATATACACCTCATAGAAAAATATAGGTGCATAACATGACATGTGCCTCAAAGAAGGCGAATTGAGACAAAATTACATTACCGATTTGGTAACTTTTGAAATATAAACCCCATGAAAGGAAGATAATCAATTGGATATGTAAATAATAATAAATTTAATTATAATTATCATAAAATACACCCATGGGTAATATACACACCACATAAAAGAAATGAGTGGTGAATAAGGCATGAATCCCGTGAAAATAAAAAGTTAGATGAAATTACCTTACCTTATGTCTTAACTCTCTTAACATTCACACAAAAATCATGTATAATAAATATAAGTTTATTATAAATATTTTACAGTAACATATTATTATATCTAATACCATATATGTTTCTATGACTTTATATTACCCTCTTACTAACTATTACAAGTTTAGGTTTCGCTTTGGGTAAAATCCGCTTCGCTTTTCACATGTGTCTTAATTTGTTATTTGTTATATTTTTAGTCCTCATACTTATATAATTATTTAAAGAATGTAAAAAATGATATAAATATCATTTATAATAATTATATCTCTATTTATAATAATCTATACAATATATAAATATCAAATGTAATACACTCTTCATGGAAACGGTAGGTCGTATGTACACATAAACATTGTTTCCATTTTTCATTATAATATTGAAATAAATAAAGAAAATAAAATATATGTATATATATAATATGTTTAAATTATAATTATTATTTAATATTTATCATAAAATTTAAATAAATCAATCCTTAATATATTCCATGTAGTGTGTGAACGAATCACATCGCTTTAAGGGGGCGATAATCCACACTTCCCCAAACAAAATTATAATATTTACACAAAATGGAAAGAATAAAAGAATGATTTTTATAAGAAAAAAATAATTATAAATACATAATAAATATCATATATGTCATATAAAAATATATTTTCCATCATAATTACCAACCATGATAGGTATTAAAGGTAAAATGAACAACATTGTTTCATGAGGTGGTAGGTCACCGTACACAAGAACGACAAGTTCGATACCCATTAGATGGAAGTGTGTCTAAGTGCAGGTCAAAAGAATTTAATAAAAAAATAAATTTATATTTATTATATTATTTTTATTATATGATCATGGAATTAAAACAATTTAGGTGGTGGAGATAGAAAATAAAGGAAGGGAGCTGGAGGAAGGATGTTACCTTTTCTTTGAGTAACTTCTTTTGGTTTTTCACCAAAAGGATTCCTTGGTTGAATTTTGTTCCCCAAAGGGAGGATTCAAGGAGTAAGGGTGGGATTTTGGGAAGTTAATTAGGAATATATTGGATGATTTAATGTGGAATGAAAGGTTTCAAGAAGGGATAAGGGTGATGTCCTTTTATAGGGGAAGGAAAGGACACCCTTGGTATTTTTTTGAAAGGAATTGTGTGTTCCCCAAGTATTACTTGTTAATGAAGTGTAAAAATAGTAAATTGTGGAACCATATAGTTTTATATTACTAAATATGTCTATATAATATATTTTGGACAAGTGTATAGGTCATTTTCCCCCCTTAAGATTAAGGTTTGGTCTCCTGTTAAGCTTAATTTTACCCTAATCTCTGTAATTAATTTTAATCACTTTCACTAAAGTTATTGGTAAAATATTAAGTTGATATTGTTTTAATATAAATATAATATTTATTAAAAACATTAATATTCATTTTTCAAAATTAAATTCATAGAACTATCAAAATTATGTTTAATTCTAATCTCACAGACGTGGCGAGAAAGCAAGTTTTTATTGTGAGAATATTCAAATGTTAATAAAGTTTTTATATCTAAATTCAATAAAAAAATGATTCCAGTGACATGAATTTGATTAATATATGTATAATAGATCTATTATTACTTTTAAAATCAACTTAAAATATAATTTTACTATACAAATAAAATAGATTGAAATATTTTTTGATTAAAATTCAGTATTTTTCATGATTCATCTAAAAATTAAGTTTCTCATAATAATAAAAAACAAATCACCCTAAAATAATTTTGAGATTATCAATAAAAAAATGAATTTTATTTTATAAAATTTAATTTCTAAAATTTTCTAAAATAAATTTTATTATTTTTCATATAAGGACATGAAAAGCAGTTATTTTAGGAAAACAATATTTTAAAACATATAAAGACTTTACAAAAAATAATATTTTTCATTATCAACATTAAAAATAATATTTTAAAAGTAGTTATTACAATTAATGTTAATAAATATAATTTCTAGGTTATAGTTGTCTTGTTTAAAAAATTATATTAATAAAATTATGTTTCGTAGAAACTCAGTGTTGCGTATAACACATGCCAAGTCGGTGTTGCATGTAGTGCAATCCAAGTTAGTGTTATGTAAAATGAAAGACAAGTCGGTGTTACGTGTAATGAAAAATTATCTTGGTGTATCTTTTAATGAAATCTAAACATGGTGTTGTGTACAAGGAAAAAATAACTTGGTATTTTTATATAACACAAGCCATATTCACTGTTGCGTGAAATGAAAAATATCAAAAAGATTAAATAAAATTGAAAAAAATTTCACAAAAACATAGGGTATTACATTATACCCCACTTAAAATTTATTTCACCCTTGAAATTCATCTGGGTTATCAATGGTTTAATAAATTTATGTTCCCTTAATAGAAACTCATATCATAAAAACAAATACTAAAACATCATTTATAAAAATAAATCCATAACCATAATGTTCACCCAAAGTAACTAATAACAAGTTTCCCATATAAGAGAACATAGACCGAAACTGAAAACATAGACATGGAAGAGAAATATAACTATCAATTTTTGATGGAGAGTTATTGAGATTATGGTTAGGTGAAATTTAACAATCACAAAGCCATAAATATATGATGATCCCAGGGGTTGATTGATTCATCAAAAAAGAAGGCAACATGATAAAATTTTCTATTTCAAGATCCTTTACCTTGAGTTGAAGAATTTTCATGAGAATATATAATTACTTGATTCAGTACAATATCACCCTTTGTTGATCCTTGATCAATTTCCACCACACCTCTTCCTCCAAAAATGAAAAAAAATTAGTCCTGAAGCACTATCAGATCATGAGACCCATGATAAGACATCCCATCTGTCATCAGTTTACATTAACAAAACAATTTTTAGAATAGGTTATCCAATATACATAGATCTTTATGTGGTGAGAGAATACTTTAATCTCACAAACTTCATCATAATTTTAACATTACATAAATGGTTAACCTTATAACCCTTATGAAAGATTAAAATACAAAACTTTAGAAAGAAGGTAATGAAATCATCTTAGCATAGATCCCCTATAAATCAAAAAGTAGATCTTTTCCGTCACATTCAAAACATGTAAATACCCTCATTGTATATTCTCTTGAAACAAGGTAATAACTTGAATAACCATAAATCCTTTTTGAAAACAAGCATGATTCCTTATTCCAAAGATCACTGGATATATTATTTGAATCCAATAAGTTCTAAACATCATCCATGATGACATATACCACTTTTTAAACAATTAATATATCAATATTGATGTCATAAATACCATCTAATTTACTTTATCCATATCATCACCACTTTATCCATATAAAATATCATTTTATCATCCTCAAGAACATGTTAAGGGTTACCTTACATTAATATAACCTTTCCATTAAAATATCATCACCACTTTTTGAAAACAAGCATGCTTCCTTATTCCAAAGATCACTGGATATATTATTTGAATCCAATAAGTTGTAAACATCATCCATGATGACATAGACCACTTTTTAAACAATTAATTTATCAATATTGATGTCATAAATACCATCTATTTTACTTTATCCATATCATAACCACTTTATCCATATAAATATCATTTTCTCATCCTCAAGAACAAGTTAAGGGTTACCTTACATTAATGTAACCTTTCCATTAAATAAATTTTCTAGGTCATCAGCATCATTTTATAGATTCTTTAAAATACTTAAAGAAAAAATTCTACAAAAAATCCTTATATTCTTCATGATTCATATAACATAATATTTGAATTCCAAAACATATACACTTCAATCATACAACATTATTCTTAAACCATTATCCAAGATTCATCAACTTATTCCATAATACAAATTTCCAATAATATGAAATATGAATAATGTATTAGGGTTCCTCAACCTTAATATAATCTTGCTTCTTGTTTTTAATGAAAATAATACTAGTTGAACATTTTATATCTTTCACATGTCGTTTGTGGTCTCCTTATCTTTATAAGTATATCCAATACTCACACCACCTTCCTAATTAAATTCATGAGCTTTCCACTTAGAAAATTGAGTTATATAATTCCCATACTTTTCACATATAAAAAATTAAATTTCAACCCAGTTCCTTCTAGTTCCAACTATTGACTAACAATAGAAATCATAGTGTGAGAAACATTTATCATAGCATAAAACTTCATAATCATGAAAAATAACTTATAGAATGTCTAAATCATGAAACATACTTTTTTAATCTATGAAACAGTTGGTTTATCCTATGTTATTCATAGTCATCTAATTTTTAAATCCTTCATGATGATTTATGAATAGTTTTTGAATTCCTAAAGCATATCCCCTAGGAGTGTCAAACTAGGTGCAAAATAAGTCTCTTTGTTGTATTCTAGGTTATCTTAAAGTTAATCTTGATACACATTGTCAAAGTTGTTACTAATAGGTACATCTATGCCAGAACCATTTCCACTTGTAGTATCTAGACATATATGTATTTCTATGAAACCACTCACTCTATCCTTTACCAAAATTCCAGGAAATTTTCCTTTAATTTTACTCATACTTAAACGTATCATTAGATACATCCCTAGAAATATCCTTAAAAAAATTCATAGGAATATCACTGAAGTTTTCTCATCCTAGTTTCCAAAGTTTGAATAAACCTTTCCTATGATACCCACTATAATGACCATTGATTTTCATACACATAAATTACATCATTTTTGCGAAATAATGAAAACATGACACAAATAGATACCCAAAGACTATATTAATTTAGTGCATTTGGAAACTTGGAATAATTATCCTATAACTCAGTGAAAGATCTTCAATGTTTCCCACAAAGATCTTACCCCTTATAAATTCTAATTAAAATAATTTTTTCATTGCTTTGGGATAGGAAACATAAAAAGGGGTGAGATTAGATACCCAGTATGTGAAAAAAGGGATATATGTAAGCATAAACATGATCGTAAGGGTTTGATAATGTGATCATAATATTATATTATCATATCCTACATATCCAATATCTTAAAAATGAATCATGGAATAAATATTTTTAGTTCATAAGTCACGAATCATAAGGGAGATAAGAGTATGACCTATGAAAGAATAAAACTTGGAAACCATGGAATATACTTAGGAATAGAAAATCCTATATTAAGGATACCTTACAAGACCTTAATAAGAAGTTAGTATTGGGATAATAACCTGTTTACATGCTTCAGGATTGGGATTAACTCCCATGTACCCTCTTGTTTTAGGCTTGGGATGCCATCCTGCATACCCTATTCCTTAAATCTTGGGATTCCCTCCCATGTACCCTCTTCTTTCAGGCTTGGGATGCCCTCCTGTGTACCCTCTTATTTTGGGATTAGGATACCCTCTTGTTTATCTTCTTGTTTCGATATTAGGATTCCTTCCTGTGTACCCTTTTGAGCTCATAAAATATTTCTCATTACCCAATGAATTCAGGGGAGATATAGGTCCCAACCATCACATAATAAAATCATACATACATGTGACACAAGATAAGAAATAATTAACTATATCATGATCCATTAAAAATATTGTTTTTATAAATATTAAATAAAAACCCATGAAATGAAATGGGTATCATTAAAATTTCATCACATAACAACCTGTGTAAAATATATAGGTTTTTTAATCATTTCATTAAAGCATAAATTGTGAAAAGAAGTAGGTTTCAAAATCATATAACCCATGGAAGGTGAAAGGGAATCATAATAATCACTACATCCAAATATAAACCATTCAAGAAAGAATATTAATGGAACCTTGGGACCATTTCTTAGAAGGGCATGAGTAACATCAATGAATGTCATCGTAGATGGAAAATAATTTTGAAATATCTATTAAAAACATTTTTTTAGTAAAATATCCATTATTATTTGAAAAAGGATCTTTAAAACATAAAACCTTTTTAAAACCCTTTTCATAGAAAATAATTTGAAAACATAGAAATAAATATTAAAATCATTTCGAAAATCTTTTTTTTGAAAACTTATAAAAGAATATTGAATAAATATTGAAAACTGTTTTCTATGAAAATTATTTGAAAAATTATAAAATAAACATCAAAATAATTGAAATTTTTTTATTTGAAAATAACCACTTGAAAACTAATAATGGAGGTTTTGAGAATCATTTAAAATACTTTTTAAACATAATGTTTTTTGAAAACCATTATAATTGAAAATCACTTTTACAAACAATAAATTTCTAAAAATATTAAGAAAAATTTTTCATTTTAAAAAATATCTTTTTAATCATGTAAAGAATGATTAAAGGGAATTATGATCAGGGTTGTGGGTAAATTTGTACAAGCCAAACATTCATTTTTCACGGTAAAATGTTTAGAAAAGTTCCTCGACTGAAAAATGAAAAGAATATTTCTTTTTAAAAAAAATTGTTAAAAAGGTAAAATGTGGGAAAATTTTATTTTAAATATCATAGGATAATAGTATAATATTTTTGGACACTCTTTAAGAAAATATGGTTTTTAATGAATAATGATTTCCGACTGAATAGAGAGGTAATGTTATACTTTCTTAAAACAAATTCTTGATCATCTTATGTACCAAAGAGTGGAAGAATGGTACCCCTACTTAGATATAAAAAGAATAAATATATTTTAAGAAATATCATGATATTTCTTGATAGATGAATCATAATATTTCATCAATGGGAGAATAATTATAAAAATTATCGATAAATAGTGAGATTGTAGCAATAAACCGTTGCTAGTTTTGTAACTTTTGAATCACAAAAAATAGAAATAATAACATTAAATGAAGATTTAAATATCATGAAATAAAGAAAATTCATGATATAACATGTCACGACCTATCCCCCTAGGCCCGTTCCATGAATAACCTAAGCCCGCCTTCCATAGGCCAAGGGCTGGAAACTAGCACCAGAAAGGAATATTCTTAAAACCAGGAAGGTATTGCCTTTTAACCTACAAACTCACACAATCCAAGCACACAACATGATGTAAGCACAAAATAAACTATATTGTAATTAGGGTGAGTACAGTAAGTAAAGGGGGATAGAATACAGTCCCTTCTGGAATGTATAAGTAAAACTGAAAACAGCTCTTGTGAACACCCACCAAGGATCCCACCTGAATGGTAGGTACAACTCTCGAACGATATTATCTGTGATACATCTTGTCTAATAGTCCACCTCTGAGTAGCATCCAGTCCTTGCACCCTTAGTCTCGATCAATGTTGTCCGTCATCTTCATAAGATACTCCAAGGTGCGAGTGTATCCCGTGCATGGGTGAGTATAACAATACTCAGTAGGGACCCCGAGACCCCGAAGGTCTTTCAGAATACACAAAGGATAAACCACAAAGCAAGACCGCAATCTCAAAGCACAAAGCAATAGTTATCAACACTACTTATGTATATTACCATACATATACCTAATTTATAAATATATATACTTATCTCACACATGAGTGTAGAATACCACCAAGGTAACACCACAAAGTAAAAGTACCACACAGGTAACACCATGAGGATAGAAGTACCACACAGGTAACACCATGAAGGTAAGTACCACAAAGGTATCACCACATAGAATAATACCATGAAGGTATCACGAAACAGAAGTTTACCACAATGGTAAAGACTCAGATCACACCATGTATAACTTAAGTTTGGAAGTATAGATGATTAGATGTATTCCTAGATCATCTTACTTCATTAGGAAGCTCTGCTGTTGATGCACACAGGATCGTAGATGACCCACACAGGATTTGACAATGACCCACACAGGAAATGAAGATGATAACCCACAAAATACCCGAAGATGATCCACATAGGATCTGAAGATTCCCCACATAGGATCTGAAGATGTCCCACATAGGATCCATAGATTTTTCAAGTACAACCAGACACAAGGTTCCCGCACTAAGCACATATGATTCTGAGAGGATCTCATCCTCAAGCCATCAGTCGATACTTCAACTACCAAGAAGTCTCATGAAGAACTATCTAAAAGGACCACCATGTCATAATGGTCCCAATTCAACAAAATCTGCATCAATTGGCCGCCTGGTCTGTAAGTTAATAGTGTTTCCGTTCCGAGGGCCCGGTTGGATTCGAGTTCAATCGAACCTAGCCTACTATAACTTTATCCAAACCCCAAGTGGAGTATACCAAATGGATTTTTCTTGATCTAAGGAATCCAATGCTGTAGACGGTTCGTCAAACGGATGCCCGGATCTCAAGATATGCCCAAAAAGGCATATCTGAGTCCAGATGGGCCTGGGTCTGGTCTGACCCTGTCGGGCTAACCTGACCAGACTGACCTGGCCCGACCCAGCCTGGGTCCAGCCTACAAAGGGGCCAACCTAGACCACGAGGCTCGACCCGCTGGGCGCGGCTTGCTCGACTAGGTGCGGTCCACCATGGCGGGGCCCACACTAGCCGCTACCCAGGGGGGAGGCGCCCCCATAATTCCAAACGGTCCAATGGACCTTTCATATTTGGAAAACCTGGAGGTTCCATGTGGCACCGCCTATTGGAACATGGGACCCGGCAGAGCGATCCCACTTGGCGTGATGCAGTCGGCTGGAAATCCGGACGGTTCCCCTTCTAGCGGAGCGATGGCGCTGCTCTTCCTCCTGCTGTCGGTTGGGTGCCAGCCACCCTCTGGGTGTGCTGCCACGGCTCAGATGCCATGACCTCCTCCTCTACCAGTAATACAGATATGTGCCTCCCCCTGCTCCTCCTGTGGTTGGCCAGGTACCGGCCGCCCTAGTGCGTCATTGCGTATTGACAGATGCGGCCTTCTTCTCTACTGATGACGCGGACACGCACCGACCCATTGCTCCTCTCGCGGTTGGATGGGTGTCAGCCTGCCAAGTGTGTCGCCGCGTCTTGACAGCCATGACCTCCTCCTCTACTGGCAGTGCGAATGTGCACCACCTTCTTCCATGCGGTCGACCGGCGTGCCGACCACCGCCTTCTTCCACGGGCTACCACAACTTCATTCTAATCCCAAAAAAATGCATCGTCCACATATTCCCAATCCTCAGGTCGATATCTCCACATCCATATGTCGTGCTCAATGAAACATTGTATTTTTAGCATTCGTAATTATTTAGCAATGAAGAATGCATGAAGAACGTGCAAAGAACAGATAGAAAAGATCCTGGTATATGTGCGGATCGATGGCCGTGTTTGTTTGGCCATTATCGTTGAGAATCAAGATTACGATGAATCAACAAATAAATGTTTATCAAACTTCAAAATAAACTCCCTACTTCGATCATCCGTTGGAGGTGGCGTGAGGAGGAAGATGATGCGTCATCACTTCTCAAATGTTGGTTTCCCATTCCTCATTCGGAAGATGCTTTTCATTGGAGGATCTTATTCATTGGAGGATGTTCTTCCTTCAAGAGTTCTCTAGCAAATGTTTTCTCCACGTTTGCTAACCCTCCAGAGGAAGAATAAAGGGGGAAGCCAACTTGATTAAGTTTAAGGATTAATTACTTGACCAATTAATGTTGGCACATCAATTGGGGGATTCCAAGAGTTACAAAGGTTTCAAGTTCAGGTGGTCCCCGCACCTAAAATTCAAATGAGAGGATTAAAATAAATAAAATAGAAGTTATTTTTTATTATTTTTTTAACTATCACACGAAGAACCGAAAAACCAACTTCCACCCTCGACCTACTACAATCGAGGTGAAAGCTCCATTAAGCGAATATTGGTACTGCGAGTTCAACGGTGTCCTCATATTTCAATTTCATGCACCAGTTCAGAACTTACATAATGTCGGTCCTGCATTTACTGAACGTACCAAAAAAAAGTTCAGAAATTCATTCCGAGCACACCGGGCCTCGGAATTAGGCACTGTCAATTTTCACAGGCTTGTTATATTTCCATATAATAAAAAAATTACATTGAAAAATCTAAGTCTTTTCATTCTTCCCACTTTAGGGATTTGCATCCCCAAAATCCACAACACAAACTAGGGAAACAAGTGGGGGTACTGAGCAAAAATCTGAGCCTCCTGCTCCCATGTGCTCTCCTAGAGGTCGTCGTTTTGACAATGTACACGCACCAGAGGTATCGATCGCCCACGCAGGACTCTCTCATGTCGATCCTCAATCTCTACTGGAGCCTTCGAAAACATCGCCCCATCGTCGATGTCCAGCTCTCCCCAGTCAATGATGTGTGAAGGATCATGTATGTATCTTCTTAGCTGAGATATGTGGAAAACGCCGTGCACTCGGTGCAACTAAGTGGGAAGATCTAGGTAGTACGCAACCTCTCCAACTCTACTGAGGACCTATATGGGTCCGATGAACCTCAGAGATAACTTGCCACCTGTGCCAAATCCCTGTAATCCTCATCGAGGTGAGACCCATAGGAAGACATGGTCACCATCCTCAAACTCGAGAAGTCTCCATATCCTATCATCATAAGACTTCTTCCTGCTCTGTGCAGTCTTTATCTACTCTTGGATGACATGCATCTTCTCTGTGGTAGCTTGTACCATCTTCGGTCCCATGAGTGCTGACTCCCCGGGGTCAGTCCAGCATAGAGGTGATCTGCAAGGCCGACCGTAAAAATCCTTGAATGGTTCCATACTAATGGTGGAGTGATAGATGTTTTTATAGGTGAACTCCACCAAGGGAAAGTGATCCTCCCAGCTGTGGCTGGAATCAAGGATGCAAGCACGCAACATGTCGTCAAGGGTCTGAATGGTCCGCTTTGTCTGACCATCCATTTTAGGATGAAAGGTGGTGCTCAGTCGAAGCTGAGTCCCGAATGCCTCCTGAAACCCCTTCTATATCCAGGAAGTAAAATTTTCATCATGATTGAAGATAATCATCTAGGGAACTACATTAAGCCGTACAATCTCCCGTATATAGAGGCATCCAAGCTCTCTACTGATCACTGCTCACTAATAGGTGTGATGTTAGATGACTTGGTGAGTCGATCAACAATCACCAATATGGAATCATGTCCCTTGGATGTGCGTGGAAGTCCTGTAACGAATTCAATGTAAATTCCATCCCACCTCCACTCTGGCACCTCTAGTGGCTGAACTAAGCCCACTGGAACCTAATGCTCTGCCTTCACCTGCTGACAAGTGAGGCACCGTGAGACAAACTTTGCCACTAATTTATTCATTCCTTGCCACCAGTGCTAACACCAAAGGTCCTGGTACATCTTATCTACTTCTGTATTTACCGTTATATGGGAAATATAGAACTCCCTCAACACTTCCTCCCGTAGCGCCACTGGTACCATAGTACATCCCCTATAGAGGATGACGTGCTCCCAAACTTTAGAAAATCCATCAGGTGCCTGTCTTGTGGATATATGAGCACGTTGAGCCTCACAGTCAATGTTCCCAAGCTGTGCCTCTCTAACTCACTGAAGGAGTGGAAGGGTGACTATTGTAGATTGAAGATAACCTTCTCCATCTCTATCCACATAGGATATCTGCAAAGTGGATAACTGCACTATTGCCTCACTCATCAACAGTATACCAGATCTCCTACTGAGTGTATCTGATACTACATTCCCTTTCCCAGTAGTATAGACTATCTCAAAGTCAAAGTCCTGGAGGAACTCAAGCCAACACCGCTGTCTCAGGTTCAGTTCCTTCTGAGATAATATATACCTAAGACTCTTATGATAAGAGTATACTGTAAAATGTTCTCCCATTAAGTAATGCCGCTACATCTTCAAGGAGAAGACCACTACTGCTAACTATAGGTCATGGGTAGCATAGTTCTACTTATGCTATCTCAGCTATCGAGAACCATATATGATTACTGCTCGCTCCTGCATCAAGATACATCCAAGCCTGGTCCTTGATGCGTCGTTGTCGACTATGTACCCAATGCCCTCCTCTAGTAACCTCAAGATGAGGCACTGGTCAGTCTCTGCCTCAGCTCCTGGAAACTCTGATGGCATTTTTCTGATCACATGAAGAGTTTCACCATCTTCTTCAAAGCTAATAAGGGTGACGCAACTCTGGAAAAGTCAGGCACAAACCTCCAGTAAAAATCGGACAAACCCAGAAAACTTCACATCTCTATCACACTCTTAGGTGTCTCCCAAGAAATCACAACCCCAATCTTCACTGGATCCACCATAACTATAGCCTCTGAGATGATGTGTCCCAAAAAGTGGACCTCTCATATCTAGAATTGGAACTTCGAGAGTTTTCCATAAAGATGGTTCTCTTAGAGTGTGTCCAAAATTATCAGCAGATGATAGGCATGCTACTCCTCTGTAGCTGAGTATATCAAACTGTCATCGATGAACACTACCACAAAGCTATCGAGGAATGGCTGGAATATCCTATTCATGAGTCCCATGAACACTTCTGGGGCATTGGTCACACTGAATGGCATAACCAAGAACTCATAGTGGCCATACCGACATCTTAAGGCCATCTTCTTCACATCCTCATCTTGTACCCTGAGTTGGTGATAACATGATCTGAGGTCTATCTTTGAAAACCACCATGCTCCATTCAGTTGATCAAAGAGATCATCAATCCTTGGGTGTGGGTACTTTTTCTTCATAGTAATCTTTTTTAGGCGCCGATAGTACACATAGAGTCTCAAACTCCCATATGCATTCTTAGCGTACAAAATCGGGGCTACCCAAGGAGAAAAACTGGGCCTATTGAACCCATAGCTCTGCAAGTCCTCTAGCTATACTCATAACTCTCGAAGCTCTATGGGAGCCATCTAATATGTTGGTGTAGATATTAGTTCCATACCGGGGTACAAGTCAATATAAAAGTCCACCTCTCTGTGAGGAGGTAGACTTGGAACATCATCAGGAAAAACATCAGCATACTGGTCCACCACTACTCCATAACTCAGACTCTCAAAATTAACCAATCTAAGGATAAGGCTATCCACTAATGTGTGATCTGCTATAACCTCCTCTAGTTAAGTCCATCCTATGCTACAAAGGTTCCCTTCTTACCGGTGAAGGAAAAACGGGTCCCATCCTCACGGACAATCCTCACTTTGTGCCTAATATAATCGATTTAATCATGGACTGTAGATAACCAATCCATACACAAGATGACATCATAAGCCCTTGGCGCCGCTACTAGAAGATCCCAACCGAAGCTCTCGAATCCTATAGTAATCTCACACTACTGACACCAATGTGTAATCATGTAATCCTCTCTTGTAAGAGTCTCTAGCCATAAGGATAGAGCAAACAACTTTACTGGAATCTCTGAGCTCCGAACGAGGTCCATGAAAATAAAAGCATGAGTCGAACCTGTGTCTATAAGTACTACAACTAAGGTGGAGTAGACATAGATCATACCTCAAATAATCTCTGGAGATCCATGGTCATATGCCTCAGTTGTATGGAGTTGAGCTTATCTCTCTCCACCTGCTCCCTGTGGTCAGGGTGGACAACCAGGAGTTGGAGGCGGTAGAACCTCGAATCGCCACCCACTGCCTGCTGCACGACCAAATCCTCTGCCACGTCTGCCTGCTGCCTGTGGACCCCCTCGATCAAATATTTGACTCTTCCCAGGTGGTCCTTTGACTGTCTTCTGGTCATCCATACAGCAGGTCGGGCAGCCGTGAGCCATGTGACCATGCCCACTGCAGAGTAACACTGCCTGCTCCTTACCTGTCCTGCTCTATCTTGATAGCTCGAAAAAACTACCCCTACATCCTGCAGTCTTCCACATGTAGGTCTGGTCCTCTTGGACCTCTACTTCATCTGTCTACTTCCAGCTACATATGACTCTACTACGTGACATCCAGTGGTGGGTCTTGAAGATGGTGACTTCTCAGCAAGGAATATCTCCACTAAGAGTGCTCTCTCTAAAACGCCCACCTACTTCGGGATGAAGAAAAAAATAATCGAAGCTTTAATATCTTTTTTGAACCCCTGCTCAAAGGTCTAGGACCTGATGAAAGGGTCCCACACCATGTCATTGGAGTATCATGAGAGGTCAGTGAACCTCGCTGAATACAGAGCCACAATCATTATACCCTACGGCAAGTGGGAGAGATTCTGTATATGCACAGAGCATAAGGTCACTGGGATGAACTCTACAATAAAAAGGCTCTCGAAGTCCACCCAGATGAGAGTCACCTCATTGTGAACCTGAAGTTTCAAGCTCCACCATCTTCCCGCTACTTCCTAGAGAAGACTTGCGGACATGATCACCATGAGATCAGTTAGTATCCCTACCAGTTGAAAAACTCTAACCACAGCCTCCAGCCTGCCCTCATCCACCTATTGATTCGTCTCTCCTAGAAACCTCGGTGGCCTCTAGAATTGAAACTCATGGAATCTTATCATGTAGTGTGCAACCTCTGCTACTGGGGATGGCGTCATAGGCTTCCCAACGGGTAGTGGTGCTGTTGGAACACCAACTGATGGAACCACTGCCGAAAGGGGGGCCTTCACCAAATCCTTGTCACTCAGTGGGTTGTCATCACATACATTACCTAGAACCCTAGTTGGTTGTATTTATGGAGGCATCCTGGAAATAAATAGGTGAGGCACAATCCATAAGTTGTACCTGGTGAGCTAAATCAAAGAGATCACAAAGAAAACTTTTTAGAAACACACACACAATTACTGTTTTCGTGCATTGAGTCAGAAATCATAAGTCAGGGTCCTGGTCTATGGATATGTCAGCTACCGCACCAACACTATATTCCACAAACTGATAACCACACTCATAACACTTAAAAATATTTTTGATTAAAAGATTAGAGTCTAAGTTATTTGGTAGAACTGACTCCTCTAATACAAATTTTTCATGACATGTCCTCCGAGGCCCGTGTCATGACTACCCCAAGCCCACCTTCCATAGGCTATTGGCTGGAGGCCAGCATGAGAAATGCATATACCTAAAACCAATAAGGCATTTCCTTTTAACCTGCAAACTCACACAATACAATAACACAACAATATTTAAGCACAAAGTAAAATATATAGTAAATACGGTGAGTACAATAAGTAAAGGGGGATGGACTACAAGACTAACAGGAAATTACAAGTAAAATTGAAAATAGATCTTGTGAACACCTGCCAAGGATCCTACCTGAAGGGTAGGTAAAACTCTCGAATAGTCATCTCTGCTATAAGTCTCATCTAATTTTACACCTCTGAGAAGCCTCCAGTCCTAGCACCCTCATTCTCGATCAATGATGTCCGTCATCTATAAAAGACACAACAAGGTGCAGGCGTAGCCCATACAGGGGTGAGTATAATAATACTTAGTAGGGACCCCAAGACCCCCAAAGGTCTCTTAGAATCCACAAAGGATAAACCATAAATAAAGACCTTAATCTCATAGCATGAAACAATATTCATCAACACTACTTAGGTATATTCCCATAAATATACCTAAGTTGTCAATATATATACTTATCTCACACGTGAGGGGAGAATAACACCAAGGTAACACCACAAAGATAAAAGTACCACACAGGTAACACCATGAGGATAGAAGTACCACATAGGTAACACCGAGAAGGTAAGTACCACAAAGGTATCACCAAACTGAAGAATACCCTGAATTTATCACCACACAGAAGTGTAACACAAATGTAAAGAATCAGCTCACACTTGGTATAACTTAGGTATAAAAGTATAGATGATTAGCTGTATTACTAGATCATCTTACTTCATCGAGAAGCTCTGTTGTTGACCAACAAGGGATCATAGATGACACACACATAATCTGAAGATACTGACCGACCCAGGATCCTAAGATGACCCACACAATATATAGATGACCCACACAAGATTTGATTATGACCCACACATGATCCATAGATTCGTCAAGTACAACCATCCACAAAGTTCCCCTACTAAGCACGCTTGATTATGGGAGGATCTAAACCTAAATCCATTAGTTGATACTTTAAATGCCACAAAGTCTCATTAAGAAGTATCTCAAAGGACTGACACATCATAAGGGTCCAAACGCAATAGACGGCGTGTTAATCAGACGCTCAGTACGTAAGTAATTAACATTTCCGTTCTGAGGGCCCACTTGGATTCGTGTTCGATACAACCCATTCATACTCCAACATTATTGAAAACGCAAGTGGAGTATACCAAAAAGACCATTCTCAACACAAGAAATCCAGTTCTGTAGGAGGATAATCAAACAGATGCCTGGTTCTCAAGATATGGCAAAAAAGTCGTATCGAGGTCTATATGGGCCCGGGTTCAGTCCGACCCTACCTAGGCCGACCTGACCCGGCCCGGGTCTGGCCCAGCTTGAAAAGGGGGTGGCTCAGCATGCATTGGGTGTGGCCCGTGGGGCTCGACCCACTCGGCTAGGTGCGTTCCACCATGGCGGGGGCCTCTCTAGCAACTACCTGGGGGGCGGCACCCCCCAGAATTCCAGACGGTCCAATGCACCATTCGGCTTTGGCCAACCTGGCAGTGCCATGTGGCCCCAACTGCTGCACATAGGACCTGCCAGAGCGGTCCTGATCGGTATGACATGACCGACTAGTTCCCCTTCTAGCAGCGCGATAGCGTCACTATTCCTACCATGGCCCGCTGAGTTCCTGCCACCTTCCAGGTGTCGACCGCCCTCCGGGTGTGTCGTCACGGCTCAACAACCGCGACCTCATCTTCTACTAGCAGTGCGGACGGTTGTAACCCCGCTACTTCTCCCATGGCCGGCCAGGTGCCGACCGACCTGGAGCACTGCCATAGCTTGATAGTCGTGACCTCCTCCTACAATGGTGGCGCGGATGCGCACCACCCCGCTACTCCTCCCACGGTTGGCCATGTGCTAGCCGCCGCCTTTTTCAGCGGGTCAGTGAAACTTCATTGTAATTCTGAAAAAGGTGTTGCCCTCATATTCGTGATGCTCAGGTCGAGATCTTCACATCCATATGCCACGCTCAACGAAACATTGTATTTTTAGCATGATTAATTATTTGGCAATGAAGAACACACAGAGAAAAGATAGAAAAGATCATGTTTTATGTGAGGATCGATGGATGGGTTTGTTTGGCCATCTCCATTGAGAATCAAGATTAAGAAGAATCAATAAATATATGTTTATCAAACTTAAAAATAAACTCCCTACCTCGATCGTCAGTTGGAGGTGGCGTGAGGAGGAAGATGATACGTTGGTGCTTATCAAACATTGTTTTCCCGTTCCTCGTTCAGAGGATGCTCTTCGTTAGAGGATATTCTTTGTTGGGGGATTTTATTTCTTTAAGAGTTCTCCAGCAAATGTTTTCCCCATGTTTTCCAAACCCCCAGAGGAAGAAGAAAGGGGGAAGCCAGCTTGAATAAGTTTAAGAATTAATTACTTGACCAATTAATATTGGTACATCAATTGAGGGATTCCAATAGTTACAAAAGTTTCAAGGTTGGGTGGTCCCCACCACCAAAATTAAAATTATAGGTTTCAAATAAATAAAATTTATTATTTTATTTTATTATTATTATTTTTAACTCTCCCACGAAGAATCGAAAAACCAAATTCCACCCTCGACATACTACGGTCGAGGTGAAGGATACATTAAAAGAATATCGACACTGTGAGTTCAAAGATGTCCTTAGATTTCAATTTTGAGAACCAGTTCAAAAGTTACAAAATTCCTCTTGTGAATTTACTAAACATACCAAAAAAAAGTTCAGAAATTCATCCCGGGCACACAGGGCCTCAGAATCACACGCTGTCAATTTTCGCAGACATATTATATTTACATATAATAAAAAAAGTTACATGAAAAATATGTGTCTTTCAATAACATGTAAAAGTTAATATATACACCAAATATAAAATTATTGGTTCATAACATGACATGTGTCTCAAAGAGGCCAAATTGGGACAAAATTACTTTACCGATTTGGTAACTTTTGTAACATTAACCCCATGAAAGGAAGATCATAAAATGGACATGTAAATACCCATAAATTTAACTATAATAATCATAAAATACATAAATTTTTATTATACAAACCACATAAAATAAATGAGTTGTATATAAGGCATGAATCTCACAAAAATAAAAAGTGAGATGAAATCCCCTATCCTTATGTCTTGACTCTCTTCCCATTTGTACAAACCTCATCTATAATAAATATAAGTTTATTATTAATCTTTTTTAGAACCATATTATTATACCTAATAACATATATGGTTTTATTATGACATTATATTACTCTCTTATTAACAATTACAAGTCAAGGTTTCGCTTCGGGTAATATCTCCTTTATTTTTTACATGTGTATCAATTTGTTATAATTTTGTTCCTCATACTTATATAATGATTTAAAATATTTAAAACATGATATATGTATCTTTTATAATCAGCATATATGTATTTATAATAATCTATATAATATTGAAACATTAAATGGAATACACCATTCATAGAAACGGTAGATCGTATATACACATGAATGTTTTTTCCATTTTTCTTTGTAATATTGAAAGAAAGAAAATAAGTGAAATATTTGTTTATTTATATATATATATAATATATAAATTATAATAATTATTTTATATGTATAATATAATTTCAATAAACCCATACTTATTACATTCCTTGTAGTGTGTGAACGAATCACATTGCTTTGAGGGGAAGATAGTCAACACTTCCCCAAATGAAATTATCATATTTACAAAAAATTGATAGCAAGAAGGTAAGATTTATATATTAAATAAATAAGTATAAAGAAATAATATATATAATATATATAATATAAAAATATAGTGTCCGTCATAATTCCCAACCATGAGAGGTGGCAAAGGTAAAATGAATAATATCGTTTCATGAGGCGGTAGTTCACTGTAAACAAGAATGGTAAGTTCGTTACCCATTAAATGGAAGTCTGTGTAAGTTCAGTTCAAAAAATTATAATAAAAACATATCAGTATATTTAGGATATATTTTTTTATTATATGATCATGGAATAAGAACAATTGAGGTGGTGGAGAAAGAAAATAATGGAAAGGACCTTCAGGAAGGATGTTACCTCGTCTTTGAGTTACTCCTTTTGGTTTGCAACAAATAGATTACTTGGTCACATTTCTTCCCAAAGAGAGGATTCAAGGATTAATTGATGTATTTTTGGAAGTCAATTGTGAATATATTTTATAAAATCAAGTGTGTTGAGAGGTTTCAAGAAGGGCGAGTGTTGGTGGCATTTATAGGGGAGGGAAAGGACACACTTGGTATTTTCTGAAAATAATTTTTGTTCCCCAAGAATTACTTGTTCTCAAAGTGTATAAATTGACTATTATGGAATATCAGCTTTATTAGATGAAATATGGTCATATTATTTGTTTTTGAAAACTTAATAAGTCATTTTTCTCTTAATATTTTGGTTTGGTCTCTTGTTAAGCTTAAATGTATCGCTATAATTAATTTTTATAACTTTTACTAATATTTTTGATAATTTTTTTATATTAATATACTATAAATATCATAATTTTTACAATATATTATTTCCATATTTCAAAATTCAATTCACAGATGTCACGATCCCCTCCCACCAAAGATTCCCCTCCTGAGCTGGCAATGGTGGAAGGGAGATAATGACCCCCGAGTCCTGCCTCCAGTAGGCCCCAAAGTGGAGACAAACACCAAGGGTATAAGTTTTTCACAAATATAGGAGACATTACCCTTTTTATTAATTTAATATTGTGAAATAGGATGAGTTAAAAACCAAGAAGAAGAAAAGGAACAAGTATAGAAATAGCCCATAACCAATCCCATATGCATGATTTATACAATAGTGAAACAAAACTACAAGTACAGAAAAGCTCCAAGTACTGTTCTAAAAGTAAAGAAAAACAACAACAGAAACCAGAAGAAACTCCCACTGCCTGACTAGTAAGGTCTCACACAGTCCCTGTAGTACTCCTGAAAACTGGAAAGCAAATGTAGGCTGAGCATACAAGTATACTCAGTAAGGAAACCTAAATCTCTCGTGCATAAGTGGGGAGACATCTTAATGCCCCGTGAGAAAACAGAAGAACCAAAACCTATCAAGGAATCTATCCACCCCGCCTCACCAGTCACACTCACCAAGCAACAGAAGTCAATAGTTTATAGTAGTAATGTTATCAAAGTATGGGTACCCTGCACCACCTTCCCACTGGTTATTGAAGACATCCTACGCATCATACCAATCCCACCATTCTCACCATAGTCCCGCTGCCTCATCCTGCCTGCACACACCTAGGCCACATCCTCACGCAGTCCCACTGCCAAACACCATCCACAAACACCTGGGCCACAACTATCACACGTAAACACGCTTGCAAACACCTAGGCCAGAACAACCACCGCCACGCCCGAAGACACCTGGGCCTCATCCTGAAGACACTTAGGAAACCACCTGCCCCTAAACACCTAGGCCAACCACCACACTACCCTGCCTGAAGATTCTTGGGCTAATAATGGACCTCAGGCCATCACAGCCTACCTGAAGATACTTGGGCTACCCGGGAAAGGGAGAAGAAAGGAGCTAATAACCAGTCACTAATAGAAGTGTTGGGAAAAACACCCTCCCCCATGAAATGGGGGTGTTCGACACTAAGTTCTCAACATGGGTGGGGTGCATAAAGAAACATAAAATATACAGATTTATATAAGTATAACAACCACTCAGCCCATCCTAAGGCTTCTACACAAAGATCTGAGCACGTGCCTTGGCACTACTACTTTGAGAGTATGCATACAAAAAATAATCCCAAAACCTCATTTAAGGTATTCATGTCTCAACAAATTTAGTTATTAGTTTCGTAACTACTGGGAAAATATCAACAACCAAATTGGATCAAGTGTTCATAAGACATATCCCTACCATCCACAAATCAAGTTAGGAAAACACAAGCAATACAAACAATTCCCTTTTTATTAACCAACCAACCCCATTGATTATTATTCCTGTTCCATTACCATGACCAACCATTCATTAACTCTTCCAGGTTTTATTTATTATTCAAAAACCAAGGTTCGTTCACATTCCAACCCATCCTTGTAGCCCCGATGCCAACCACCATAACCACAAACACACCGAAACTCGTACATCATCACCCCTTGATACCATTTATTGCAGCCCTGCTGCCCATCACTAACATAGCATTCACACCAACCCACAACCAAGTCAACCACAGTCCCACTGCTCACCTGATCCACAAAAACCCATACACCCCCCTTTCATATAAAAAAAAACCTAACCAGCACCCACATGTTTATTATTTCAGTTTGTTCAACAGGGGTGATCACACAAGGGTTCTAGGTATTTAATCAGCCAAATTTATGTGATTAACCAATTTCCAAATTCAATAAAATTTCCATCCATAAAAAAATCTAGAAGGAGAGGGAAACATTTAATTACGTAAGCAAAGACTGTCAATGACCATGATTTTCATTAGGCAGAATCTCATTCAATTCACAACATAATATCACAGTATATAAAAAAAGTAACTGCATTCACGAACTTCCCATCCCTGTTATATAATCCAGTTATTATCTTTATTAAAACCAGTTCAAATGTGTTTCACATAAACAAGAGGACACCCACCCCACATGATGCACAATTTAGAGAGACGAAGGTAAGATCCCTACCTCAATAGGTTCTGATGTCCTTCTACGAACACAACCACCACGACCAAAAGGCTTCTCCCAAAATGACTACACCCACCAAGGACATCGTGAAACCACTGAATCAACAACACTAGAAACTCCCTCAACATGAAGTCACATGCCGTAGAATAGAAAGAAAATGATAGAAGTTGGATCGGAAAAAGAATACAAGAACAGAGGTTTAACATACCTTTTTAGAGTCGTTCGTCAAAGACCATTGTTCCCGTCAATTATTAGGAGTCTCCTCAGTTGGAAACTATGGAGGGGAGTTCAGAGAAGAGGGAATAGAACAGGGTGTATGATGTTCTCCTCTCTAACATGATCCCGCAGTCACTGACGGATCGTTGATCGGAGTCTGGATGAAGAAGTTAGGAGGAAGACTTCTAGGTCATCTAGGAGCATCGCCGTGCGGAGAAGAAGAGAGGTCTGTAAATAACACGTGACCCTCTCTTATATAGGAAATGAAAAGGTAAAATTGTACGCAATGTGTAATAATGAATACACGACGAGACCGTACAACTGTTACGTTGTTTGACTGGTCAACACATGACACGTCACACGGTTTCCATGCATTTATTGATAATAATAACTTCAATTAATAATAGGTGTTTAATTGATAGGAGACATGATTCATAAAAAGGTATTCATCATTGGTCTTAAAAAGATCGTCATAAATTCAGGGTTTCAACGTCACAGACGGTTAGACATTCCAACACCGTATGGAGGAGATATGTTGGATACAAGATCCCATAATAATAACAATGTTATTATTATTTGGTGTTTTGTGGACCCGAGCCACGAACCATAATTTAATATCCAACCTTAGACATGAAACTATCTTATTAATGACAGGATTAGATCACCAATGATGGTAGGTCAATCGGATATCGCACGTGGGAGTTATGGTGGGTCGAAGATTTAATAATAATATAAAATCTGTTAATTCACGAGAGATTCAGGTACCTGATCCGAAACCCAGAAAAATACATCCAATATTGGACTCATAATTTCCGTCTCATAGTTAGGGTCACACTGCCACTAACGGTTCGTAAAATCGAGGTTGTACAAAGAAGTTATGGATGAAACACAGTTTACCCAATGAAAATAATAATAACATTATTATACTATTATTATTTTTAATTTCATTTAATTACTTAAAACCTCATATCCAAACCCATGCACCACCAAAAAAATTCCTCTCCTTTGACTCTATGTCAACCAGGCCCCACCCCCTTGATTGATTTCCTTTTTTTATTTATTTTATTATTTCTCATCTTTTGATATCTCATATTCTCTCTCCAAATATCACTTCAATGTCATTATTAATAAAATTAATATTAATAACACCCATCATTAATGTTCTAATTTAATCCCATTTAATTATATTACCATAATTATTCTCATATTAAACTAAAACCATTCCATGAGACTCAAAACCTTTTCATTTAATTGAATTAAATGACAAAACAAAATTAATATAACTTACATATTCAACCCCCTTTTAATACATTTAATTTCATTAACCTCTCGCACATAGTTTTATGCCATCATTGTTATTTATTGTTTTTCAATAATAATAACAATTAATCAAATTATTTTATTAACTCATCACCGTTATTATTTTTAATAATGATAATATTTACGCTCATCGCATTGCCCACGTTAAAGCACCCCATTGGATATCTGAATCTGACCACGCCACGTCAATGTCACATAACATCCGTCAATTTAATTATTTAATTCTATTTATTTTTATTTCACACTGATTAAATTGAAACCACTTTTATTAAATTAAAATCATTCAATTTAATAAACCCAACATATTTTTATGCCACCATTATTATTACTATTTAACATAATAATAATAATGAACTCACCTTTATTTTTTTTAACACACCACCATTTATTTGTTTGCAATAAATACCATGACTCATTTCATTAATTTCTAATTATTAATAATATTAGGAATAATATTAATAACACAACACCCGTTATTATTATTCAAATTTAATTTCAACAAATACTCAATTAATAATAAAATGCATGTTTCATTTATCAACGTCTACTGGTTCACACACCTTCCCACTTCACATAATTAATAATAATAACACCCATTAAATCATTTTATCAAGACTATTCTATTTTTAGTTTAATTAATCACACAATTTATGTCATCATCATCATTATTTAACATATTTTTACGTTATCATCAAAATTAAAAATTATCATTATAATGCGCATCGTGATGACCACATCGATTTCAACAAAGGAATGAACCTGAGGGGTCCGGGCCTTTACATCAGATACCTCTGAAAACATTCTTGTCCTCGAGAATTAAAAACCAACCCAGAAAAAAGAATAGATCTGAACAACCACTCCGCAAGATACCTCTCAGGGCTCTTGTCATAATAGGAAACAACCGACAACCCTATTTATATGAGTTAGGAATTCCTTCCCCCATATCAAGATATTATCCGCTTTAGGCGGCACTGACTCACCTGCACGGGTTTAATCACATCCACATTAATGCGTCTCGATTAGGAATTAGGTCTTCAGACTTCTATATATTAGGATTTTCCAAACTTACACTGCCCCAAACACCATACAAAATAACAATAAATTTCCCGAACACATGGGTTGAGGAATTCCTTCTCCCATGTCGAGATATTATCCACATTAGGCGGCACTGACTCACCTGCACGGGTTTAATTGCATCCACATTAATGCGTCTCGATTAGGGATAAGGTCCTCTTCACTCCACATGTTAGGTTTCTTCACACACGTTTAAGGGAAAGAGGGAAACAACTTTGCATTATAGACTCATGAAAAACATGGTCCAGGCCCAAAGTATGGTTGAGAATGAGTTTCAACAAAGGAGTGTGATGCTCATTAATTTAATCAAAACATAAAAAAGAGAAATTAAGTAAAACCAAAAACATCTCTCTCAATCTCTGGCCTGGCTAGGGTGGCCGCTTCTGTTGCATGAAACTTTCCGCGTCCCACTCCTCTACCTCTCTGTTGACATCCCGGTGCCATATCTGTTCATTAAACAAGGATTTCCTAAGCCCAAGTAGTAAGGAAATTTTCTCAAGGTTTCATTTTATCATTTTTATTTCAATTTCTTTCCCAGAACACCCAAATCAAGTAAAACACAATCATGATGATGCATGTATCTTCCCTAGGGTCTCTACCCTACAATCAATGTAGTTTAACTTGGTCGTTCGGTAGGCTCAGAGTCCTTGTATCAGATCACATGGGCCACTAAAATCCCGTGTCCTAGCCAGCCTTCCCTGGCCTATATCACACACCAAGATTAACCAACACTGTTTCCCTACCATCACATGCAATCCTCACTATTCCTAATTCCAGACTCCATCTTATCTCTCAACCATCACCTCTGATATCATTCTGTCACGACACCCTCCCACCAAAGATTCCCCTCCTATGCTGGAAATGGTGGAAGGGAGATAATGACCACCAAGTCCCACCTCCAGTAGGCCCTGGAGTGGCAACTAGAAGCAAGGGTATGAGTTTTTCACAAATATGAGAGGCATTACCATTTTTATTTATTTAATATTGGGAAATATGATGAGTCAAGCACCAAGAAGAAGAAAAGGAACAAGTATAGAAATATCCCAAAAAAATCCCATATGCATGCTTTATACAATAGTGAAACAAGAATACAAGTACAGAAAAGCTCCAAGTACTGTACCAAAAGTAAAGAAAAACAAAAACAACAACCAGCAGCAACTCCCCCTACCTGACTAGTAAGTTCCCGTACAGTCCCTGTAGTCCTCCTGAAAACCTGAAAGCAAACGTAGGGTGAGCATAAAAGTATACTCAGTAGGGAAACCTAAAGCTCTCTTGCACAAGTGGAGAGACATCCTAATGCCCCGTGATAAAACAGAAGAACCAAAACATAGCAAGGAATCTATCCACCCAGCCTCACCAGTCACACTCACCAAGTAACACAAGTCAATAGAGTATAGTAGTAATTTTATCAAAGAATGTGTACCCCACACCACCTTCCCACTGGTTATTGAAGACATCCTACGCATCAGACCAATCCTGCCATTCTCACTGTATTCCCACTGCCTCATCCCGCCCGCACACACCTATGCCACATCCTCACGTAGTCCCACTGCCAAACCCCTCCTGCAAACACCTGGGCCACAATTGTCACACGTAACTACGCTTGCAAACAGCTAGGCCAGAACAACTACCTCCACGCCCGAAGAAACCTAGGCTAGAAGATCTACTGCCACACCCGAAGACACCTGGACCTCATCCCGAAGACACTTGGGAAACCACCTGCCCGCACACACCTGGGCCAACCACCACACTATCGTGCTCGAAGATTCTTGGGCTAATAATGGACCTCAGGCCATCACAGCCTTCCCAAAGATACTTTGGCTACTCGGGAAAAAAAGCAGAAAGGAGCTAATAACCATCCACTAATAGAAGTGTTAGGAAAAACACCCTCCCCCATGAAATGGGAGTGTTCAGCACTAAGTGCTCAACATGGGTGGGGTGCATAAAGAAACATAAAACGTATAGATTTATATAATTATAACAACCACTCAGCCCATCCTAAGGCTTCTACACAAAGATATAAGAACATACCTTGGCACTTCTACTTTGAGAGTATGCACACAACAAACAATCCCAAAACCCCATTTAATGTTTTCATGTTTCAACAGCTTTAGTTATCAGTTTATTAACTACCGGGCAACTATCAACAACCAAATTGGATCAAGCGTTCATAAAACATATCCTTACCATCCACAAATCAAGTTAGGAAAACAAAAGCAACACAAACAAGTCCCTTCTTATTAACCAACCAACCCCATTGATTATTATTCTCGTTCCATTACCAAGCCCCAACATTTATTAACTCTTCCACGTTTTATTTATTATTCAAAACCCATAGTTCGTTCACATTCAAACCCATCCCTGCATCCCCACTGCCTACCACCATATCCAAAAACACACAGAAACTCATACATCATCACCCCCTGATACCATTTATCACAGCCCCACTACCCATCACTAACATAGCATTCAAACCAACCCACAACCAAGCCAACCGTAGTCCCACTGCTCACCCGATTCACAACAACCCACAAAACACCCCCTTTCACATAAAGAAACAATAACCAGCTCCCACATGTTTATTATTTCAGTTTGTTCAACTGGGGTGATCACACAAGGGTTATAGGTATTTAATCAACCAACTTTACATGATTAACCAACTTCTACATTCAATAAAATTTCCATCCATAAGAAAATCTAGAAGGAGATGGCAACATTTAATTGCATAAGAAAAGTCCCCCAACGACCATGATTTTCAGTAAGCAGAAGCCCATTCAATTCACAACATAATATCAAAGGATATAAAAAAAGTAACTGCATTCACAAACTTCCCATCCCCTTTATATAAGTCAGTTATTATCTTTATTAAACCGGTTCAAATGTGTTTCACATAAACAAGAGGACACCCACCCCACAAGATGAAAAATTTATAGAGATGAAGGTAAGATCCCTACCTCAACAGGTTCCGATGTCCTTCTACAAACATGACCACCACGATCACAAGGCTTCTCCCAGAATGCCTGCACCCACCAAGGATGTCACGACACCACTAAATCAACAACACAAGAAAATCCCTGAACACGGAGATCACATGCCGTAGCATGTAAATAAAACGAGAGAAGTAGGATAGGAAAGAGAATACAAGAACAGAGGTTTAGCATACCTTTTTAGGGTCGTTCATCAAAGACCGTCTTTCCTGTCAATTATCAGCAGTCTCCTCGGTTGGAAACTGTGGAGGGGAGTTTGAAGAAGAGGGAAGGGAATAGGGTGTACGGTGTTCTCCTCACTGACACGATCCTGCAGTCACTGACGGATCGACGATCGGAGTCCGGATGAAGAAGTTAGTGGGAAGGCTTCTAGGTCATCCGGGAGTGTCGCCATACGGAGATGAAGAGAGGTCCGTAAATAACACGTGACCCTCTCTTATATAGGTAACGAAAAGGTGAAATGGTACACAGCGTGTATTAATGAATACACGACGTGACCGTACAACTGTTACACTATTTGACTGGTCAACACACAACACGTCACGCAGTTTCCATGCGTTTAATTATAATAATAACTTCAATTAATAATAGGTGTTTAATTTACCCAAGACATGATTCATAAAAAGGTATTCATCATTGGTCTTAAAAATACTGTCTTAAATTTAGGGTTGCAACGTCAGAGACGGTTCTCCATTCTAACACCGTATGGAGGAGATATGTTGGATACAAGATCCCATAATAATAACAATGTTATTATTATTGAGTGTTTCCTGGACCCGATCCACGAACCATAATTTAATATCCAACCTTAGACTTGAAACGATCTTATTAATGACAGGATCACATTGCCACTGATGGCAGGTCAATCAGATATCACACATGGGAGTTACGACGGGGTGAAGATTTAATAATAATATTAAATCTATTAATTCATGAGCATTTCGGGTACCTGATCTGAAAACCAGAAAAAGACATCCAATATTGGAATCATAATTTCCGTCTCGTAGTCAGGGTCACACCGCCACTGACGATTTGTAAAACCAAGGTCATACGAAGAAGTTATGGACGATACTCGGTTTACCCAACGAAAATACTAATAACATTATTATTTTATTATTATTTTTAATTTAATTTAATTACTTAAAACCTCATATCCAAACACATGCACCACCAAAAAAATGTCTCTCCTTTGACTCCATGTCAACCACACCCCACCCCATTGATTTATTTCCTTTTTTTTATTTCTTTTATTATTTCTCAACTTTTGATATCTCATATTCTCTCCCCAATCTCACTTCAATGTCATTATTAATAAAATTAATATTAATAACACCCATCATTAATGTTCTAATTTAATCCGATTAAATTATATTACCATAATTAATCTCATATTAAACTAAAACCATTCCATGTGACTCAAAACCTTTTCATTTAATTGAATTTAATGAAAAAAACAAAATTAATATAACTTACATATTCAACCCCTTTCTAATACATTTAATTTCATTAACCTCACACACACAGTTTTATGCCATCATTGTTATTTATTGTTTTTCAATAATAATAACAATTCATCAACTTATTTTATTAACTCATAACCATTATTATTTTTAATAATGATAATATTTACCCTCATCGCATTGACCACGTTAAACCACCCTGTTGGATATCTGAATCTGACCATGCCACGTCAATGTCGCATAACATCCGTCAATTTAATTATTTAATTCTATTTATTTTTATTTCACACTGATTAAATTGAAACCACATTTATTAAATTAAAACCATTCAATTTAATAAACCCAACATATTTTTACACCACCATTATTATTATTATTATTATTATTATTATTTAACATAATAATAATAACGAACTCAACTTTAATTTTATTAATACACCACCATTTATTTGTTTGCAATAAATACCATGACTCATTTCATTAATTTCTCATTATTATTAATATTAATAATAATATTAATAACACAACACCCATTATTATTATTCAAATTTAATTTAAAAAAATACTCAATTAATAATAAACCACATGTTTCATTTATCAACGTCTAATGGGTCACACACCTTCTTACTTCACATCATTAATAATAATAACACCCATTAAATCATTTTATCATGATTATTCTCTTTTTAGTTTAATTAATACACAATTTATGTCATCATCATTATTATTTAACATATTTTTACGTTATCATCAGTATTAAAAATTATCATTATAACATGAATCGTGTTGACCACATCGATTTAAACAAAGGAATGCACTACAGGGGTCTGGGCCATTACAACTGAAGATGAAAATTTAAGTTTAATGTTAATATCACAAACGTGGCGATAAAGCGTTTTTTATAGCGAGAAGGTTAAAATGTTCATTAATATTGTATATATAAATTCAATATAAAAATGATACCAAGGAAATTATTTGGATTAATATATGTATAATAGATATATTTTCACTTTAAATCCATCTTATAACAAAATTTAACTATATAAATAAATTAGATGAAAACGCAGTTTTTGATTAAAATTTAGTATTTTTCACTATTCATCAAAAATGACGTTTATAAGAAAATCCAAAAAATTAAAACTAAGATAATTCTAAAATTATGAATTAAAAATATAAGATTGTTTTATAAAATTAAATTTCTAAAATTTTCTAAAATTAATTTTATTATTTTTCACAAAAGGGCATGAATAGAATTTCTTTTAAGAAAATAGTTTTGTTAAAACATACAAAAAAATTACCAAAAATAATAATCCTCATTATCACCATTATAAATAATATTTTGAAAGTTGTTACTTATATTAATATGACTAAATCCAATGGGTAGGTTATAATTATATTTTTTAGATAATTATTACAATAAAATGATGTTTTGTAGAAACTCAGTGTTGCATATAATTCACATCAATTCAGTGTTTCATGTTGTGTAATCCTCATGGATATTGCATGTAGAAAAAACAAAGTTTGTGTTTCATGTAATGAAAAGTTATCTTGGGGTATCATATAATGAAATCTTAACATGCTGTACTGTACATGGTAAGAATAACTTAGTGCTTTCATATAACACAAGCTATATTCAGTGTTGCATGAAATTAAAAATATCAAAAAGATTAAATTAATTCAAAAAGAAAAATATTACACAAAAACTAGGGTTGTTACACATATAATAATAATCAATAAGGTTTAAGAAACATCTTCCTCTGTGATTTCAACATTTGTTACCGTTCTAAATCCTAGGTACTAAGACATAACTTTTTCAACTATAGGGTAGGAAATAATGAAATGTAAATAAGTAATCAACAGTAACCAATAAGAATAAAAAACATAAATTGGAAATAAATAACAAAGTAAGAACTTAGTAGGGTTTCTAACCTAATCCATCCATCCAAACATCATTTCTAACTCCTTTCTACACCATCCACATTATCCCACTATCAATAGTATCAAAACTCCACCACAAATATATCACAAAAGCTTCACCCTCACCATATCAACCAACAATACTAGATTACATATAAAATCATAGCAAGGGAATGATATTATAATATATATATATATATATATATATTAGTACATCATAATTCAAGAGACAATAATGTCAATGAATAATCAATGAATCTTTAATCAATGCATGCAAGATTATGCAAATCAAAGAAAGAATATAGTTAACCATTAATATTAATTCCAGTTGTAGTGCCTTGAACTAAGTGACACTTAAAAGCCATGCTTTGAGATGAATTACCAATGCACTTTAGAAACACCTCCCCATATGCCAAAGACTACCGACTAATAGTGAGGGTGTAAAAACGTGATAGTGGGGAGACTATACCCTAATATTGTGATAATAATAATGATATAGGTATATATAAATTAGTGGAAGAAATACTAAAAATCATCATAAGCATAAAAAAAACTTAGTGGAATCATAAAGAAACAACAAAAATATAATCATCAAGCCAAAAGGCCTAATTACCAATTGTAGACATAAAAGAAAACATGGCATAACAGGTTATACAAAACAATAAATATAAGGGTTTTTGGTGGATGAACATATGATTATATATATATAAACATGTTGGAATATAAAGGAAACTAAAAAAAACTCTAGCTGATGCAAGAACCACCAGGGTCCCCTTTCCATCCATCCCATGATATATAGTGCAACATGATCATTATTGTCTAGCTCTCGAGCACATTCCCTTACCTGGTCATAGAGACATAAATTCTACACGATTCAGGAAGGTCCCATCTAGGGTGTGGGAATAAATCTCAGTAGGACACCACCAATATGTGACTATCTTACATCCTTGATAATTATGGTGTTCCAAAAATATAATAAATAGGAAGTACATGCATAATAAATAAATACCCACTTCCCTTGTACTCAATATCCACAAGGAAGCGATCACCTTCTTTAGCCATCACTGGTGAGTATGAACATGTGCCCCTACTTTTATATATGGAATAAAACATCTATTTTAATATATATAAATTTAGGGGTGACGACCCATGGAATAAATCCCTAGGGAATCCATTGATGAATGTCAATCCATGTGAACCCTCAAGTTCCAACTTCAAAATGTCACCTGAAACCTAATGCAATTAATCGCGCACTAACACCCAAAAAGGCATGCTCAATTAATAAGTTCCTAGTCCTTGGGACCCCTATTCAAAAGAACTTATCAGTGCGGAGCTCGACGTCCTGTGAAAAAGTGAAATTTTCCTCTAAATAATAAACATTCTTGGCTCGAAGCTTGATGTCCCAAGGCACAATGATGTCTATCCTCCCAGTATCTTGGGCCATCACCTCAACAAATATAGTGATCCTCATACCCCAACTGAAAATCTCATCACCATCAACCGATGATCCTTCCCCATTCAAATGGATCTCTACATTGAGCACCCCAATAAATATTATAGTCAACAACACCACCTAAGCCACATAGTCTATGGGCCCCTACACCCACACCAGTGGTCAACACCACCTCGATCTGAGTTCTAAATATGTGCATATGACTCCAACATTTCATTTACCAATAATAAGTAAGAATAAATAACCTAAAAAACATAAGACACATTATCCAAAACCTTGTGCCCCTATGATTGTACTACTAAATCCCAATGTTCAACATCACCTCAAATCACATGGGCCATGTCCTCATCCTTATGAACTCATTTCCTAAATCCAATGACCATGTCACCAAAACTGGTGATCAACATCACCCCGTATATCCCATTCCATGTTGATCCTAATGACTACATCGCCTTAGTCCAAGTGATCAATATCACATGAATCCTTGGGTCTTGCCATTTATGTTCCCATATAACCATATAATCAATATATATAAATCAAATTAATTTAAAACACTCACCTGACCTACCCTTCCCAAGTGGTTTGAAGCCTCTCATAAGGATTATTATGTATAAAGGTCTTGGGAATACCCAATGGTATACCATGAAATCAATTCATTACTTTAAAAACAATCATGCCAATTATTAAGGTCTTTCTCAGTCTACCGACTCAACACATGTACAGTGCACACCCAAAACACCAGTAAAAACATGAAGAAAGATAGAAACAACTACCTTGATCCAGTAGGTGCTCAATAATTTTATATAGACCTCTAATTTGATTTTAATTTGAAGAAAACAATGTTTTAGATTATCTCTCAGAGAATAGGACAAAATAGGTCGGTACAGATTTAACGCTCTACATGGAAAGATAACAGTTGAAGAAAAACAAGAGGAGTGAAGGAATTAGAGCTACTCATCCAATGAGACTGACAAAGCTCCGAAGGAGATGAATGGAAAAAAGGGTAGAGGAAGGAGAGGTGCACAATACTCCCTGGGAACTCTTGACTCTATGCATGAAAAAATGAGGGAGGGGGCTATGCCCCTGATTCCATTAAAAAAATATTTCCCACAACTTACAAGACATGTAAAATTTTACATTACATGTATTGAGTTCATGATGTGTAACCCAATTAATCATAATGAATTCCTTGGTTTGGACCCCCCAAGCCTTCACACCCTACTACACATTGTGTAAATGACTAGCATGCCATGCATTTCTTTCTGGAGTAATTTTCAACATCCTAGATCCTATGAACTTCCTCTCGTGTTCACCCGAACACCCTGGTAATCCACCAAAACATAGAACACACTTAAAACAAGGTATTAGGTCAAATAAACTCCAATAATTTAGTTATGAAAAATTAATAGAAGCGTTATACTTCTCACCAAACTCAAAAGGTTCAAATTTACCTGGAAAATGACCCATTCTAAGAACCCAAGATGTTACAGTCTCCCCACATTAACATAGATCATCCCCAAGATATAAAGTATTACCCAAAGATGGTACCTAAGATACCAACCTCATCAAAATAATACTTGTCTACCTTGGTCATCAAGTCATAGGTCAAATCCCTCATGGGACTCCCCACCTTAGGAATTACCTACCTATTCACATCCTAACCTAAAATCAAAACATTATGATGGTCCATCTCCCAAAACTCAAAAGTCTTCCATTGATGTACCATCACTCATACACTTCTTTAAGTGATCAATTCATACCCATGTTACATCGTACACCCATAAAATCCCTCATCACCTCGATGATGAGATGCCTGCACATAATTTGTAAAACTTGAATCATATATACATATTCATTCCCATGAAAATCTCAATGCCTCAACATGAAATTCATAACCCACATCACATAGATTCCCATTATAGATCTCAGTGACAACACACATCATATATATATAACAAATCATAACTGATGCCGACCTACAAAACAGTACCTAGTTAGTCTAAAATCAACATTTGTGTACCTCATGCAACAAAACTAGCCAAATCAAAAGAAAAAAAATAAGAACCTAGTCCTGCCCAACATCATGAAATACCACTAACTATAGTCAGATCCCCAACCTACTGTACTACTAGAATCTCTAGTACGTGCACTTAAAATAAATCTCAACTACTTGAGGCATGGCTTCCTTATAGAGCTGTACCAGCTACTAGCCATTGACCCCTATGTATAACTGACTCCCAGCTACCAACTCATGGTACCGATCCATATCCTACCTTATTCACCTAATTATAACTAGGCCCCTAGATCAATACTATCCAAGAAGTATTCCCGCATAACATTTAAAGATTTACAATCTTGTAACATGCCTAAAATTCTTGTAGAGGATTATCACACTATGTCTGGGCATGTCTTGACTACCTGCATTGGATGCACAATGCCAGAGACCCACTACTCAGTGGTCTTCCTGAATCTCTGCCCTGGATTCCCTATTTGGATTCCTCACAGCCTTTCTTCCAACTACCCAATGTATCGCTCCTAAAATCACCTAATGCTGTCATGCGATTATAATATAACACGTCTGTCAGATTCCCCTTGACTATCTATGTATGGTTAGTCATCTATGAAAAGGAATTTAGCCAGATGATATTGACCTACACCTTTTATAGCATGCAACAATCCATCTTCAAGGCACCACACCTTAGAGATGTCTTCACCCACCACCATAGGTGTAAAACACGATATGTTGGTGAAGTTGTCCACATGGTCCACAAATTAACTATCCCCCTACTAGAGAATCATAAACTCTCAGGCTCTGTCTTCATTCAACATATACAGAAATAAATTCTCAAAGAACCTAGCTTAAAAATCCTTCAATTCTAGTCCCCAGTGTCTGCTTTCCTGTACCTATACATCCAATCATCTCTTTACCAGTCATTTGAGTTTGTCTATCACCAACTTCACCCTCTAGCCTAGGGGTGTCTCAAGCTGGTTGAAGATGGTTTTAATTGACTTGATCTAGTTCTATACCTCTTTTGGTCAACCCTCATGATGAAATAGCTATGGGTTCTATGTATGGAACTCACGAGTAAGGTATACCATCGATGGATCAGCTCCCGGATCTCTTCTATCGATAACCTAGATAACCCGAACCATGTTGTCTATAATTTTATCAACAATTCAAGGACAAAAGGCCTCCAGATAGTTTGGATTTTTTTCATATACATGATCTTATACATGTTAATGTACCTACAAATCTTGATCAACACAACCCTCTAGGGCCTCATCCCAACCCTCAGAGGCCTCATCCTATGCATGCTCATGTGACACAAAATAACCTCCATCCTGACACTCCACCAGATCTTGTCTAGGTGTAATCTCTCTGAATACTAATATCATGGTTAAAAATCCATAATAGTATATATATAAATATCACAAATAAAGAAATATTTAACAGACAATGTATCACACTACCCTTACACTCCCCATACTGCACCATGTTAGATGAAATCTGGCCTCAAGGCCCCTTCTCTACCCACATCAGGCTCAGGTATCACATATTACATAGTCTCATGGCCCCTTACCTACCCAAATCAGAGACAGGCCTCATTCCCCCCACCTTTCCATAATAGGATTATGCGCCACATATAATTTGAGGTAGCTAAGTAGAATTCCACTAAAGAGGATATATAGGAAAATGTTGTTTAGATTCCTTATTAACACATTGAAAAACTCACCTATATAATCATCCATACCTACTCATATCAGAGTCAAGCCCATATTTATATATATATCACATAACATAGAATCACACACATATTTCATTCAAACCACATGCCTAAGCTGCCTGAGTAGAATGCCACCAAAGATAGGCTAAGTAGGAAAACACTATTTATCTTCATTTATTGACACTTTAAACAAACCAAAACCTTTTAGAACAATCCATGTTCCTGATGATAATCAATCAAAGGAACACACACACACACACACAAACACACACACACACACAAACACAAAAACACACACACAAACACACATATATATATATCAAAACACTCTAAGTTAATACCATAATGAATAATTAAACCTCCCATTCCATACCAAGAAAAGGGTAAAAATTCATTTAATAATAACCATCACACCCAAGTGAACTTTTTGAGGTGTATATTGAATCAACTATTAAAATAGAAAATCAGGGAAACAATTTCTTACCCCTGAAAACATGGTATGCCCCCCGTGCATGGGGCTCCAGGCTCCCAAATATAAACTCTATACCCGGTTTGAAAAAAATATTAGTCTCTAGTATACCAAATCCTTAATAGTAAGATGAAATAAGGAAAATAAATCATTTGATACCATCAGTAACTAACCAAACACTGCTACTGATTCCCAGTTATGAACTGCTCCGATACCATTTGTAGCACCCCAACCTATAAACCAATTAAAAATTATGCTTTGAGCTAGAGTATTGATAAAATTAAATTAAATTAAATATTTTATTGATAAAAAATGAAATATTTCCTTAAATTGTGTTAAATATGTTTATTTTTACAATATTTGGGATTATATCATTCATTTGAGAAGTTTATAAAAATTCCAACGTTTTTCTTTAAAATTTCCTATTGTATATTGGACATAAATATTATTATAAGAATTATTTGTACATAAAATTTTGTAAAAATGTTATTTACTTAATGGTATACAACTTGTTTATAGGAAATCTAAGCTAAATTATGAATTTGATTGGAGGAAATGGTTAATAAACTCAAAGTTGCAATGGACTCAGCAGATTGGACATCACTTTAGTATTTTGGTCATAAAATCTTCATTTGTGATTTTATTTAGCCCAAATTTGGAGAGAGGATATAGGAAAAAATTATTCACAAATAATTATTCTTTATGGATAGGAGGTTCATGTGTTTTTAAGTTCAAATTGGTATTGAATGAGTGAATAAAATATTTGTCGGAATTTCCCCATTCATTCTTGAAACCACTTGTAACCTAGCCTCCCCTATACTCTATAAATGAACTTTTTCTCATTTTGAGGGGTTTTTACATGAATTAGGAGATTAGTAGAAGAAGATATGTGGTTCCTTAACATTTAAATTCATAATTAGATGATGTAATCTATCAATCCAGGATCTACTCTAAAATTCTCTCCTTTTCCTCTTCTTTGTTGCAATGATTTTGTTCTTCAAATAAACTTCTTAGTTTCTCTTCCATTTATTATATTTTGTTAAATTTTCTTATTCATTTTTTAATTATTTATGATATAACTAAAGATTAGAAATGTTATTGGGATATACCCTTTATAAAACTTTTTACATGAAAATCATTTCTATGATGACTACACCGCTCATAGAAGAGTAGTGTTCATAGTAATCGATCTATATCATACCTTATTCATTTAATTATTTTGAATAAAGAGATACTTTAATTCAGATAATATGATCTTTGAATTTTGTTTTTAAATTAAAATAAACTAATCAAGAAATTTAATATTTAACTCAAAAACATGCTAGTTCAATATTTGAGTAAATTGTGAGAGCACAATCTTAATCTCGAAAACAAAACCACACATGATAAATTTTTAGAGTTCAAATATAACCCCTAAACTCAATTAATAATTATTTATAGAATGGATATATTACCTAATTTACCACAAACCATAATATAGCCTTAGAATGATAATAAAATTAGGGTTCTATGATTGCATGTTCTGAAGCTTGCCTAGGGTTTAATTCACTTCATATTTATAGTAAAATTAATTCTTATAGGGTTCAAGAGTTAAAAATTTGGGGATAATAATGAAGTTGATATTAATTTAAATTATATTCAGTAATAACTATGTTTAGAGGTAGAGTTAGATCTATTACACTTTCTAAAAATAGTTTTCTAAAAAACATCTTCTTATTGCATTCTCTCAATAAGATTTCAAAAAAAAAGAAAAAAACTACAATATTATTCTAGAATTCTTTGTATTCTTTTAGAAAATGGAAAAAACCCTATCATTTTAAATAAACCCATCCTTTTAAGTAGCGTGTTTATGTTATTTTATTTAATTTTAAAAATGAATTTAATATGTTGTTTTAATTACTTCCTCCTTTGAGAGATTACCTTGGACAACCACTCTACTGCACCTAAATAACCCAAAATTGAACATCATTTGAGAGCACCCATGACAGAACCTTTCAAAATGGCATTGTTTTTAGGGATAAAAGTAATTATTTCAATAAATTATAGGTATTTTATTTTATTTTAATTAATTATTTTCATTTTATTCTTTTCTTCTTTTCTTTATTTCTTCTTTACCATTTCTCAAGTTTCTTTTTTTATTCTTATACTTTTCATTTTTAGACCATCAAATCAAAATTATATTTTTTTATGTTACACTTTAATTCAATTAATTTATCTTTTTATTTGATTTTTTACATTAATTAATCTTGAGGATCTCTTAGATCTTGAACCTAATATTGAACATAGACATTAAGCTCGAATATGATAGTCTTAGTCTACGAGAAGTTTCAATATTCAACCAGTTGGATAATTCCTCCATTCTAGGAACAATGAAATTGGAAACACTTCATAATCAATCCTAAACCATGAAATAATGGCCAAAAACAATAATAATGAACCTAATATAACCAATCAAGAATTGGATGCACCAAATGTTAACTAATATCTAATTTTTATTGCATACCCAAATCTCAAATCCGGATTTGAACTAAAATATGGGTTAATTTAACTTCTTGGAAAATTTCATGGATTATATGGTGAGGATTCAAATCAACATTTAAAAGAATTTAATTTGGTTTTCTCAACTATTAAACTAATAAATGTCTTTGAAGATAAAAAAATAAGAGTGTTCCTGTTTTCAATTGATAGAACTATGAAGGATTGGATGTATTATTTATAACCAAAAGATGTAACATGTTTGAATGATTTGAAACATATTTTTTTGTAGATATTTTTCTATCATAAAGGACCACTAACATTCATAAATGGATTTTACGAATCACGAAATCCCAAGGGGAGTTAATGTATGAGTATTGGGAGTGATTCCAGAAGTTTTCTTCAAGCTTCCCACATCACCAAATTAGAGAGAAACTCCTCATAAAATACTTCTATAAAAGCCTTATATATATGAAACGAAGCATGGTGGATTCCACAATTGGAGGTGAATTGGTCAAAAAACATCAATATCTAAATGTTCATTGATCGACAAGATGACACCAAACTCCCAACAATTTAGTGGTCATGTTACACAACATGTTAGAGGAGTACATTAGGAAAGTGAATCTTCTATTGAAAATCACTAAATTGATACTAAGTTGGAATAATTTACCACTATGGCAAGGAAATTTGATCTAGATAAAATTAAATCTCAACCTACTCCTATTATGCCTTGTTGGATTTTCACTAAAATAGACCCCCAACTGATTGTTGACCTTTACTATAAGAGACAGAGGATTGCACAAAAATATTCCCTGGGAGAGAATATAGGAAATAAAATCAACAAAATCCTTATAAAAAGTATGATTAATTTTCACTAACATACAAACAAGGGTGGAAAGATCAATCAAACTTGAGGTATGAATCTGAACAAAAACAAAGACCCCTTTTAACAAAATTTATAGTAGTCACTGCCTTATAAATAGAGTTTTTGATAACACTAAAGTCTATATGAAGATCAAGCATAAATAAGTAAGAAATTAGGTAATTATAAACAAAATTTAGATTATAATACATATTATCTTTTGAAAAAAATTCTTTATCAACAGAATGAGATAAAGAGTCAAGGTTTTGAGTTGAGGGAGTTGAAGACACAAATGAGCCAGATTTTCACCACCCTCCATGAACTGGTAAGTAATAACTCTAGAAATATTCTATATAAACCCTACCTTTTCATAAATTAACATTACATAAAATTTTTATAATATTGGAAAGATTATAAAAAAAGATTCCCAAATACCGTATGAGTCTAGTGCCTTTGAAAACATAAAAAAATAAACCATGATACATAAGTGATCTACATTATCTCCCACTAGGTTCTCCATGACTATATCACCTCTTATGTACATAAAACACAACAAATATCTTCATAAACTGTGGAAGGAAACATAAAAACGGGTGAGATCAATTGCCCAATAAGGATAAACGAGGGAGATATGTAGGCATAATCATGAGCATAGGGGTATGAGAACATGATCATGAAAATAGAAGATCATACCATGCATATCAGAAATCATATATATTAATCATGAAATAAATATTGGTAGTTTATAAGAAATTAATAATAAAAAAATAATGAACATAATCCCTGAAAGAATAACGTAAGAATAAAACATGGAATCATGATAGACACATAATCATATATAATTACTGCATGGTAGTTAAGGCATTACTGCAGAGACCATCTTAGTGGACAAAATCCATTACTGAACCAGGTTCACACACCATTCCATCAATATATTACTAAATTGAGTTTACTCCCTAGTCTACCCATATAATACTGAACCAAGTTTATTTCCTATTCTAGTCATGTCAATGTTATGAGATATAAATCTTTACCCAATGCATTGGAGGGAGATATAAGTCCCAACCATATCCTAACAAAATCATACATACATGTTCCACAAGATCATAAATAATCATATCATAACCTATGTAAATATATAAGTTTCATAATCATTTCATCATAAACATAACCTTTGAAAAGAAGAAAGTTTCAAAAGCATATAACATGTGAAAGAGAAATAGGTTTCATAAACATCATGCCATCAAACCGTAAGTGATTTAGAGAAATAATATGAATGTAAACATGAAATAAATTTCCCTATAATGGAATGAGTAACACCAATGAATGTTATCTTATATGGGAAATAATTTTGAAATATCTTTTAAAGACATTTCTTGAGGAAAATATCCAATCTTATTTGAAAAATAATTTTTAAAACATAAAACCATTTGAATTTTTTTTTATTTTAAAATAGATTTTAAAATTATAAAGGAATATTCAAAAATAATAAAACATTTTTAAAATCCATTTTCCTTAAAAATTATCTTCAAGTATCATTTGAAAACATTTTTGAAAATAGAGTTTTTGAAATAAGACATATTTGTAACCAAAGAGAGAAATACAGTCAGATTTTCTTAAATCTTGTTCTTAATTATATTAACTTTTAAAGAGTGGAAAATGGTATTAATACATGGATATATCTTGAATAAATAGAGGAGAATTAAAATCATTATTTTTCTTGAGATATGGGTCTTAATATTTCATCAAAGCAAGTGTAAACATAAACAATATTGAAAAGTGAGGTGATTGTTTCAATAAAAGCTTATAACATGGTAACTTGGGATCATAATATACATGTAAGAAATGGAAATATAATGAAGCTTCAAATATCATTAAAACAAGTATATTATTTATATAACATGTAAAATTCAAGTATATACAATTCAAAAAGAATTTATGTGCATAATAAAACATGAGTCTCAAAGAAGGAAAACTGAACCAAAACTATTTATCTAATTTGATAACTTTTGAAAATTATGCCACATGAAATAAAGATCATATAATAGATTTATAAATACCAAAGAAATTAATTATAATAGTCATTTAATACATCCATGGTTAGTATACACACCATACAAAAGGAAAGGCTGGTGAATAAAACATGTATCTCATGGAAATATAAAGTGAGATGAAATCCCCTTACCTTGTGTCTTGACTCTCATTATACTTGTTAAAACCACCTGTATAATAAATATAAATATATTATACATATTTTATATAACCATATTATTGTATCTAATTCCATATATTGTTTCATCAATACCTTATATTTCCTTCTTTTTAATAATCATATGTTAAAATTTCACTTCGGGTAATATTCTCTTTGTTTTTTGCATGTGTCTTAATTTATTATATATTTGGTCTTTATAATTATATTATGATTCCATAATATAAAAACCTATATTAATATAATTTATATTCATTATATGTGTATTATAATAATATATATAATATATATCTCGGAAATGGAATACCCCGATCAAGGATACGGTAAGCCGTACGTACGCATGAACGATGTTTCTGTTTTTATTGTCATATTGAAAACAATAAAGAAAGTGACATATATGTATATAATAAAATTAATGTATAATTATATTTATATATATAATATAATTTATTTAAACCCATATTTGATACATTCCATGAAGAGTGAATAAATCACACCGCTTTGAGGGGGTGGTAGTCCACATTTCCTCAAACGAAATTATCATATTTACACCAAATGAAAAGAAAAAAGATACGTGTTTTAAAAGTAATAAATAAGCTTAAGGACATAATAAATATAATATATAACATATATAAATATATTTTTCCTCATAATGTACACCATGATAGGCGATAAAGGAAAAATATACAATCATCATTTAGTGAGGCGGTAGTTCGTTGTACATATAAACAGTTTGTTCGTTACCCATTAAAATGAGGTGTGTGTAAGTTTATGTCAAAATAATTTCATAAAAAAATCCTATTATATTTATTATAATTTTTTTGTTATAAAATAATGGAATAAATATTGTGTAGGGGTGTATAATGATAATAAAATAATGGAGATTGAGAGAAGACACCGCATCTTAATCGGGTAACTCTTTCTGGGTTGTACCAAAAGGCTTTTGTGGGTTTCGTTCTGCAAAAAGGTAGGATTAAAAGAGTAATAAAGGGATGTTAGGAAGTGTATTGGTTAGATATTTTCGGAACATAATTGGTTTTAGAGGTGTTAAGAAGAGGTATAGTTTGTGTCCTTTTATAAGGAAGGGAAAAGACTCACTTGGTATTTTTGAAAACAAGTTAGGCGTACCCACGTTTTTACCTAAACAAATTCATAAAAAACCAAAAATAATAAATGTTTAAATGTTAATTTCTTAATAATATCCATAAAAATATACTCTTAAAAGTTTCTATGTCATTTTGGGTCTTAAATTTGAGGATTAGCAGTTTATTAACCTAAGTTTTCTCTTAAACGTAGTAATTAATTTTAATCACTTTCACTGATATTTTTGTTCAAAAAAAAGTTGATTGTATTAGAAATTTTATATAATGGTGATTGAAAATATGGAACAAATTTTTACAAATTATGATCACATAAGTGGAATAAATTAAAATAAAATTAATCCTACAGTCGGGTTGGCAATGAGGGCTTTTAATGTAAAAACATACAAAAGTTTGCTATGTTTTGATATCCAATTTCTTTGTGAAATTAATCTCAATGACCTAAATTGTATTAATTAATAAAAATAGTATCTAATTAAACTTTAAAAATCATTAACATATAATTTAACCATATAAATAAATTATATGTAAAAGTAGTTATGAATTAAAATCCGGTATTTTTCACTATTCATCCAAAAATGAAGTTTCTTCGAAAAATACCAAAATTTTTCAGTAAGATAATTTTCACATTATAAATTAAAAAAAGAATTTAATTTTATAAAATTATTTTTTTAAACTTTTCTAAAATTAATTTTATTAGTTTTTACAGAAGGACATTAAAAGCAATTCATTCGAGAAAAGAATATTTTTAAAAATAAAATGACTTTACCAAAAATAATATCTTTCATTATAAATATATTTTAAATATATAAAACAATTATAAAAAATATTTGAAAGGTAGTAATTACTATTAATAAAAATATATTTAATGGATAGGTTATAATTATCTCATTTAAATAATTATAAAAATAAAATTATGTTTCGTAGAAGGATCAATGTTGTGTGTAATGTATGCCAAGTCAGTGTTGCATATAACATAATACATGTCAATTTTGTTTGTAACATACACCCAATTTATTTTCCTTATAACATACTCTGAGTTAGTGACATGTAATAAACACCAAGTCAGTGTTTTGTGGAAGGAATGTTTGGATTTGTGAATTTCAAGGTGTAAATGAAAATTTAATTTAATTGAGAAAAAAAGGTCTATAGGACTAAGGGTGTTACACTCTTCCCCCCTTAAAATAAATTTCTCCCATGAAATGTTTTAGTTGGGTAAAAAAATGAGGATAATTCAACTTCATAATATCCTCATGTTACCACATATCTTCCTCTAATTGGTGATTTCTCCACAAAATTTTGACCTAGTGAGTGGTATTGTTTTTTTGAACTTTCTATGATTAGTCAAAAATTTCAATTGGTTTTTCTTTGTAAGACAAAACCTACTCCAATGGTATGACCTACGAGTTTAGTACATGTGAAGGGCCAAGTATTTACTTCCTCAAGAGATATATATGGAACACATCATGGAGTTGATAGAGAGTTGGAGGAAGTGCCAAGTGATATGCTACTGTCCCAATACAATCAAGAATCTAAAAGGGACCGATATACCTAAGGACTATTTTACCTTTCTTCCTGAATCTCATAACTTTCTTCCAGGATGAGATTCACAGGAACACCTTTTCACCAAATTAAAATTCTAGATCACACTAATGTTTATTTGTGTAACTTTTTTGCTGGATTTGAGATTCCTTGATATGTTGTTGAAAGGTTGTAACCTTCTCAACCACCCTTTCAAAGATCTTAGATCACACTATATTTATTTCTCTACTTCATCCCATCATGTTGGATCTCTATATTTCTTCCCATGGATGGATTCATAAGGTGACATCCAAATTCTTGAGTGAAATCTATTATATTAATAAAACTAAACATGATGAAGTTGTTGATCCGAAACACCATTCAAATATAGGGAATAAGATCTCAACATATCCTACAGGGTTTGAATTGTTATTTCAGACTAACCATTTATTTGAGGATGATAAGAAGTGCTAAAACTCAATTATATATGAATTTCTTGCTGAATACATTTCCAAAACATTGAGGTAAACCTTGGATCCTGACCTGATACAATAGAATATGGTACTTCATAAAACCTTACCACTTACTTTATGCATATTCAAGAAAGATGATCTAGAGAGAAGGATTATCTGATAGTGATAAAGTGTGATGACATAGTATGGAGATTGACTACAACCCATATAGCATTAAACCCCTTATAGATTTTTGGGTAGTCCAATGACAAAATCCATAGTGATGTTCTACCATTTCCATTCTGGTATGGGTAATGGATGCAAAATTCATTTAGACTTTTGTCTTTCATCTTTAATAGGTTTGAATACCAAGAACAAATATACTAAAATCTATGATATCTCTATTCATGACATCCCACCAGAAGTATTCTTTCAAGTCCCTATACATCTTCATACTTCTAGGATGAATTGGTAATGAAGAAGTATGAGCTCCCTCTAACATATTGTTCTTTAAATCTGGTATGGAATATCATTCCATCCCAGTCAAGGTTAAACTCAAGAAAATTTCGGAATTTATTTTGTAGCTCTTCATATTCCTTATGTGCCTCCTTGATCTTCACATGGATATGGGGTTCAACATTATTTTGAAAAATATAAAATTTTCCCCCTTACTTTAGGATTTATAGATCTATCCATTGTAAAACTAGAAATATTAAATCTTTTGTGATCCTCATCATGATAAGCTAGCATGATCCTTCTAACTCAATGCATCATCCACCTTGTTTGTTTTCCCAGGGTGGTAATGCATTGAGAATTCATAATCCTTTATCAATTATAACCATATTCTCTGGTTCATGTTCAACTACTTATGTGTGAATATATATTTCATACATTTATGATCAGTATATATATCACACTTTTCTCTATAATGATAATGCCACCATATCTTTAAAGAAAAAATTACCACTGTTAACTCTAAATCATGAGTTGGGTAATTCTGCTCATGAATCTTTAAATTCCATGATTAGTAAGTTATAACCTTGTTCTTATGCATATAAACACATCCATATCCATTCTTGGAAGCATCACTATAGATTACAAACCCTTCTCCGCTACAAGGTGATGTTATTAGAAGTGCAATGACTAACCTTCTCTTCAGTTCCTTCAAATTTTCATCACATTCAAGTATATAGAGGAACTTGACACCCTTCAGAGTTAACTTGGTTAGAGTATTAGATAGTAATGATAAATTATCCACAAACCATTGATAATATCCATATAAACCTATAGAGATATGAATCTCAATCACCGTGGTTGGTCTTGGCCAAAATTCAATAGACTCTTTATTTGATGGTTCTACTTCTATAAAATCTCTAGAGACTATGTGACCCAAAAATAAAACCTTTTTCATCCAAAATTCAAACTCTATAATTATTTCATATATCTTCTCCTTCCTTTGGGTTTTTAGTACAATTAACAAGTGATATTGATTCTCATCCATTCTCTTTAAATAGATAATAATATCATCTATAAAAACTACCAAAAAATAGTCTAGGAAGTCCCTAAATATTATATTCATTAAATCCATTAAGATAGTAGGAGAATTATTAAGACATAAAGGTATCAAAATATATTCAAAGTGTCCATACCCTGTACAGAATTCCATATTAGGTATATCCTCTTTATTCACCATCAATTTATTATATCCAGAATGAAGGTTAATCTTGGAAAAGTATTTAGCTATGCGTACTTGATCAAACAAGTCACCAATATGGGGGAGGGGATACCTATTATTGATTTTGATCTTATTCAACTCCTGAAAATTAATGCATAGTCTCATTCATCCATATTTATTGTTCACAAAAAGAATGGGTGAACCCCAAGGTGACACACTTGGCCAAATCAATCCTTTATCAAGGTTTTCTAAGGGTTTTTTCTTCAATTTCTATAACTCAATCATATCCATTCTATAAGAAGTCATTGATATTGGTGTGGAACTAGGTATGGGTTCTATTTAGAACTCAATTTTTCATTATGTTGGAAGAATAGGAAACTATTTTGTAAATACATCCACTAAATCCCAAATAATAGGCATATCATCAATGTAAATATTATCCCAAACAATTTGAGATAAAAAAACTTTTTATGGTAATTAAGACCCATACACTAGATGAAATCTCTATACGAAGTTCATACTAATAGTCACATGGATGGATAATCATAAGAGGGTTCAAAATATCAAACATAACTTCCCTTCCTTGATAATTGATGTGGGAATTATGAAAGGAAAGCCAATGCATGCCTAAGATGTCATCAAATTCTACCGAATGAAGAATGAAAAGATTTACTGGAAGCACATTCCCAAAAAATCCATCCAGAGAGGAATCATAGACTTGAGATGCAATCATTAAATCATTAGGGGTTTTCACTAATAATTCCACATCTAATTATTTTTAGTGGAATCTTAACACCCTTATAAAATTATTTAGATATGAAAGAGTGGGTAGATCCATAATCAAATATGAAATTAGTAGTTCTAGAGTGGATGGTAAGTGTACCTTTCAACATTTTTTTATCGTACCCCGGATTAAAAATAGTTATTGCATGAGATTTCACCTTATCCCTTAGTTTAATAGGTTATTGTCATCGATCATCATCACCAACCCCTGGGTTAGGGAAGTGGTTACCATAATGACCATTTCCTTACACTTGTATCACTAAATTGTTGGAGGTGTATTCTATGCATATTTCTCTCCATTAGAATTTTGAGCTATCTTCTTCCCATAATTTCGACAATCAACTACCTAGTGACCTTTATTTTTACACTTAAGACATTTACTATACCCCTTTTGAGAAATTATTCCCTACTTATTCCCACATTTATAACACAAAGGAAAATTCATTTTTTTAATCTATGGTTTTTAGAGTTTAATTTTAACTCCATCTTAATTTTCATATCAAAACCATGAGGTTGATACTTGACTCCCACCACTATTTCATCCTTGAATGAACAACACACAATATCTTCATAGATGCTAAAGTCTCTTATGGCCAGTGCCCTTATGAAACTTAGCTTTAGGCCGCTGAAGAAACTAGCAAGTTTACTTTTGGTTTGGATGATAATTCATGAACTATACCACAAAAACATTGCGAAATTATCCTCACAGGTACCAAAAGATTCATCACACCTTTGATTAAACTCAAGGAACTCTTTCTCCATCTTGGTATGAAGAATCCAAGGAAACTACTTATTTAAAAATATGTTCTTGAACTCATCCCAAGCCACGGATTCAATCTCATATTAATACCTTGTATTCATTATTAGAGACCACCATTTATCATCTTCACCTTATAACCAATAAAGAACTAAAACAACTTTCTCATACTCCGAACATTGAAGAAAAAAGAATATATTTTCTGTAGTACTGATCCATTGTTAAATAATAAGTGGATCAGAAGACCTTTTGAAAGAAGGTGGGTATTGCCTCATGGAGGACTCAAAAGAATCATGTTCCCTCCTTTTCTCATTTTTAAGTCCACCATGATTTATATCTTGAGAAATTTGTTTGAGAAAAGCAATGAAGTTTTTTATTCCATCTCCCATAACATTCAGTTTCTTAGTAGGGAAATATTTTCATTTTCCATCTTAATCAATATTAATGTGGTTTCTTTAGGTTCCAACCATTAATTAAAACTAAAAATCATAGAGTATAAAAAATTTTCATAATGGGGAACCGCATAATCATGAAATTTCATTTATATGATGTCTAAGTTATTACACTTTACTTAATCTATAACACCTTAGGTTTATCATATGTTATTCATAGCCAAAATATATTTAAATACTTCATGATGGTTCATGAAGAGTTTGTGAATTTCAGAAGGTTATCCCTTGGGAGTGTCAAACTAGGTGTACAGAAAGTCCCATTGTTGTGTACTATATTACCCCAAGTTATGCTAAAAACATCATCTTGATGTTGTTAACCCTAAGTACATATATTCCAGAGGCACATCCACTTTTACTATCCAGATAGGGATGTATTTCTAGTATAGCACTCTGTATATCTTTTACCAAAATTCCATGAAATTTTCAAATAATTTTATTTATCCTTAGGCTTATCATTAGACATGTCCTTAGGGTTATAAAAAGGGTTTTCTAATCCCAGATTCCAAAGGTAAACTAAACCTTGGGCATGATACCAACTAAAGACTACCTTGATTTTCATACATTAACATTACATTACATTTGTGGAATTCTGAAAACATTATACAAACATATACCCAATGATCATACTAGTCTAGTTCCTTTGGAAACATTGAAACATTAACTCTAATACATAATTGAGCCACATTATCCCCCATAAGGTTCTCATTGTGTATAACCCCTCTTATACCCTTGAAACATAATAAATATCTTCATAACATGGGGATGGAAACATAAAAAGGTGTGGGATCAAATGACTAGTAAGGGTAAAAAAGGGAGATATGTAAGCATAATCTTCAGAATAAAGGTATGAGAACATGATCATAATAATACAAGATCATACCCTTCATATCATAGATAATATACATAAATCATGGCATAATTCATGGAATTTCATAAGACATGAATCATAAGGAAATAAATAACATAATCCATGAAATCTTAATATAGGAATAAAACACGTAATTTTGGCAAACACATAAGAATATATAATGATTTTTATGGTTGTCAAGTCACTGCAGTAGAGACCATCTTTGTGGACAAAGTCCTTTACTGAACCAGGTTCAAAACCCATTCCAGCCCTATATTACTAAATCAGGTTAAATCCCTATTCTATGCCTATAATACCAAAATGAGTTCATTTCCCATTCTTTACATTTATATCTCATGAGACATAAATATTTACCCAATGAATTGGAGGTAGATATAGGTCCCACCCATCTGATAACAAAATCATATATACATGTACCAAAAAATAATAAATAATTATATCATAACCAATGAAATGAAATTTTTATTATAAACATGTAATCATATAATAACCAGTATAAAGAGACATGTTTTTTAATCATTTCATCATGAAAACAACCCATTAAAATAAGAGTTTTCAAAGAAATATAACATGTGAAATAGAAACAAGTTTCTTAAACATCATGCCATCAAAACATAATCCATTTAGAGAAATAATATAAATGGAAACATTGAATAAATTTACCTATAAAGGCATGATTTACACCAATGGATGTAATATTATATGGGAAATAATTTTTAAATATCTTTTAAAATCATTTATTGAGGAAAATAACCTTTCTTCTTTAAAAAATTCTTTTTAGAACATAAACCTTTTTGAAAAACTTTTTATTTGAAAATATATTTGAAAAATTATAAATGAATCTTTGAAAATAATAAAACATTTTTAAAATACCATTTCTTTAAAAATTATCTTCAAGGATCATTTTAAAACATTTTTTAAAACTTATTTTTTGAAATAAAACATATTTCCAACCAAAGAGAGAAATACCGGCAGATTTTCTTAAGTACCAAAGAGTGAAAAATGGTAATAATGCATGGATATATCTTGAATAAACATATTATAAGTAAAATCAATAGTTTTATTGAGATATTTATCCAAATATTTCATCAAAGGAATCATAAACATAAACAATCTTGAAAAGTGATGAGATTGTTTCAATGAACTCTTATAACTTGGTAACTTTGGATAAAACTATAAATATAAGAAAATTTAATTATATGAAGATTAAATTATCACAAAAATAATGATATTCAGGATATAACATATAAAACAGAAGTATATATAGCTCTAAATGAATTTATATTCAAAACAAAATAGGAGTCTCAAAGAAGGAAAATTGAGAGAAAAATATTTTACAGATTTGGTAACTTTTGAAACATAAACCCCATGAAATAAAGATAATATAATTGATATTTAAATACACATAAATTTATATACAATATTAAATTAATAAATCCATGGGTAGTATAAAAAACACCTAAAATGAATGGGTGGTGAATAAACCATGTATCTCACATAAATAAAAAGTGAGATGAAATCCCCTTACCTTGTGTCTTGACTCTCATCGTAATCATTAACACCACCTATATAATAAATATTAATTTATTATAAATATTTTAAAGAATCATATTCTTTTTTATAATAAAATATTTTTTTTATTATGACATTATATTACCCTCTTGTTAACAATCCTATGTAAAGTTTTCACTTTAGGTAATATTCGTTTTGTTCTTCGCACATGTCTTTATTTATTATATCTTTGGTCATTATAATTATATCATGATTACATATTTTATACCAAGATATAAATATAATGTATATTCATTATATTTTTATAATAATAATCTGTATAATATAGATTTATGAAATGGAATACACCGTTCATGGAGACGGTAAGCCGTACAAGGGTATGAACTATGTTTCCATTTTTATTATTGTATTGAAAAAATGAAAGTGACATATATGTATATATGAATATAATATAATTATAGTATAAGTATAATACTATATATATCACATAGTTTCATTAAACCCTTGCTTAATATATTTCATGTAGTGTGTGAACAAATCACATCGCTTTGAGGGGGTGGTAGTCCACCCTTCCTCAAACGAAATTATCGTATTTACACCAAATGGAATGTAAAAATATATGTGTTGTGAAAGGAGTAAAAAGAATTAAATAAATAATAAATATAATATATAAAAAATATAAATATATTTTCCATCATAATTTCCACCATGCGAGTCACTAAATTAAAAATGAATAATCATTGTTTAGTGAGGTCATAGTTCACCATACACATAAACAATATGTTTGTAACCCATTATATGGAGGTGTGTGTAAGTGTAGGTCAAATAATTAGAATAAAAAATAATATTTTATTTATTATAATGTTTTTCTATACAATAATTTAATAAACAGAGTTTATGGGTTGCGGGGGGGGGGGGGGGGGTGGCAAATGAGAATAAAATAAAGGATCTTGAGAGAAGATGTTACCTTTTAATCGGGTAACTCCTTTTGGTTTATGTCAAAAGGATTACATGGGTTTATTTATACACAAAGGGAGTATTAAATGTGTAAGGGGGAGATTTTTAGAAGTTTGTCGGTCAGATATTGTCATAAACTAGGTGGTTTTGGAGTTAGGAAGAATCGGGATAAGTGGCATCCTTTTATAGTGAAGGGAAAGGACTCTGTTGGTATTTTTGAAAACATGTTAGGTGAACCCATGTTTTTACCTAACAAATGTCATAAAAAAACAACCAAACTCAGAAATTTAATTTTTATAGCTGTAAAATGTAAATCCAATGGGTTTTGGATAAGTGTATAAGTCTTTTTGGGTCTTAAATTTGAGGTTTAGAACTTTATTAATTTACTTTTTTCTTAACCATTATAATTTATTTTAATAAATTTCAATAATATTTATGGAAAAAAATAAATTTTACCTTAATAGAAATTATAAATTATGATAATTAAAAATATGGAATCCATTTTTTCAAATTATAATCACATAAGTGGATGAAATTAATTTAAAATTAATCATGTAGTCGGGTTGACAATGCAGATTTTTTAAGTAAAACATTCAAAATTTTGTTACATTTTTATATCCAATTTCAATATGAAATTGATCTAAATGAAATAAATGGTATTAATTGATAAAAATATTATCTAATTATGCTTTTAAACCAATTTATAATATAATTTATCCTTATAAATAAACTATATCAAAAGGCATTTTTGAATTTAAATCCGATATTTTTCACTATTTATCCAAAATGATATTTCTCAGAATAATACCAAAATTTTTACCTAAGATAATTTTAACATTATAAATTGAAAAATGATTTTTTTATCAAATTATATTTTTAAATGTTTCTAAAATTAATTTTATTACCTTTCATAGATGGACATTAAAAGCAGTTCATTCGAGAAAACAATATTTTTCAACACAAAAAGACTTTACCAAAAATCAAATGTTTCACTATAAATATGTTTTATTTATATAAAAATATTATAAATAATATTTTCAAAGTATTTATTACTATTATTATAAATAAGTTTAACGACTAGGTTATAATTATCTCGTTTAAATAACTATATCAATAAAAAGATGTTTCATAAAAGCATCGGTGTTACGTATAACGTACGCCAAGTCAGTGTTGTGTGTAATATATTCCAAGTAGGTGATTCATGTAACATATGATAATTTGATGTTCTATGTAATGTACTCGTATTTGGTGTCGTGTAACGTACACCAAGTCAGTGTTGTGTGAAAGGAATGTTTGACTTAGTGAATTGCAGGACATAAATGAAAATTTATTTATTCAAGAAAATCAGGTCCATAAAAACTCAAGGTGTTATATATTCCTTAAAAAACTACTAAAATTACAAAGATTAATTCTAGTGCCATCACATTGAGAAGTGTGAAAAAAACAACTGATACATCTGCACCTATCGTCCCATCGGGACTCACCTCAACTTCATAGAAGCCCTATTTAAGAACCACTAATGAGAAACCCAAGGAGAAAGAAAAAGTTAAGAAAACGATTTATGATATTCTTTCTAAACCCCTTCCCTTTACAAATATAGTTGTTTGAACCTAAAATATGGTTGAAGAGGTGATACAAAAATAGGTTTTGGACACATTCAAGTGCGAAGAGATAAAAACCCCCTTATTAAAGCTATTAAGATAATCCCAAGGTATGTAAAATTCTTAAAAGAAATTTATACCAACAGAATAGGGATAAAGGGAAATGAGAGGATTAATCTTGGATTGAATGTGTCATCACTTATTACACCAGCTCAAGTAATTTCAACAAAGTGCATGGATCTAGGGGCATTCACCATCCCATGAACCATATGGGAGTTACACTTTTCTGATGCTTTATATGATTTGGGAGCTTCCATAAATGTGATTCCTCACTCTATATAATCTTATTTATATGTTGGGGAGTTGAAGTTGACGAGATTAGTGGTGTAGTTGGAGAAAATAACTATAATATATCCAACGGTAGTCCTTGAGGATGTACTTGTCCATGTAAGAGACATGATCTTTTCATCAGATTTCTATGTGATTAACATGCAGGATGATCGGGTAAATTATCATGCTCCCATTATCTTAGGTAGTACCTTCCTCAAAACTAAAAAATATATAATAAATGTCCATGAGGGTACACATTCCATAGAGTTTTGAGTTGAAGTTGTGATATTTTTTTATGGACTCCATGAACTACCCCTCAGAAGACCATTCTTCTTTTGTTATCTCCCATTTTAAACCACCAAGTAAAAACCCCATGGATTTTTATTGTCCTATTCTTAGAGAGATTATGATAATTGGTTGTAGTTTTATGTCAAAGAGAACTTCCACAACTATATCTAATGCACAAACATCTTTTATATTTGATTTTTAAATAGATTATTATTTTGATTTTGATCATGATCAATCTGATTATGACATAACTATTGAGTATTCTGATGGATTTGATGATTTATTCTCTAATGTTGAGGATATCTATTCTAGTACTAATGTTCATTGTGAACATATTTTAGTTCCTTCAATGTCTCTATCCATACTGCACCCATCTTCATTGGATGATTATCCATTGCCATGAAATATCAAATATTAACACTTATTGAGTGGTTGGAGGTTACCTGTTGATGATTCTTACAATATCCCTTTTTTTAACTTGAATAAAAAAATTTAAATAATTTTAGAGAGAACATTAGGGAAATCAGGTTGACTTTGGCTAACATATAATTTATTATCCCCTTCATTTTCATGTATAGTATTCTTTTGAATAATGGGGATAAACCGATTAGGCAACCACAAAGGAGACTAAATCCAACCCCTATAAATTTTGTTAAAAAAGAAGTTGAAAAATTTCTCTTGGAAGGTATAATTTATAACATTTCATATTCTTAATGGGTGAGTCCAATTAAGATCATGCCTAAGAAAAGTGTTGTTACTATTTTTATAAATGAGAGTGAGGAATTAGTTCTAATAAGGGTCCAAAATAGTTGGTGTGTGTGTGGGTTGATTATAGGAAACTTAATCAATCCACTCAGAAAGACTATTTTCCCCTCCCATTTATTGTTCAAATGCTTAAGAGAATAGATGGAAAGACACACTATTCTTTTATAGATGGATTTTATAGATATTTTCAGGTTCTTATAGCTTCAGAGGATCAAAAGAAGACACCATTCAATTGTACATTCAGTACATTTTCATATCGAAGGATGACATTTAGACTATGAAATGCCCGATGTACCTTCCAGAGATACATGGTGAGTATTTTTTCTGATTTCATTAAGACCTACATGGATGTATTTATGGATGATTTTAGAGTGTATGGATCTTTATTTTATTTATATGTCTCTAGTTTGGAAAATATATTGAATCATTCTATTCATAAGAATCTGGTTTTGAAATTTGAAAAGTGTCATTTCATGGTAGATCATGGAATTGTATTAGGGAATGTAGTGCCCAAAAATGGGATATAATTTGATAGATTTAATGTAGATATTATTTCAACCTTTCTATAACCTTCAAGTGTTCATGATGTTAGATTTTTCTTAGGGAATGCATGCTTTTATAGGTGCATCATCAAAGATTTCAATAAGATTGATCTTCCTTTGTCACAATTACTTCAAAAGGATTCTAATTTTATGTTTTATTATTCTTATAGTGTGACCTTTTATGAGCTAAAGAAGCATCTTACCACTCCACTGATAATACAACTCCCACAGTGGGAAATTACATTTGGGCTCAAGTGTAAGGATTTAAAATTCATAGTTGGAGATATTTTATCATAGAAGGTGGAGGGACATTCACATGTGATTGACTATTCTTTGAGGACATTGGATTCAGTCTAATAAAACTACACAACAACAGAAAATTAGTTTCTTTATGTAATATTTTCTTTAGATAAATTCCGTTAATATTTATTGGGTTCTAAAGTAGTTTTTTTCTAACCATTTTTCTCTGAGGTACCTCTTGAAGAAGCCAGATACAAATCCCAGACATATCTGATGGATGCTCCTTCTTTAGGAATTTTATTTTGAGATAAAGGAAAATAAGGGGTTAGAGAACTTGGAGGCAGACGACATGTGTAAGATTACTCACACACTAGATGATGATGCCTGTGAACAGGTACCAATTCAAGACACTTTCCTTGTTGAGAATATTTATGCACTCTCAGGTATGAAACCTTGGTATGATGATTTAGTTAACTACCTTTTTCCCTATAAAATTTTAAGAAATTTAAAGAAGTCTCAATTCCAAAAATTAAATATTGAGTATAGATTTTATGTTTGGGATGATCCCTACCTTTGGCGCATGTGTAATGATCAACTTAATAAGAGATGTTTTCCAAATCATGAGTTTGAGTCTATTTTATATTTTTTCCATAGACTTTCATGTGAATAACACTTTGGAACCCAACAGATTGATAGGAAAATATTAGTCTCTGTATTATATTATCATAGCTTATTCCATGATGGTCATGTGTTTTGAAAGTCATGCCCATGTTTCCAACACACTGGTAAAATTTCTAGGAGTCATGAGACGCCTCGACAGCCCATATTTTTCTATAATATTTTTGATGTATGGGGAATTGATTTTATGGGCCCTTTTCTTAGTTCAATTGATTTTTTTGTATATTTTGGTTTCTATTTATTATTTTAGAAAATGGGTAGAGGAAAAGGCCACCAGGACTGATGATTCTCATTTTGTTGTGTATTTTGTCAGGGGTCAAATATTTTCAGGTTTGGAGTACCAAAGGACATCGTCAACAAACAAGGGAGACACTTTTTCAATTGGAATTTTTATTCCCTTATATAGAAGTATGTGATGACACATAAAACAACAACACAATACTACCCCCAATCAAATGGCTAGGATGAGGTTTCAAATTAGAAGTTGAAATAAATTTTGTAGAAAACCATGCAGCTAAATACTAAGGAATAGAGAAAGTGTTTGGATGATGCGCTTTGGGATTATATGACAACATACAAGACACCCATTTATATGTACCCATTTAAGATTATTTTTGGTAAAGCATGTCATCTCCCTGTGGAAGTTGACCATCATGAATATTGGACTATAATGAAATGAAACATGGATTTGGACCAAGCTAGAATTTTATGGAATCTATGAATTCAATAGCTTGAGGATATTTGACTATCATCATGTGAGAAAGTAAGGTTCTACAAGGAAATACCAAAAGAATATCTTGATAAAATTATCCAAAAAGGGAGTTTCACATTGGATAAAAATTAGTTATCTATAGTTCTCAATTGAAGTTGATGATTGGTAAGTTGTTTTATGGATGGTTGGGCCCTTATGTTGTATCTTATGTATTTCTTTATGGTGTAGTGGAGATCAGTCAAGAGTAATAATTAAAGAGACTTACAGTCAATGGGCAGTGGTTGAAGCAATAATTTGAGGGATTCCCAACACATGTAGTTGATATCATCACACTACATGAGCCCTCCATCTCTTGAAAATGTCAGGATGTCCCTTACCCTCTCAATTATATATTATTTTTCCCAATTATAATTCTATTTTTCCTGATCATTTTATCAATACATAGAGTCACATTGAGGATAATGTAACATTTTAAGTGTTGTGTAAGGGATGAAATTTTTGGTACATTCTTTAGGATTTTTCTTTTTGAGTGTTTCCCACTTTATTTTGTTTTAAAAATAAAATAAAAAAATAGAAAACAAATCATTTTACCTTCCCACTATATCCATATAACTGATTGAGGTTTTGTGATTGATTTTTCAAACCTCATAAGAAGCATGTTAAGCATTGGGATGTTTTCATCTTTGGGTGTCTATTATTGTGAAAATTGATGTTGGTCAATGATATGTTTGATTGTATCTTTATGAATCCTTTGATATTTATGACATCATTCATTGTGTGAAATTTATGGGAAAACTGTGTCATTTTATCTCTCCATTCAAATCACACAAAATCATGACTTGTGAGTTTCTCTTACCCAATTGAAGGTATATTTAGGGTAAATAAGACTTTTCATCTTATAACATGATCTTTCCATACAATTTTGTCTCTTATAATAATTTCTATTATTGCTCCATATTGAGTTATACTTGTTTAACTAATATCAAAATCTTGTATTCCCTAAGAAACTAAAAAAATAAATAAAGAAGGGAGTGAATAAATGTACAACTTATGGGGATATTTAGGTGGGGAGCTCAAGGATAGACTTATGGGAATGATTAAATGAGTGGGTTTTGGAATTTAATTACAAAGGATGTTGAACAGGTGTAGTGGAATAGAATCAGGTAAGAAGAAATGTTTTTCCTGACCTGAATATACTAGATAAAGGGTGGGGAGACAATCTTGAAATGATTGACACACACACACATGGGGAATTTGTGGATCAATTGACTCATAATATGTTTTCACTAGATTAGCATCATTGATATCATAAGATTTTGTTTTGACAAAATTTTTGAGACATCTACAGCAAGATTTGTGGAGATTAACTCTTGATAAGATTCTTACTTTGCATATATTTCCACTTTGGATTGGGAAATATAAACATGCAATCTTGTTGCAATTTTATGGATTACATAATATGAAGTTATTTTAGGTGTGAAAAATGGTAAGTGTGGGAGATTTGATAAAAAAATTTAATTAATATTTTATTAATATTAAATGAAATAATTTCCTTACATTATGTTAAATATATTTATTTATATAATATTTGAGATTTGATCATTCATTTGAAAATTTGATGAAAATTTTAGTTTTCCCTTTAAAATTCACTATAGTAATTCGAACATAAATATTTTTTTGAATTATTTGAACTTAAATTTTGTAACTATGTTTCTAACTTTTGGATATAACTTTTATTCATGAAATATGAGCTAAATCGTTCATTTGATTGGAGTAAATGATCCATGAAGTCAAAGTTGGGTTGGAATCGCCAGATTGGACATTACTTTATTATTTGGGATATAATTTCTACATACGTGCTTTGATTGGGAAACAATTTGGGAAAATATCAAGAATAAAGTTTAACACAAATAATTCTTCTAGAAGGACAGTTGGTTCACACATTTTAAGGTCAAACAGATAGTTCATTTTTGAATAAATATTTAGCTGAATTTCGACAATCACACTTGAAACAACTTATATCCTAGCATCCCCTCCACTATTTAAATGTCCGTTTTTCTCATCAAGTGGTTTTTTGGATGTGAATTAGGAGATTTGGAGTAGAGTATATGTGGTTATTTACCATTTCAATTCATAATTGTAGTAGGGGAGCTATCAATCTAGGATCTCCTCCAAAATGACGTTCTCTTCATCTTCTTTGTTATAATGTTTTTATTCTTGAAACAAACTTTGTAGTTTCTATTGTATTTAATCTATTTTTTTAAATTTTATTATTATTTTATTTTGTTTATTGGGATAAAACTGAATAGTAGAAACATGATTGTATTATACCCTTTCTAAACTTTGCACATGAAAATTGTTTCTATAATTACTACACCACCCATGGAGGAGTTGTTTTCTTATTAATTGATATATACCCTACCTTATTCATTTAATTAATTTGAATAAAGGGATAATATAATCCAAAAAAATATTATCTTTGAATTTTGTTTTTAAATTAAAAGAAACTAAGCAAGAAATTGAATAATTTACAAAAATACACGTGAGGTCAAGATTTGTGTAAATTGTGAGAGCACAATATTAATTGGTAAAACAAAACCAAATAGGATAAATTTATAGAGATAAAATATAATCCTGAAAACCAATTAATACTTATTTATAGAATATATATATTCCTTAATTTACCATTAAACATAAGCTATCCTTAGAATGAAAATCAAAGAAGGGTGTTACGATTGCGTGTTCTGAATCTTGCCAAGGGTTTAATTCAATTCATCTTTGTGTTAAAGGTAATTATTATAAGGTTTAGGGGTTAACAAATTTTGGGCTCATATTTAAGTTGATATTAATTTTAATGAGAATTATTAATAAGTGAATAGGTATAGTTAGACTGATTATGCTTTCTAAAAATAGTTTTCTAAAAAACATATTCTCATTGCGTTCTCTCAATCAGATTTCAAAAACAAAAAAATACAATCTTATTTTAGAATTATTATTCTTATTTTATAAACATAAAAAACCCATACATTTAAGTACCTTATCCTTTTAGGTAGTGTTTTTATTTTATTTTATTTTATTTTCAAAATACATTTAATATGTTGTCTTAATTACTTTCTCTTTTAAGAGACGACTTTGGTCAGTTAATCCACTACTCCTAAATAACCCAAAACTGAACATCATTTGAGAGCACCCAAGAAAGCTCCTTTCAAGTACCTTTAGGCCTTATGAATTCCTCTTAGTACAAAAAAGGCTACTAAATAGTAGCAGGAGTGTAATAATGTGAAAGTGGGGAGGCTATACCCTCATGTCGTTATAATAATAATGGTGTATGTATATAAACATAAGAAGAAAGAATATAAATTAGCTGAAGCATCAATAAAAACTCAGTGGAAGCATAAATGAATTTCATCATTATATCCATCAATCCCAAAGTCCTATGTACCATTTGTTGACATAAAAGACAACATGGAATAGTGGGTCATATAAAACAATAAATAGAAGGGTCTCCATGGCGGACTATAGCAGTACATCCATGTATAATCATGCAGGAATAAAATGGAAACATAAAAAAATCACTAAATGATTCAAGAACCACTAGGGTACCATTTCTATCCATCTCATGATAATCAGTGTAACATGGTCACAAAGCCCCATCTCTTGAACTCGGTCCCTTACTTGATTGTGGAGACATAAAGTCTACATGGATTCTGAAAGGACTATGTAGGGTGTGAGAATAAATCTCAGTAGGATACTACTAATTTGTACCTATCTTACATCCTTAATAATGCAGGTGTTTAAAAAATATATATAAATACGAGGCACATTCATGATAATAAATACCTGATTCCCTGTGATGAATAGCCAAAAGGAAGCGATCTCTTACATTGGCCATCACTGGAATGTCTGAACATGTTATCCCCATTATTTATATATATAATACAAAATATAACTTCATATATATAACTCTAGTGGTGAGGATCCATGGAATAATCCCCAGGTCATCCCTTGATGAGGGTTAATCCAGGGGTACCCTCGGGTTCCACCTATAAAATGTCACATGACACCTTGTGTCATCAATCATACACCGACATCAAAAAATACATGCCCAAATAATAATTAACCGGTCCCTTAGACCCCTACTCAAAGCTCTAGTTGGACCAAAGCTCGATGTCCCAAATATAAATGATGTCTGCACTCCAAATGATAATCCCAACTAGCTTAAAGACCGACATCCCAAGGCACAATGATGTCTATCCTCCCAATATCTTGGCCCATAGCCTTAAGAAATATGATGAGCCTGAGCCCCCAAATGATGGTTTCATTATCGTCAATCAATGGTCCTTCACCATCCACATGGATTTCTATGGTGAGAACCCCCAAAAAATACAATGTTCAACCCCATCACCAAAGCCGCATAGTCTACAGGGGCCTCCACCCACACGAGTTGTCAACAACACCACGATCTGAGTCCTATCTATGTTCACATGACTCCAATGGTGAATCAAACGAAAAATGGTGAGACAGAATCACCCAAACATCCTAAGACACATCATCTAACACATCATTCCCTATAATCATGTCTCTATATCCCTATGGTCCACACTACCTCAAATCACATGGGCCATTCCCTCATCCTGATGACCACGTCGCCTCAATATAAAGACCATGTCACCCAACCTAGTGATCAACCTCACCCCATATATCCCAATGAAATACCATGATATTGACCACATCTCTTATTTCTAGGTAATAACCATCACTCAATCCTCAATCCTTGTCCTTCACCATCCCACAAAACCAAACAATCAATATATATATAAATCAATTTAATTTAAAACACACACCTTGTCGACCCTACCTAAGTGGTTCAAAGCCTCTCACCAATATTATCATGAATAATAGTTTAGGACATACCCAATGGTATCCCATAGAATAAATTCATTACTTTAAAAACAAGAATTGAATTATTAGGGTCTCTCTTGGTCTACCCACTCTATGCATGTAGAGCGCACCACCAAAACACCTATAAAAACATAGAGAAATATAGGAATCACCTACCTCAGGTTAGTAGGTCCTCGCTCATCTGAAATCATCGTCTAACATTAGATGTATCGAAATAAAACAAGTTTTTATATTAAATCCCTTAAAACAGGGTAAAATAGATCATATTGATTTAACCCTTTGTATGGTGAGATAAAAGTAGAAGAGAAGTAAGAGGAGTGAAGGAATTACAACTATGCTTCCAACTATAATGATAGAGCTCAGATCAAAGCTCAAAAAGAATAATGGACAAAACATAGGTTATGGGAAAGAGAGGTATTTGAGACTCCCAGTATGTTCCTACCACTATGCGTGAAGAAGAAATGTGGGAGGGGGTTGAGACCCTACTTCTCCTTAATTAGTTTTGCACAACTTACACCGCATGCAATTTTTTACTCATCATGTGTTGGGTTCATGACATGTAACCCAGTTACACATCATGGATTTCTTGTGTGGGACCCCTATGTCTTCACACCCTGCAACACATTGTGTAAATGACTTACATGATGTGCATTTCATATTGGAGCTATTTTCAATATCATAGGCCCTCCAAACTTCCTCCAGTGTTCACCTGAACACCTGGGTCATCCACTAAAACCTAAAAAAACCTAAAAAAGGTCTTGGGTCAATGAAACTCTTGTAATTATGTTCCAAATATTGTGAAAAGAGTTTTTTCTCACCAAACTCAAGAAGTTCAAATTTACCCAGAAAACATCCTGTTTAAAAAACCAGATATGCTACATTAGTAATTATAATTTTGTTAGCATCTTAATTAATCAGTTTCTTATTAGAAGGTTTCAAAAATTAATGAAACCTAATATAACAAAATCTATTATAAACAATATTATTCCTAATAATATGATCAAATGAATTCATTATCAAGGTAATAATTTCTATTAAATAATGACAACTTCAATGAACACCTCATTTATTAACCTCTATGTATTTTTATATTTTAGTTTTTTATTCAGTTTTAAGCATTCCAAATTTTTAAGGAGGCATAAATAATCAAAAAAAACAATATCATAATATTTATAAAATAACATGATCAAACATATTAAATTAAACATAATCACGTGCAAATTTACACCATCCCGTTTAATTTATTTAATTAAATATTATTATCTTCTATAGGTCAATCCCAACTATTTTACCAATAGAAAAATCAACATGTTAATCCCATATTTAAACAATGTTATAACCTGACCCACTAGGGCCAACCTAGTTGGCGAAATGCTGAACCAAAATACCACAATCCCACCAATATAGGTTAGGGGATGGAAACTTGTGCCAATAGGTATAACTAAATTGAGAGGCCTTTTCCTAAGTACCTAGACACGCACGCACAACCATATCCATAAAAATTACAGAGGAATAAAAGAAAGAAAAGTAACATATATAGTAATATCCATTCTGGTAAAAACTTCTATGGAATACAAAAAGAGTATGATATATTCCAAACTAGTAAGATGTCCCAACCTAAAAATAATTGGAAAAGTAAAATCTGAGAGATCATGGCTCTAGATCTATAATCTCTAACCACCAAACACGGCCAAATAAACCCGAGTATCCCCTATTCTCTTTGGTAGTTTCACCAACCTCTCCATCATCTATATAAGAAACAACACGTGCAGAAAAATCCCATGTAGGGGTGAGTATAATCATAAAGAAAAGGACAGCCTAAAAGCTGAATGGGAGAAATAGGATACTTCATAGTTGTAGATAGCTCAACTACAATGAGGGTTAAAGGGGATATCCATCTCAAATAAAAAAATCTCATGTGTTTGTATGAAGAATATCTTTTTAAAGATACACCATGCCACTATGACATATAGCTGAGGGGACATAATCTTTAGGCTGGGAACCCATGCCCTAGTATGATGGAGGGTTTCACTCAGTAAATAGATAGAGGACCCATTCCCTAGTTTTTAAAGGGTTTCCACTCTATGGATAGAGACCCATGCCCTGTCCTAGCAGGAAAGTTACACTATGTAAGTATATATAGGACCCCCACCCTAGTCCATCATGGGGGTTCCACTCTCTGGTGAAATGACCCATGTCCTATCCCAATAGAAGTGTTATATTCTCTATGTACCTAAATGAACCATTCCCTAGTTCATTATAAGGTTCCACTCTTTGGATTGAGGAACCATTACCTATCTTAGTAGGAGGGTTCCACTCTGTAAGTAGCTAGAGAACCCACACCCTAGTCTGTTAGGGGGGTTGTAATCTATAACAATCCTACCTGATCACTTCCATCATTGAGAATCGTCTAAAGAAGCACCACACTCAGAAAATCTTGCAATGTATCTCAAAATCCACTACTCAAGCCACCATCATGTTCTTTGCAGGAAAAACATAGGATGGGTTAGTTCAGGACTAAATCCAAGTCCAAAAAAATAATATATGAGAGTTATAAGTATCTTGAATGGGTACATGGCATGTGTGATACCCACATGGAATATAGTCTCGCTCTGTTTTCCAGTCATGTCCTTGCCAGCACACAACTTTATGGCTATGTAGTATTACATACATGTAAGTTTACTACATAGTGTCTTTAGAAATCCAGAGTACAAAGAATATTCTCCTAGCCATGCCTGTGTACACTATCCATGTTTCATTACATGGAATGTACCACACCCTACAAGATGTGTCAGGGTCAGTCCACCACTCAACGTGTGCAACCTGCGCACGCCCCTATACTCTCCAAAGTACACAACATGTCTCCCACCATACATGACATGTAGATTTACATGGGAAACTAGGAATACACCCTTTGTACATACCAATTCAATTAGATTAGGTTATATGAAATCTAGTTCCTCCACACAACATTTCATATTTGAAGCCTGCATGTAACCCTAGTTACAGAAAAATTCAAACTACATGGTGTGTGTTCATAACATTACATGCTGTGTAGTTTTTATTTTTATAGAAAGTATAAATATACTCCATAGATCCCAGATAAACTATTACATACATTGAATAAAACCTATTTTTAAACCAAAATTGAAGGGTATAACCTTTTTCCATCGATTCTAAACCTCTAATGGCTGAAAACTGGATTTCCATTGATCATCTCAAACCCTACATGCACCTCGCACACCTTCTGCCCTACTTTTAACTACACATTGGATCCCAGATCCAAAAATACATCAATATTACCAATAATACACTCTAATTCATCCTTAAATCTCTAATCTAGTCATTTTTCATGCACCCACTATGAATTCGGGGGTCCAATCACACTTGGACCCACCTGAAAATAATCGAATCATGACCCCATGGTCTAATGATGATGAATATAGATAATAGGTGGGGGAAAGGCATAATAAAATAAGTTATATCACCATTTTACAAGTTTTATTTTCCAATTATCACAAAATTAGGGATTTTAATGGGTTATTTCATGGAATAATCAGCAATGGATCGAATAAATAAAATAACTCGATACAAAATTTTATGCAAATGATTTATGTAAACACACATTAAGTAATAAAGTTTTGATCATGATCGATATTATAATAAGAAGAGATGAATAAAAAAATGATGATTCATAACTTGATATTGGATCACTCATTGGCGAAGACACATTCACCAACAATGGGGAAGGTCTATTGCATTTATTACACCTCAATTCACCTTGATCTGGATTTCAATCGTTGCCCGATCTCGATTTTCCCACGAATGGTAGTAGAACCTCCTATCAATGATCCCATGGTTATGTGGATAAACCTATAGATTCTCTATAATAGTGTATTTAAAGAGTAAAAATAGTTTATGTTATTTAATTCAAAATAAATAATTTAATTATCTATTTAATTAAATGCACCTGCCAATGGCCTCATCTACCGGACGTCCCATGCCAACAAACATTAGGTCAAAGCTAGGGAAAATCCCATGTTCTAGATTCAACTATAGTGTTATATTTTCAATTGGAGTCTATTTTTGAGATATATTCAATAATTTATAAAAGAACATGCACACATTATATAAAATATATTTAATATTTCTATAAAATTAATTTCAGGATCACCGGTCCTTGGAATCTTGTTCCATCTTAGCGCCTAGATCCAAAAATATTCCTTGATATATTTAAAAGTATTATAATGTAGAAATAGGTTCTCTACATTATTTCCTCTAAAATTTTCACCCATAAAAGAAGAAAATAACCAAAAAGGTGGTAATATTTATTCCTCATTAGGCTCTCCCACTCCAAAGAGCTCTCATGCATACTCCCATATTTCCGCAACACTCAAACCATGGGAATGGTCTATCCATGAAGGATCCTCTTCTACTGGTCCTTGATCACCACCATGTGAATTGTGAAAGTGGCACCATCCTCAATTTCCATATTTCCCTAGTGAATAATGTGCATGTGATCAAGCACATATCTTCTCAGTTGTGACACATAGAATACATCATGAACCTGATCCAATTGTAGGGGTAAGGTGGTGTGGTAAGAAACCTCTACTTACCTATAGAAGATCTCAAATGAACACATGAACCTTTGGGATATCTTTCCTCCTTAGATGAATATGAAAAATCCTCATCATGGGTAGACTCTTGGGAAAACGTGGTCTCCCTATTCAAACATTAGGATCCTATGACATCGATCATCATAAGATTTATTCCTTCTCTAAGTTTTCCTCTTCCATTGACGGATCACATGGGACTTCTCGGTCATCGCATACACCATATCTATCCCAAAAAGATATGCCTCATTGTTCTCAGTCCATCATAAGGGTGACTTATAGGGTCTCTTGTATGGGTCCTTGAATGTTTCCATGCCAATATTAGAGAGATACATATTTTTATAATAAAACTATACCAAAGGTAAGTGATCCTCATAGATGTAGCGAAATTATATCAGGAAAGACCTCGGCATATCCCCCTAATACCTGGATAGTGTGCTTTTTCAAATCATCTATATGGAGGTGAAAAGTAGTACTCATCCTCATACGGGTCTCGAATACCTCCTAGAGGCCTCTGCACAACCATGACATGAACTATACATCATAGTGGAAGAAAATCACTGAGGGAACCCCATGAAGGAGTAAAATATCTTACATATACAACTACACCAAAATTCATACCAAATTCTGATCCCTAATGTAAAAGAAGTGCACGGATTTCATAAGGTTTTCAACTAACACCCAGATGGAATCATGGAATATCACTGTCTATAGAAGCCCTATCATGAATTCCATGGATGTTTCATCCCACTTTCACTCTAGGATCTCAAGAGGATGTAAAAACCTATTGGAACATGGTGCCCATACTTCACCTACTAATATGTGAGGCACTGAGAGATGAAATTAACCATGATCTGACTCATTCCATCCCACCAAAACTACTGTTAAAGGTCTCTATATATCTTTCCCACATCAAGTTGTACAACCATTATAGAATTTTGAAACTTCCTCATCACCTCCTCCCACATGGTGACCTAAGCCACCATCCATCCCTAGATAGGATGACAATATTCATTATTTCAAAAAATCCATATGGTGAATATTATGAGGATATCGAGTCACGTAGGAACTCATAGTCAATTTTTCTTAACTTATCCTCCCACAAATGATGGATAAGTGGGGGATTCATACCCATCAACTAAAGAAAAGTTGAACCCTCCTCCTCAACTTGGGTTAATTGTATAGAAGTCATCTTCTGAGACAAATCCTCCACCATGAGATCCGTAGAATTCATACTGAGGGAATCTACCACCATGTTGTCCTTTATAAGAGTATAGACTATCTCAAAGACATAGTTCTACTGGATATCAAACTAGTGCCTCTATCTTAGGTTCAGATCCCTCATCATAAATACATACCTGAGACTCTAATTGATTGAGGAATAAAATCACTCTCCCAGAACGTAGTGCCTCCACTTCCTCAGATTGAAGACTACCGCTGCCAACTCCAGTCCATGAGTCATGTAGTTCTTCTCATGGGGTCTCAACTTCCTTAACCCATATGTTATCATTTCATTCCTTTTCATCAAAACATAGTAGATTCCATACCTAGAGGCATCTAAATACACTAAATACTCCATGCCCTCCTCTGGTAGCCTCAAAATAGGAGCACTCATCATTCTAAGCCTGAACTCATCAGAATCTCTTTGGTGGTTCTCAGTCTCGATAAACGGTTTCCCTTTCCATTTTCAGGTGGTCAAAGGGGATATAATCCTAGATAAGTTTTCCATGAACCTCCTATAGTACCACTCCATGCTAATAAAACTTTATACCTCTAACACACTCTTGGGTGGATCCCAAGAAAGACCCGCATCAATCTTTATCTGGTCAATATCTAATCCACACTCAGAAATGACCTGCCCTAGAATGTAAATCTCATGGATATAGAACTGAAAATTTGAGAGATTACCATAAATATAGTGATCCCAAATAAAGTATAAGTCTATATTCAAGTTATTTTCATGCTCCTCCTATGTCATAGAGTTTATGATTATGTCATTAATGAAGACAATAAAAAATTGGTCCAAGTATGGTTGGAAGATCCAGTTCATTAGATCCATGAACACAATGGGGGAATTTCTCAGACCTAATGGAATCACTAATAAATAAATGTGTACAAAGAAATATTGGTATTAAATCTTTAGAATACCAGTCTTGTGAACTGTCGACCTGTAGTAGCTGAACCTGAGATCGGTCTTCGAGAACCATCTCATGACTCACAAATGATCAAAGTGGTCATTAATAATAAAAAATGGGTACATTTTATTTATCATGTATTTTTTTGGGACATGATAATCCACACAATGTCACAATATCCCATACACCTTTTTCATGAACGACACTAGAGCCACCCAAGGGTATACACCGGGTCTAATAAAATTCTTCCCTTGAAGGAAATCCAACTGGAACCTCACCTTCTTAAGATTTATAGGGTCTAATCGATATAATTCAGAAGATATCGGGGTGGGAACAAGGTGAAAGTTGATGAAAAAAATACATCTACTACCTTAAACTTTGTCTCAAAACGTCCTTGGGGAATATTTCTATATAATCCTCCATGACTAAAGGAATACAAAAGCCAAAATAACCTGTTTCACCAAGGGATAAACTATCAAACTTATGGGTGATGGGTTTCAGTTTCCTACTCATAAAACCCACTCACTCTTCCATGAAATCTCTCTCACCTAAAAAGGACAATCTCACCCCATCTATCTAAATACATTCAAATAATTTGTGATTTCATTAAATCTATTCTCAGACCATGGATAATTAGTCCATTCCCAAGATGACATCATAAGGTCTCATCATGATGATAAAAAGGTCTCATGAGAAACTCTCTCCACAAAGATATAGCTTAAACTACCAAAAGACAATAGATATTGAATAAGATTTCCCTGTAGTAACCTCATGGAAAAGTTGCTGGGCTAAAGTCTCAAATGTGAGCTCCATATCTCACACCAAGAGTAAAGAGATGAAGTAATGACTCAAAATTATGTCTCATAATATTTAAAAAAGAGTATAATAAACATATATCTTACCTCTAATCATCTCATAATCCATCAGGTCATATGCCTCCATCGCCTACAGCTACCCATGACCCTGACCGCCTGCTCCTAGAGCTTGTCTTGGTTCGCCTGGTGGTGGTGGTGGAAGGAGCACCAAACATCGTCTACCAACCACAACTCCTCCTGTGGGATCCCCACATGATCCTCTTCCAACTCTACATGCATAGGGGCCACCCTTCCCAAGCCTAACAGATCCATGATCATGACATTTCCACTTAAATGGTGGTCCATATACTATCTTTCTACCCTCCTCATCATGTTGGGTTAGGAAATCTCATGAAATCTAACTTTTCCCATCACATATATAGAATATCTCCTCTCTAGGCTGACCTATTCCTCTATGAAGTCCTTGTGTTATACAACAATGTGTCTGAGTCTGGTTAGGATAAGATATCCTACACCAAGATCATTCCACTGATGCTTTCTAACTACTGTAGAAGAATAAGATCGATAACACCCACTGTTAGCTCTAACTATATGGAGTCCCTCATATATGAAGCTCTCCATAACCAATTATTGCTTTAATACCCAAAAATATATGGGAATTCATAGAGGTACCACACTGGAAAATTTTTCTCTATGTATTACATGCTCAAACTTCCACATATAAAAGTATTAATACCGAATAATGTCGAGGGAGTACCGTATAAGGTCAGCAAACCATGCAGAATACCCAGAAACTATCATCCCTCCCTGATGTAGCTCTAGAATCTCCTAAATCTGAACTGATCACAATCATGATGGGAAATACTTCTCATTAAATAGCTACTAGAATTCATAACATGAGTGTGTTGACTCATCATGCATCTGAATAAATAAACTCCACATACACTCTATAACTCTATGGAAAAGGTTGGCTACTAGAAGAACCATCTGATTAGTTGGTGTCCAAATAAGTCTGAAAAATCATATCACTGACTCTATCCAATCTTTGGCTTCTTGGGGATATGGATCATCATGGAACGTTAGTGGTCTTTGGTGCTACAACTCATAGAGTGCATTAATCCTATACGCATACTTATCTAGCTCTGTTGGTATAATCTTCTTCTCAATATGTGGTTTAGCTGGTACCTTCTTGATGAGAGGAAGGGCATTGAGTGATGGACACTGAACTGAGGCCTCATCACTAATCAAAACATCATCATGATCCTGAATCAGTTACATAGATGTTTTTCTATAAGGAGGTATCCTGAAAATGTAATCTGTATATACCGTGGTCAGATGATCATATATATATATATATATATATATATTAATAGTTGGCTCTATAAGGATAATCAAAAGACTCAATCCTATATGATGCATAAACCAAATTTTCCTACAAGCAATATCTCGGTATGCCATGTTAATAAGTAGGTATCCAGATTCCTAGTGAATGGATATGTTAGATACTCCACCAATACAGGATTACCTGGCCTGAAATCCACACTCAAGACACTTTGACACTGCTTCCCTAAGTTCCCAACAAAACATCACAAGGGTATGTAACTTCAAACATTGTCCTGAGGTCAAACCATCTCTGATACCAATATGTAATGAACCAACCTACTGAGGCCCAAATGGTTGATGGAAGGCCGATGCATAACTACTCCAAGGCAGCCTCCAAATGTAACACCCCAATATTTCATAGTACATTATCTCATTAAAGTTACTCAACAACTTTCGCTACACACAACACCGAGTTCGAGTACACCACAACTTACCAAAATAACCGTTCAAAAATGGTTATTAATAGTATTTACTTAATTTTAAAATCTTATATTCTATATATAATTTTAAAAATCCATATTATGTGTTTTTTAGACATAATATAAGAACAAATTCATTTTTTTTTCAAATAAAAGAATTATTTTTCAAAAAATGAAATTTTTCCGCCTTTTAATGGTGATCCCTTTTTCAAAAAATGTTTGAATATTTTATATATTAAAATTAATGAAATTAAATTCTTCTTTAGAAGAAGGACATAAAAATTTATTTTGGATAAATTTTTGGTACTCTTCTGATAACTTTTATATTTCGATGAATAGTTAAAAATACTAAATTTTAATTGAAAACAACTTTGTTAATAGAAATAATTTATAGTGTTAAATTATGCATTGTAATGGTTTGGAAGTATAATTATATTATATTTTTATCATTTAATAAAATTTAGGTAATTATAAGTAATTTCACATTTAAATTTGACAAAAACACATGTCAATCTTTTGATAGTTTTTACTTTTTAAAAACATGTTTTTTGGTTTTAAAAACATGAATTAATTTTAAATTAATTAATGAAACATCTATGTTTTGAATTTGGTAAAATATAATTCATTTTTGAATTTATAATATGAAAATTATCTTAGGGTGATGTTTTGGTATTTTTCTGAAAACTTTCAATTTTTGATGAATAGTGAAAAACACTACGTTATTGTTTAAAACTGAGCTTTATTTAAATAATTAGTTATTTTACTTTAATTTATTTTAGGTCAAAATAGATACATAATACCTATATATTTTGAATTTAATTTATTGGAGTCATTTTATAATAATTTTAGATATATAAAATTTTATTGAACTTTTTACCGTCTTTTACCCACCTTCTAGAAGCATTTGAAAATTTGCATAAAACTAAATTTTACCGATTCTGTGTGTTGAATTTAAAAAATCTAAGAGACACAGATAACATTAGTAAGTAAAATGTGGTTCAATAAGATATAAATAATTTTGGTTGAATAGTAACTTCAGGCTTTTATTTACCAAGGTTAAAAATAAATAGTGTAATTAAGGGTAAAACTGATATTATAATTACCCTTACACATGTCCGAATTTTATCGGATAAGTGTAATTATACCAAAAACAAACATAGTAATATAATATGATTATATTTGGCCCACATGGATTCGATTATGAAATTTATTATTATTTTAATTAAAGAAGAGTTAAAAGTGTTAAATCCAATGTTTATTAACTAAACCATTTTTAATATAGAGTTATATATAAGATAAATTCAACTATAAATATTCATTATAAAGATAAAAAGATTAAATACATAATGTGTTTTTATTTATAATTTTTATACATTAAATAATTTAATTTATTTATAACACAATGATGATGCAGTAATTAACTTATTAATGAAATATTAAACTAGTTGATATTATAAATATCCAAATAAATGTAAATTGAGACTTACGATGAATTACACTAATTTTATAGGTTAATATGGAATTTTAGGGTTGATTATATAAATTTTTTTCTAAGTGATAAGGTTTTTATGACTTTCACAAAAACAAAATACCAAATAGTGTCAATTTTGACATAAATTAATTTTTAAAACAAATACTATATTATTGGTTGATATAATATTCCCAAAAATATAAGTTTTAGAAAAATGTATTAAATAATAGTATATATGTCATTAATGAACTACTTGAGGTTCTCTTGGAAGTTTAGAGTAAGTTTATTAACCATATAGTGTAAGAATACAAGAAGACACGGTAAAAGTTAAACTATTTAACTAAGAGTTAAATATAAACTATAAGGTTGAAATGTTAACCTAAACTTGTCTAAAACCTATTGGTCAAAATACTTTAGACCCATAACCACCTAAGTCTCTAAATAAATTCATTTTTACCAATTATAATCCGAAAATTATTGTATAATAAATTAATATTTTAATCTTTTTCTAAAGTGACCCTCACCCCTATCATAAAAGGGCACTTCCCCTTCTCTCAAAATCACACCTCCAAATCCATTTTTATCAGGAATACCCTGCCCTAATATACTCCCAACTTCCCTAAAATAAACCTATGGTCCTTACTTGGATCAGAAATCAAACCGAAGGATCCCTTTTGATCAACTCAAAAGGAAACACCTGAAGAAGAGGTAATAATTTCACCACCCACTTTCAAGTTCTTTTATTCTTCCACTTCCTCTATCTTTGTTGTTTCCATACCAAAATAATAACTCCAATACCTCATAAATACTGTGATGTTACTATATATATGGTAAAACAATGTTTTTTATTCTATCCATCCTATAAATGACAAATTCACCATACGTGCGTACGTACGAATTATCATCTCCACGTCGTGGTGTAGTTTGTTATTCAAACACTTCATTATTTGGATGGGTATAATAATGATCATAACTAATTTAAATAATAAATATAAAATTATAATGATTATGTATATATGATATAACATCCAATTACATACGATTTCACCATCAATATAAAGATATTATCACTCGTGCGTACATACGGATTACCGTCTCCACGACGCGATGAGATTCATTCCCACGTTCACCATTCAATGATGACTATAAAAATATATATTATTAATATGTATGTAATATATGAAATATTAATTCTACTATATATATATATATATGTATGTATTTAATTTCATATATCTTATTCACTTACTTCCGTTCAATACGATATGAAAATGGAAACAATGTTTATGCGTACGTATGACCTACCGTCTCCATAAACGGTGTCTTCCATTTCATATATATATATATATATATTATAAATATTTATATTCTAAATATATATGATATATATATAAATTTTTATATTCTGGAAGTATTAAAATAATGATCTAAATGATACGATCAAGAATAACAAGTTAAAACACGTACGATAAAGAACAGGATTATTACCCAAAATGTTAATTTAACATGAAAATCATTATTAAATTGGTAGTATAAAGTCATAAATGAATCATTTATGATATAATAAATATGAATATGGTTTTGGTATAATTTAATAAAATATTATGGTCATTATACACGAGGTTAAACGTATACTTGACCAATGTAAAGTGCAAGGTAAGGGTTAATTTCTCAATCTCATTATTATTCAAGATTATTTATGGGTATGTTTTTACTGGGACATATTTATTATCAATGTCCATTTTTCATAAAATAGTTTTCAATGGGTTTCTTTTTAAGGGACTGTTTTATTAAAACATCATTTTAAATGTTTTAAATCTTTATTATTCTAAATCATTCTCATTAATGTCCATGTTTTCAAAATGAGGTTTTAAGGATTTATTTATATGAAACTGAATGTTTTTAAAATGTTAATTCCATTAAAAAGTTTCAAAGTTGTATCGGACAATTTGATTCAAAAATGTCTTTAAATGTCTTCCTTTCTAAATTGAGTGACTTTTAAATGTTTTCATGAAAAATGGGTATTTCTCTCAAAGAGTTTTACAAAGCATTTTCATCTATGTCACTATCCTTTGATGGATTTTAAAATTATTTGAAGTTGATTTATTATGATACAAATATTCCATATTTTATTGAAGGTTTTGTGATATGTTTGATTGTGTATGTGTTATTTTTATACCACTCATTGTTTATGGTTAAAGTATTGACATTTCTTATGCTAGTTCTAAAACGAATGTTTATGTTATGTTTCAACCTTTTCATATGAGGAATGTATTGGACATAGTAAGTTATGGGTGGAGCCCGATATAGCTCCTTGATGGATCAGTAGGTCTCATGAGACAATTAGATGTAGAATTGGACAAGGCCTTTACCAATTTGATATATGGTTTTGGATAAGGCCTTAATCATTTTTAGAAATCTTGGCCGAGGCCTTGACAAAATGTTTCAAAATGTCTAGAAATATACATTCCCTCAGTATAAAAATAATATTGATGGTTCATGTGGTTATTTGACTAGTAGAATACCCTTGACTATGTTTTATTATGGAGTTATTTACTCATCTCATATTTCTGCCATAATGTTTTCATGTTTATTATTTGTAAAGGAATCTGTTTTTAATTATTCACCATCCCTATTGTTTATGTTTTCTTCCACTAAATTGTTTACCCTTACTGAGTATCTGAGCCCACCCCTCTCTTATGTTTTATTTTCCAAAGATTTATAAGAAGTGTATTATGATTGATATGCAGGGTTAAGTTAAAAGGGAGTACTGGCCTTCTCAAAGAACTATCTATGCTGAATTTTATGTTAGAAATTGTAATGTGAAGTTGATGTATATAATCTATTTCCAAAACTGCTAAACTGATCGGTCATTCGGGACATGGTTTCCTTGTATCATGAAAATGTATTAAAATAATGCAATGAATCTTGGTAACTGGGGTCAGGGCGTTACACCATATTCCATGGTTTGGGGACTAGTGCTAAAAAATATAACTAAAATGATATAACTTTACATAAGTAACTATATTCACACACCCAACCATCTCTATATATAAGTACAAAGGAAAAAAATAAATAAATTAACAACTAGAGTAATAGACATGCGCATAACAACCTATAAGGAATACAAAAAGGGTGAGAAAACATAACTAGAAAAGTATTGGGGTAAAATACATGTCCAACTAGAAAGATATCCCAATCTTATAATGACTTGAAAAGTAAAATCTAGGAGAGCTTGGATCCAAATCTCTAAGTCCCAACAACTAAATTTTGTCAAATGAATGCAAGTATCCCATGTGATCCTCTTTAGTCATCATGGACATTTCCATGATCTATATAAGACATGACACATGAAAGAAAAACCCATGCTGGGGTGAGTATAAACATACCCAGTAGGACACCCTGAATGTTAAAGGGAGAGAAATAAGAGACATGATAAATGTAAAATTATCAAGCAATATCAAGATAGAAATTAAATTCAACAGTGAAGATATATGTTTTTTTTATCATAAAAGTAATCCAATTAAGAGACAAAAGATATTTATATCTCATAGACCAACAGCTCATGTGAATTTATAAAGAGTATCCATGTAAAGCCACACCTCACCACTATGTCTCACAGTCGAGGAGACATAATATCTTGGAATGGGACTCATGCCTTGATACAATAGGTTGGTTCCACTTGGTATATTGATAGAGGACCAACACTCTATTCTATTAGGGATGATGGGGGTTACACTCTATTGATAAAGGACTCATGCCTTGTCCCATTAGGAGGGTTTCACTCTATAAGTATCCATATAACCCAAACCCTAGTCTATAAGGGGGTTCCACTCCATGGATAGAAGACCCATGCCATATCCTAGTTAGAGGGATCCAAACTATAATTATCTATAGTACCAATGCCCTAGTCCATAAAGGGGTTCCACTATGTGGATAAAGGACCCATTCCCTATCCTAGCCAGAGGATTCTACTCTACAAGAAGAAAGAAGATCCATGCCCTACTCTATCGGGGGGAGGGCTCTACTCTACAGTGATCCTTCCTGATCACTATAATCGTTGATCACCACCTAAAGAAGAATAATTCTCAAAAAAATCTCTTATTGTATATTAAAATACACTATAAAGGCCACCATCATGTTCTACATGAAACAATACTCAGGATAGGCTAGTCACATGCCAAAATACGAGTCCATAAAAAAGAGATATTGGAGGTAGAAGTATCTTGAAGGGGTGTCCAACGTGTAGGGGAGTCACATGGGATGTGGTACCAATATACTTCCTAGTCGTTCCCTTTAGAGTATATGGATTTTTGACCATGTAGTATTACATGGAATGTAAGTTTACTACACAACGTGTCTCGACCACCCAGGTTTGAATGATGTTCTCCTAGACCTTCCTTTTTACACTATCCATGTGCCAATACATGCAACGACCCAATGTTTTATAAATGAAAATCCCCTTATTATAATTATATCTTATAAGCACAATAAATCACAACAAGATGAACTAATAAGAACTATGTGACCTTTAAAAATAATATTTTCACTTTTGTGATTTGAATTTTGAAAATCTAACATACACTTTTGTGATCAGTAAGATGTTTGGATTCTGATAAGCCAAACCTAAATTTTTGGTGAATAAAAAGCTGCCCTTATGAATAGTAATATGACCCTTATGAATAGTAAATCATCCAAAATAATATTAACATCACCCTTGAATGTATATTTGTATCTTATAAGTGATTGTATGACCATAGTAAAAGTATTGGTATTTTTGTAAGTCATAAAAAATTAGTTACAATTAATTAATTAATTTAAAAGAAAATTTATTTTTAATAAAATTTGTTCACAAATTAAAAATTTTATGTCTTCTGGTTTTAAGATAATTTTATAAGACCTTATGTAAATTTTGAAAGCATTATAAAATCAGTCATAGTTTTAAAATCTGTATTTTTCAAGTGAATTGTGATTTTAATTTAAAACTAAATTAAACATATTTAGAAAATTATTTTTTAAAAATGGAGTTCATTTTTGGATTCTACATGTCGAAAAATGGTTAGGATGAATTTTTGTGATTTTTCTAAAATACCTGAATTTTTTATAAATAGTAAGATACAGTAATTCACAATAAATGCTAAAACCTGAATTTCTGCATAATGCTTGAGTTGTGGGTGATGTAAATGGCCATTGGTTCGAACTCACATGAACATATTAATATTTTTTCATTTAATAATAACTATTTATTGTATTATGGAAAAATAATAAACTAATGATTAAAATATTAATAAACCCCCCCTCCCCTCCACTATAAAAACCACCCACACCCCCCTCTTCTCTTCACTCCTCTCAACCCTTGTTCTTTACCTAAATTCGGATCAAATATCTCCCATGTACAAAATCACTTTTTATCCTCAAAAGACCATATCTACTCCACTTAAGAGGCTCTCAAGGAAGATTAGATCATGAGGTAAACTCATCTTTTCTTTTCTTTGAATTTATTTTCATATTCCTGTGTTCTATTTCCTTTCCTAACCTCTTTTCATTTGAATGGTATGAAAACTCTAGTAACATACATGTAATAGAATGTAGTTATGATAATGGTATAATTCATTATCATCTCTCATTTACCCTCATTTTTTATGAATGAAATGAAAACATTGTCTGAGATGTGTTAATTTATCACATTCAAGGACGAACAATTATCAATTTTTCTTACCATCTTCAATTCTGATCATGAAACAATTTTTATGGTTGAACCATATTTTTAAATATTTATTTTATCTTATTTAATGTTCTGTAATCCTTATTCTCACATTACATAAAATAATAATACAAACCAAGTTAATTTTAAGCAAAATCGCCAAATTAATCCAAGCGTTTATCATTAATATTTTATATAATGATTCACCTTCACTCAAAATAACCAAATGAATTTTATGAACATTTTATCTTCTAGAAGTTCACTAATTTCACATAACTCCAGTTCTATAAAAACACTCTCATCATAGATGTGTATCCGAGCATGAATTTAAGTGAATTGATCATTAAAATGAAGAAAGAAAATGCTCTGAAATAATGAAATTGAACCTATTAACTCATCAAAAAGGACATGAATGAATGTAATAAGGTTAAAAAAATCAATAAAATTTAGTGTAGGTTTTTTAATTAATGAACCTAATTTAAATATTTAGGTCATTAACATCAATTGGAGAACGCCATCAGACTTAAGGTAAGGGATCATATCTTTCTCACTGTTATTCAAGAATCTCCTCTATGTTATTCCATCTTATTTGTAATTCATAATTATGGGGTATGTTTTAAAACCTATCCCATAATTCCCTCAAGATATACAAGGGATGATATACCCCTTTCTCTATCATTAATCCCTACTAAGTACAACCATTCCCAAGCCATAATTTCGTAAGGGATTCTACCTGAACCTTTATTATTCATTTGGGTTGCTCTATATTTATTTCTACCACAATGATGTTATCTATTATTTTTATGTACATATTATAATTTTTATGTATATTCCCAAAGATCATGTATCAAGATCCATTCATCATTCTCTTTCAGGGATAGACATGTTTTTAAATGGTTCCTCCTCAATACTTCCTGATAAGCAAAGACGTTTTAAGGGAACATCCAAAATTCAAACCCATATAAAGATAAACATTGTAATCTATTTTGAGCCAAATTATCTTTTATAAAACAAAAATATTTATTATGAAAACATTATTGGTTTACTTCTCATTTTGTATATAAGATTTTTTTCTTCTATTTTTAAAAGATCTTTGGTATTTTCCTTAAGAGACAAAAAAGTTTTAATTCTAATGTTTCCTTAATACTCTTCTTACATGTTCTTATTCCAATTGGACGTCAATTATAATAATATATTCCTATTTGGACTTATTATTTCCCATTAATGATTTAATTACTTTCCTCCATGGACATTTTTATACTTCCTTTAGTTATGATTTATGACATGATTATGATACCCAATTCTTACTATGGGTAAAAATTATGTTTATATATGATTGATTATGAATGATTATATATGTGGAAAACATATTCATGAACAAGTTAATATGGGTGTACCCATATAGCACTCCAATTAATTGGGTAAATTTGAGTCTCATGAGATGTTATGTGAAACGGTCTTGGCCGTTAGCTTTGGCTTGTGCTACCATGTGAAACGATCTTGGTGGTTAACCTTTACTTGTGATCCTCTATATGAAATGATCCTTGAATCTTGATAAAGTCGTTGTTTATGTTTCTACCACATTTATATGATTCAATGTTTATATGATCCCATGTTTATATGTTATGATTCTATATGACATTTTATATCATTATGTCATGTTCTCAAACCCATGTGCTAAAGCCTTATTATAATGTTTTTCCCTTACAGTGATTTTAGCTCATCCCTTCATTCTCGTGGTCCATAGGGTACCCTATGTATATGTAAGGGATCAAATGAAGTTGGGATATCTTTATGAAGATTAAATAAATAAGTGTTTTTTTATTCCCATGTTATATGAATTATATACCTAGTCTTCCAAGACACTAGATTTTAAAATCCATGGCTTCTAATATGATGTTTTATTATGATTAAAATCATGTAATATTATTTTTTAAAGGATAGGTTCTCTATAGTTGGTATCAGAGGATGGTATCATTGTTTTTGGAGATTAGTAATATATAACATTAGTATGTACATTAAGTATGAGTCTAAGTATGAGAAAAAATATATATATTTTGGTAAGTATAGAGTAAGTTGTTTATCAAGAAAATACATCCCTGTCTAGATACAAATACGTAGAGGTGGCTCTAGCACATATGTATCTAGGGGTAAAACATAAAAACTACACTTTGAGCTAGACTCGAATGGGAACTAGTGCATGACAATAGGAATTACTGCACTCTTGGGTTGCAACTCATGTGGATATGCTTTGGTAAATTCATGATCTTAGTAAAAACCATTATTAAAGGAATAAAAAATCCCATAAGAATATAAGTTAAGAAATAGATCAAGGATAACCTATATTTAACCTATGGAATCAAATTATAGGATATACTTATCCTTTAAAATTTTATCCTTTTATGTTCAAAGTATCCTTTTTATGCTCAATAGATCATTATTCAATCCCTCTTATTCTAAGTTATTTTTCTTAGTTAATAGTAGGAAATATAAGAACACCTGACAACAATCAATGTGATAGGGAATGTAAATATTTACCTAATGATAAGCCAAATATGATAGGAGTGGGTGCTCAAAACCTCAGGACAATACTTTCTCAACTAGCTCAAGTTATGAATAATAAAGAGAAATTTTCTTTAGAATCCTTACTACGGTAAATGCATCCCATGTTTAGTGGATCTTTAGATCCCCTCCTCATGGAACAGCGGATTAACTCCATTTAAAAGATATTTTCCGTCCTCCAGTGCTTAGAAGAAGAGAATGTTTTACTGATAGTCTATCATTATTATGGGGAAGCTGTTTAGTGGTGGAAACTGATCAAGAATATGAAGCCCCATGAGAAAATTGATTCAATGGATTGGGAGAAATTCAAGATAATTTTTTTAATAAATATTTTCCCCATACCCTTCATCTCAATATGGAAAGAGAGCTCCTCAAACTCCAGAAGAAGGAAGATAGGTCAATTGGGGCGTATGAAGAAAACATTACAAGGATTGAAAGGCATGCCTTTGGCTTTGTCATGAACACTAAAAGCAAGGTGGATCACTTATTTATTAGACTAAAGTTGATTCTACAAAATGCATTGGTGATTCAAGACTTCAAAAGCTATGAGAAGTTTTTTTGTTGTTCCCTTAAGGTAGAAATGGATATCAGAGACTCTCAGTGGTATTGTGGGCCCAACAAAAAATAGGAAATAGAATCTAATGATAGTGGTTCTGCAAATAAATTACATGATATAAAAAAGCCCGACCATCCCACATGTAATAATTGTTGGAAGAAGAATCTTGTAAACTGTCTAATGAGAACCAATAATTGCTTCAAATGTTGAAATATGGGACATCTGGCTAAGAACTGCTGAAGGGATATAAAAAATCCCACTAATTTGGAAGATGAAAGGTTGTTTTGGATCAAAAATCAACATGTAGTGCAGTGTTACAACTATAAGGAGCACGAGAATTATGTGAACAATTTCCCTAAGCTGAGGGTTCTCATAGTCAATCAACAAAAACCTCCAAGAAAACAAGAAAGGGCTTAGGCTATCACTGTAGTTGAGGTGGAGCCATACCATGATGTGCGGATAGGTACACTACTAATTAATTCATGAAGATTGAACATACTATTTTATTATGGTTCTTTTCATTATTTCATATCCTGAAATTTTAGTAGAACTATTTACACACCACCTCAAAATTAGGAGGATATGTTATCTGTGAGAACAACGAATGTGAAAATGATTACATCACTGGTTTATAACTCCTCTGTGGTAAATGTTTGTGGACCAAACCTCCTAGAAAATCTTATGATACTTTATTTAGTGGAGTTATATGTTATCTTGGGTATGGATTGGTTCTCTTTATTCAAAGCCAACATCAACTGTCAGGAAAGGGAGATCACTTTTTACATCCCGAAGCATCCTCCAATTCTTTACAAGTGTAAGAAAAAATATGAATATCCTTTAGAAACATTGTCTTAAGTGTGGATATTAATTCCTTATGAGTAATCATGTCTTGATCAAATTATTGAGATAATGGAGAGAATCTCCCTCAAAGATATTCCCATCTTGATGGATTACACTAATGTATTCCCTGAGGAGTTGCCTTGTCTTCCTTCTGATCAAGAGGTTGATTTCTCAATTGATCTTATTCCTGGATCCCTACCTATATCAAAGACACATTATAGAATGTCCACCATAGAGCTAAATAAGTAGTTATAGGAGAATTTGGAGAAGGTTTTTATACTCCCAAGCTCTTCACCATGGGGTGACCCATTACTCTTCATTAAGAAGAAGGATGGGTCAATGAGCCTCTGCATTGATTATCGTGAGCTCAATGAAATCATAATAATGTACAAGTATCCCCTACCATGGACAGATTACTTGTACGATCTACTTCTTAGGGCCAATTATCTCTCTAAGGTGGACCTTTGGTCAGGATATCACTAATTAAAGGTGAGGAAGGAAGATATTCCCAAGACTACCTTTTGAATGATGTATAGACATTATGAGTTAATATTGATTCAATTATGATTCACTAATTCTCTAGTAATTTTTTGTTTATTTAATGAATAGAGTCTTTAGAGATTACCTCAAAAAATTTGGGGTAGTCTTTATTGAGGATATTATGATATACTCCAATGGAAAGGAGGAATATGAAGAGAATTTGAATACTATTCTACAGAATTTGTGAAGGGATAAGATGTATCCATGTACAAAAAATGTGAGTTATGAATGGGGGAATTATCATTATTGGGGAATGTTATCACTAGAAAAGGGATATCTGTGGACCCTTCTATGAAAAAGGCAATCAAATAGTGGCCCAGGTCAAAATCTGTAACATAGATATGTAGCTTTCTGGGTCTAGCTGGGTATTATCGACGATTAGTGAATAACTTCTCATGATTGTAAAACCCAATGACCAAGCTGACACAAAAAAGAGTGAAGATTTTCTGGACTCAAGAATGTGAATACTGCTTTAAAGATTTGAAAAAGAGGCTTATCACTACACCAATACACAGACTCCCAATGAGTGGAGAACCCATTGTGGTGTAAAATGATTCTTTAAATAAGGTATTAGGTTGTGTGCAGATCCAAAATGATAAAGTGATAGCCTATGCCTCAAGGCAGCTGAAAATCAATGAGCAAAACTATCCTATGCATGATCTGGAGTTGGCAGATGTGATCTTTTCATTGAATATATAGTGGCATTATCACTATGGGGACAAGTATGAGATATATACTGATCATAAGAGTCTAAAATATATATTCACGCATAAAAAGATTAATATGCACCAGTGAAGATGTATAGAGCTCACCAAGGATTATGACTGATCAATCCACTACAATCTCGATAAGGAAAACAAGGTGGCATATGCTCTAAGTAAAAAGGATCATGTATTTTTATCAATGATGAGAATTAAAAAGGATTTAATATTATTAGATTTGAAGAGAATAGACATGGAAATCATTAAGGGAGTAACATAATCAATCCGTTCCCAAATGATTTATCAACCATCCCTCATGGAGAAAATAAAGGATTCTCAAAGAAAAGATGTAGAAATTCTTAAAATGGTAGAAGCCACTAGAAAGGAGAAATACTATGAGTTTATTATTGATGATAAAGGATTTGTAATATTTGGGTCATGATTATTTATACCATTTGATCCAGAGGTAAAGAAAGAGATTTTGAATGATGCACATATCTCAACATTCTCTATTAACCATGGTAGCACAATGATGTATCGAGATCTTCAAGAGAACTTTTGGTGGGACAATATGAAGAAAGCGATTACTGAGTATACATAAATGTTCATATTATGTCAACAAGTGAAGGATAAAAGACAAAATTATAAGGGGATTATGAAACCAATACCCATACCAATATGGATGTGGAAGAAAATCAACATGGAATATTTCACTGGACCTCCAAGGACATCAAAAGAAAACAATGCTATTTGGTTCATTGTGGATTGTTTTACAAAGGCACCTCACTTTATCGTGATTTGAGAGGACTTTTTATTGGATCAACATGCACGAATATATATGAAAGAAGTGCTAAGGCTGCATGGAGTACCACTATCTATTGTATTCAATCGATATCTGAGATTCACCACAATGTTTTGGAAAAGTCTCCAACATTCTATAAGAACTAAAAAGAACTTCAGTAAGGCCTATCATCCTCAAACTGATGGCCAGTCTGAGAAAACTATTTATACAATGAAAGATATGTTGAGATCATGTTCTATGGAATTCAAAGGAAGATGGGACTAATATCTTCCACTGGTTGCATTCTCCTACAACAATAGTTTCCACTCGAGCATCTGAATGGCACCATAAGAATCCCTTAATGGGAAAAAGTTCAGAACACCAACATCTTGGGATGAAGTCGGTGAGTGTATGCTTCTAGGACCTGAAATTGTCAAAAAAATGACGGAGAAGGTGAAAACCATTCAACAACACATAAATGTATCCCATAGTTGACAAAAGATTTATGCAGACAATTGTCGACAAGAACTTGAGTTAAAAGTTTGAGGCATGGTATTTCTATGCATATCTCTATTGAAGAAGGTCATGAGGTTTGGGAGAAAATGGAAGTTAAGTTATATGTACATTGGCCCCTTCTAGATTATTGATCATGTCAGAGCTGTGGCCTATGCACTAACACTTCCACCTACCATGTATAAAGTACATGATATCCTCCATGTATTCCTCTTAAAGAAGTATATACCAGATCTTTCACACATACTCTCTTTAGATATAGTATAGTTAAATAATGATCTTCTATATGGGGAGCAGATAGTGAAGATCTAGGATTAAAGAGACAAATTTATATATACCAAGACTAATCACCTAGTCAAAGTACTATAGTTTAACCATAAGTATGAAGAGGCAACATGGGAACTGAAGGAGACAATGAAAGAAAAGTACCCACACCTGTTTATGGCTTAGAATGTAAAACAAAATTTTGAGGGTGAAATTTTATAAGGGGGGAATAATGTAACGAAACAATGTTTTATAAATGGAAATACCATTATTATAATTATTTCATATAATCCCATAAAATCATAACACAATGAACTACTATGAACTATGTGACCTTTAAACATAATATTGTCACTCCTGTGATTTGAAATTTTAAGAATCTGACTTACACTGTTTCGATCAGTAAGATGTTTAGAGTCTGATAAAAAAAAATTAATTTTTTGGGAATAGTAACCTATCCTTTTGAATATTTACCTACCCTTATGAATATAAATACAACCCTTATTAATATTAAATCATACAAAAGAATCGTAACCTCACCCTTGAATGTATAAATAAAATTAAGGCATCTTATAAGTGATAATATGACCATAATAAAAGTATGGATATTTTTTAAGTCATAAAAAATTAATTAATATTAATTAATTAATTTAAAATAATATTTATTTTCACTAAAATGTGTTCATAAATTAAAAATTTTATGTCTTTTTGTTTTAATATAATTTTATGAGACCTTATGTGTATTTTGAAAGCATTTTAAAATTAGCCATAGTTTTAAAATCTTAATTTTCCAAGTAAATTATGATTTTAATTAAAAATTAAATTAATCATGTTTAGAAATATATTTTTGACAAATGGAGTTCATTTTTGGATTCTACATGTCAAAAAATGGTCGGGGTGAATTTTTTGGATTTTTCTAAAATACTTGATTTTTTTATGAATAGTAAGATACAATAATTCACAATAAATGCTAAAACCTGAATTTTTGAATCATGATTGAGTCATGGGTGATGTAAATGGAAATTGGTTAAAACCCACCTTAAAATATTACTATTTTGTGTCATATAATCATCACTATTTCTTATCTTATGAAAAAATAAAAAGCTAATGATTAAAATATTAAGAAAACCCCCTCCCCTCCACTATAAAAACCACCCACATTCCCCTCTTATCTTCACTCCTCTCAAGACTTTATCTTTCCATACATTCTGACCAATTATCTCCCCATGATCCTATCCCACATCCAAAATCCCTTAGTCTCCTCAAAAGACCAAATCCACTCCATTTAAGAGGCTGTTGAGGAAGATTAAATCAAGAGGTAAACTCCTCTTTTATTTTCTTTCATATTCTTTTCATGTTCCTTTGTTCTATTTTTTTCCTAACATTTCCTAATCCAAAAGGTATGAAAACTATGGTATGATAAATCCAATATAAGTTTTTATTCTTATGGGATAATTAATTTTCAATTCTCATTTTTCATCCTTTTTTACAAAATAAATGAAAACACTGTCTAAGATGTGTTAATTTATTGCATTCAAGGACATGGGGTTATCAATTTCCATTACCATATTAAATTATGGTCATGAAACCATTTTAATGGTTGAACCAAACTTTTTAATATGTATTTGATCTTATTTGATTTTCTGTAATCTTTATTCTCTCATGATGTAAAATAATAATACAAAACAAGTTAATTACAAGAAAAATCTCCAAATTAATACAAGTGTTTATCATTAATGTTTTATATAATGATTCACATCCACTCAAAATGACCAAATGAATTTTATAACCATGTAATATTCTAAATTTCCACTAATTTCACATAACATCAATTCTAGACTACCACTCTCATCATACATGTGTATTCAACATGAGTATAAGTGAATCGATCCTTAAAACCAATGAAGAAAAAGCTCTCAAACAATGAAATTGAACCACTTAACTGATAAAAAAGGACATGAATGAAATTAATAAGTTTATAAAAATTCAATAAAATGTAGTGTAGGTTCTGGAATTGTTAATTAATGAACCTAATTTGATTATTCAGGTCATTAATATCAAGTGGATAACACCATCAGACTTAAGTTAAGGGATCCTCTCTTTCTCACTTTTATTCAAGAATCTCATCTATGTTATTCCCATTTATTTGTAATTCCTAATGATGGGGTATGTTTTAAAACCTCCCCCATACTTCCCTCAAGATATATAATGGATTATATACCCCTTTCTCTCTCATTAATCCCTACTATTACACCCATTCCCATGCCGAGAGTTCGTAAGGGATTCTACTTGAACCTCCATTATTCCTTTGGGGGTTTCTATATTTATTTTTACCCAAATGAAGATATCTATTATTTTTATTCAAATATTATATTTCTAAGTATATTCTCTAATATAATGTTTCAATATCCATTCATCATTCTCTTTTGGGGATATACATTTTTTTAAGTGGTTCTCCCCTCAATACTTCCCGACAAGAAAACAAATTTTAAGAGAACATTCTTGAATTAATAACCATTTAAAGATTCACTCTTCAATCTATTTTGAGCCACCCAATCTTTTATAAACCCAAAATATCTATTATGAAATAATTCTTTGTTTACTTATAGTTTTTTTATAAAATATTACTTCCTCTTTTATTTTTAAACGATATTTTGTATTTTCCTTATACGAAACAAAAACGTTTTAATTATAATGTTTCCTTAATACTCCTCTTACATATTATCATTTCAACTAGACATAACTTATAATTATATATGACTATTTTTACTTATTATTTTTCATGAATGATCTAATTCCTTTCCTCTATGGACATGTTTATACTCCCTTTAGTTATGATTGGTGACATGATTATGATACCCAATTCTTACTATGGGTAACCCTTACGTTTATCTATGATTGATTATGTGTGATTAAATATGTGGAAAACATATTCATGAAAAATTTAAGATGGGTTCTCCCAGATAGCGCTCCAATAAATTGGGTAAAGTTATGTCTCATGAGACATTATGTGCAAGGGTCTTGGTGGTTAGCCTTAGCTTGTGCTACCGTGTGCAACAGTCTGAGTGGTTAACCTTGACTTGTGATCCTCTTTGTGAAATGAGCCTTAAGTCATGATAACGTCCTAATTTATGTTATATACACATTTCTATGATTCAATGTTTATATTATCCCATGTTTATATGCTATGATTCTATATTCCATTTTATATCATTATGCCGTGATCTCTAACCCATGTACTAAAGCCTTATAATTATATTTTTCTCTTATTGGGATTTTAGCTCATTCCTTTATTAATGTGATCCCTAGGGTACCCTATGTAGATGTAAGAGATCAAAGGAAGTTAGGATATCTTTATGAAGTTTAAATAGAGAGTTTTTTTTTCTTTTTTAGGTGGATGATCAACTGAGGAAATTTCAATTTTAAAATTTTTAATAATTTTTTTGGAACTAAAAATTAAAAAGAAAACAATATAATGGAAATTTAAATTAAAATAAGGATAATGAAATTAAATAATAAAAATATTTCTGGGATGATAATGTCATAATCATACTATGTCACAACTATGAATTTTTTTAATATGATCAATTATTTATCTAGATCAACTATCACTGGTTCAAAAAATTATAAATACATTTTTTACAGGTTAATTTATATATCATAATTTATTTTCAAGTCCCATTATATTGTTTTAAAAATACATTGGGAGATAAAATATAAAATGAAATCCTTTGACGAAATGAGACAACATGTTTCTCAGAAAACTACGCCACCTATTTTCACTATAATTGGTCAACACAATAACCTTCTCGGCATCACCAAATCAAATAGAGATTAAAATATATAGTTTTAATTTAAGAAATAAATTCAATGAAAATATAATTTAAACAGATAAAAAACTGGTATAAAATAAATTCAATTGATAGATTGATCATAAGATAAAATGTCATTATGGCATGCACAACAGTTCAACTTATTCATTCAATATCCTGAAATGGGTAAAATCACTCCAACATAACACCTGAAAATAAAAATGTTTTAATAAAACGATAATGATGGAAACATAAAACCATGTTACCTAGATTATGTTTATATCGGTTTTAACACTTGTTTCATTAAGGAACATGGTGATTATCGATCTAAAAAAGCAAGAGAATCTTTATGATTGTCGATGTAGAGTGTGAACAACAAACCACCCACTCTAATTCCTCTATTGGATTGTGTGGGGTAGTATCAAATATGAAGAGTTAAGGTATGAAAACCAAGAGGAGGTGGAGGTGTTTCACTATGTTCACAGGGAGAAGGAAGTATAGAAGAAGGTGATGACACACTCAGGGAATTGAGGGAGTCATGAAATTAGGGTGTTACTGCACTCATGATGCACCTGAGGGAGTTCACCAGTGTGGTAGAGGGAACAGGGAAACATCCGGTTTCCTTTCATAGGAAGGAGTCATTATGGGTGTGGTGTCGAGAGAGGATACCAGTGCACTTGGTGTTGTAGTGGAGGGAGGTGAGGTTAGATTGTGCTGATGGTGGATGAGGTACTGCGACCAGAAGGGAGGCACCTTGTAGAGAGGATAGATAGATAAATACACTATCAATCCTAGGGGTTTTTAAGATCCTCTAAATAATAGATAGGAGATCCCACATATCTACCCAACAATATCAAATTCAAAAGAAAGAAATTAAAAATTAAAAATTAAAAACAATTATAATTATCTAAATATTAAATAATAATAATAATATATAAATAAATATTATACTAATTATTTAAAATAATAATAGTTATTAGATAAAGCAATATGTGTAAATATAGATGTATGCAAAAGTAGTTAATATACTAAAATAGATATACAATCAAATAAAATTATGATTATACATATAATAATAATACTATTATTTAATAATAATTTAATTTTATATTAAAATAAAACATTAATACTAAAATTATTTATACTATAAATTTTTGTAATGCTATACAATAAAATATAATACTAATATAAAAAAATAATATATATACTAATAAATATTTACAAAATCAAAACAAAAATAATATTAGTGAAACTACTTAAATAATAATATACTATAAAATATTATTTAAAATTACTGTAAACTAATAATAATACTAAATTACTAATATTAATATATAATTAACCAAAAATAATAAAAATAATAAAAACACTACAAAAATACAGAAATAAATTAATTTTTGTAAAAATGTTTAAAATATTTAATTAAATCTATGTTAGAGAATTATAAAAATGTTAGTGAAATAAATGTGCATAAAACCCCACACACTTAAACATTTTTTCTCTTGGAATAAATAATCAGAAGTAATTCACAATTATACCCATAGAAAAATCAAAACATCAAAATTACATGTTAAAATTTTTTTAATCATTTTTCCCACAAAATATCAGGCTTCATTTAAAATTCCAATTTTTAAAAATAGTCTCCCTTCCTCACATATTATATCAAAAATATGTACTTACACTTATGAATCAATGTGTATTACCTCTCCATCACTCTCATCACTCAATAAAATTCACTGAAAATGTTATTCTCAATTCTCAAACACATGCATGCTTACCATAGGCTTTCAATGAATTTCACATCTGCACTGCTAGAAAGAAATATAATTCATTAATCATGGGGAATTCACATTTGTCTCAAATGCGTCTAAGTTTATGGGACAATGGGTCATAAAAAATCAACAATTTATAAAAACAAGGATTAAATCTTGAATGAAATACATGATAAGTGTCAATCTAAATGACTCCATCAAAATATCGATCACCCACACATAAAACGTTGCTTATCCTAAAGAATATGATAAAGAGAATGTCTCTTTTATTTAAGGACACACATCAAGAGAATATAATGGATGTGTAAATTGATGAGTATAATCTCTCAACCCCCATAAAACATATATAAGACAACATCCCAAGAAAAGATACACAAGTAGCTCATACTCAGTAGAATCTCAGTGAAAATAGGTTATATAGAAAAATATATAGATTATGTAGTAAAAAGTCATCAATTCGATATGTATCTGTAAAGGTGAGGGGTACTACATAATTACCACATTTTTACTCATCTTATAACAAAAATTATTATATATTACAATATCAGAATACATTTATTTCATGTGGCTATTATGAAATATAACACATATAATCACGATGAGATAATACTGATATATATGTAGAAAATGACTTAGGGTACCTCAAAAAACCCTCTCCAAGAATAAATATATCTTCTAAACTTACATTTGAAACAATCATGAAAATATTCATGAAATGGGAAAGGAAGGGTATTGACTGTAGGCTTATACTAAAAGGCATATTCATCACTTCTAAGGGATACATGATGGAGAAAATGTATGGGTGGATTAGTTGGTCGTATGGGTGAAATAAATCAAGAAAATGAATCATTAATTTTAGTACAACTTCCAAAACACCAATTTTTTTGAAAATAAAACATGGAAATTGTAGAAGACATATTTTTTTCCAAGATTACCTTATATAAAAGAAAAATGTAAGATGCTGATAAAAATGGGCCATAATCCTCACAGGTAGGGAAATATAATTTTGGACAACATAAATGAGCATGAGTGTGAATAATTTTCTAAAAAAATAGTTTTATGAAAACATTTTCAAAGAATGGACTACTATCAACAATCATCTAAATAAAGGCATAAATAATCAAAGCATGTCAAACAGGAATCATGTAGTCAAACTACCCAGGGATGCAAGTGGTATTCCCCTAACCATGTTATGAAAAAAATTAACCAGATTACATATGGGTTTTGAATATATAGTATATTAGTGTTTTTTTTTTCAATTATCCAATTTTATATTTATTTTACATGGTGTTTTTGAAGAATAAAATATGATATAAAATAAAACACTTCCCAAAGTATGTGTAGATCGATGTAGAAATGATTTGTGTATCTGATGAAGATCCATGAATAATATAATTATAAAATATACACATAGAAAACATATATTCACATCATATAATAAATACAAAACTAATTATCACATCAATTAAAGAGGATATGTGGGAGAATAGAAAGTGTACTAAATGTTGAGAGTAGCTAAAAAACAATTCAGCACATACTGGATTTATTTCCCAAAAAATAGGAACTAATAATAAAATGACGGAAAGAAAAAAACACGGGATTCCTCCTGGTAAAATATAAGTTTTACATCTTTTTTCTAGATATGTAGAAAATTTCCAATCAGCTAGGTCCATTGAATTAGAATTAGCCAGCCTCTTCTCCATGCTTGAGCTAAAATCTCCCCACTCCAGTGTTCTTTTCTTCATATTAATACACATTAAATATTCTTTAGGGAAACAATCATGGGAATGTTTCCATTTATTACCATACATTTGACAATTATAATGCATTATAACTACCATATTATCCTATATTTGGAACATCTCATGAGGTAGTTTTCCTTGAATTTGAAGAGGGGATTCGACCATCATCTCCAATCCATTAAAGTGGGATAATTTATTGGGTGAACTAACATTCATGTTGGATTAATTGGAGAGAGAATTTTTTGTTTCAATTGAAACCACAAATATATAGTGAGATAGGCTAAGTAAATAAAGACCAAGTAATGTTTAGGTAGATGGTCTGCCTCTCGATTAGTGATAAGTTTAACATCTTCAGCCAGATGATCACCCTCTCATTTTAAATGGACTTCCACAATAATGCCTGTTGTATATGTAGTGTGAAATAGTTTGAGGAATTGACCATTAAACTTAAATGGATTCATATTCCCATCAGATATTTCAATGTAGTAATGGGGATTAACAATCTCTGCAGTGTAAGGGCCTGGCCACTTTGATTTTATCTTTTTTTTTCATGACCCTAAGTCTTATGTTGAAGAGTATAAAATTTCCACACAATGAAAAATTTATTTAAAAGATATTTTTATCATGTTGGTATAGAGTTTTACCTTTATAGATCAAATAATTATCATAAAATTAACTACTTATCTCATCTAATTCATTTATATACAAAAACATATTTTCACGAGCTGTTTTGAAATCAAAATTCAGCTTCTTCACCTCCCAATAAGCTTTGTGTTCGAATTAAAAAGGGAGATAACAAGTTTTTTTAAAGACAATGTAATATATAGATATCCCAATATGTGTTTTTTTACATATTAGTGTAATCCCAAAGTGCATTTTAAAGTTTTTTGGATCAATATTTCTGTTACATACTCACAATTTTCTCTAAAATTCTCTTAATTTCTCTATATGAGACCTTAGCTTGGAAATTATTTTGTGGTTGGTATAGAGTTATCAAAATTGGAGACATCCATGGTGATTTATTAGCTTTTAAAATAGATCATTATTTAAGTGATTACCACAATCACTGATAATGATACTTAGAATTATGAATTATGATAAAATGTGTTTCTTAAAAAATTTAATGACAAATCGTGCATTATTTTTCCCAAATGATTTAGCTTCAATGAACTTTGATATATAATTGACAAATACAAGGATGTATGCTTTTCCGAATGATTTAGGAAAATGACCAAGGAATTCAATTCCACATATGTCAGAATTTTAAATTCCCATGACTAGATGTTGTGGGATGCCATGCCTCTAACTTATACGTCCAATTTCATGGCATTTTTTCACAATACATAAAGAACTCAAGAATATCCTGATGTATGGTGGGCTAGTAAAAACCACATTGTAGAACTTTTATAATTATACTATGAATTCCATAGTTTCATCTAGAATCTTCAGAATAGGTCAAATTCAAAACACTATCAACTTCTTCTTCTGGGATACATCTTCTAATCATTCCATTTTCACAGTACTTGAAAATAAATGCATCTTAAAATTAATAATGTCATGCTTCTTTCAAAAATAATTTTTATTGATCCTTCGGTAAATATTTATTTAACAAACATGAAGCTATGTAACTCTCAATATCAGTATAATGAGGTGTGATTGTCTCATTGGCATAGAGTTGTTTATTAAAAAAATTCATTGATTAATTTCATATCAATTTCACTTGTTTCATGTTCTATGCATGATAAATGATTAGAAATCAAATTCTCAATTACCCTTTTCCATAAATTTCAATATAAAATTCATGAAGTAATAATATCTATCGAATGAGTCCAGAATTTACATCTTTATTCGTCATTAGATTCTACAGGGTAGAGTGATTTGTGTACACAGTGACTATGGAGAAAAATACATGCTATAAGAATTTGTCGAATGAAAATACAACTATTAGAATCTCTTTTTCAGTTGTTGTGTTATTTTGTTGAGAAACATTTAATATTTGGATAACATTATTTATTGGTCTACATATCATTTATTTTCTTTTTCTTAGGGAAGAACCAACAACCTTGTCATTGACATCACAGATTAACTCAAATACTTTCTCCCAATCTAGTGGAATAATTATGAAGGCCTTTACCAATAATTTCCTTAAAAATTTAAATTCTTCCTCAAATTTTGGCCCAACATGTAATGTGATATATTTTCCTAATAAATTGGTATGTTTGTGAGAAATAATAGGGAAATACATAATGAAATTCAGGTATAACCTAACATGCTAAAGAAAACCTATAATTGAATGAACTGAAATGGGGATGGGTAGATCAGAGATTATAATGATATTGGATGCATCAACTTAAATTCCATTATTTAAAATATTATGACAAAAAACTACCCCATTTTGTACCATAAAGAGTGATTTCTACCAATTTTCACCTAATTATTTTCTTCACATCTTTCCCAAACCATATCCAAATATTTTAGAAATTTATCAAAAATAATTTCATATAAACAGAGAATTCATCCACGAATATTTCCATGAAATCTTCAATCATGTCATGGAATATTTCCGTAATGCATTATTTAAATTTATTTGGTGCATTTCACATCCCAAAAATGAATTCAATAATTAGAGAATATACCATAAGGAAAAGTTATTGTGCTTTCTCTTGATCTTCTAGTGTAACCACTATTTGATTATAACCTAACTATGCATCCAAAAAACAATAGAAATATCTCCATACTAGTTGTTCAATGATTTTATCAATAAAGGATAATGGGATATAATTATTTCTAGTGGCATCATTCAGTTTTGAATAATTAATGAAAAATATCCATTCAGTCACTATTCTAATGGGTATTAACTTTCCTTTATCAATCTCAACTACTGTGATCCATTATCTTTAGGTACCAATGGAAATGGGTTGAACCACTGGCTATTATATATAAGAGATATTAAACTAGAATTGAGAAGTTTAATGACTACTTTCTTGATTAATTCTTTCATTTGAGGTGGTAAGCATCTTTTTGGTTTCCTATAAGGTTTCAATTATCTTCTATATGTATTCTATGAATGAAGATGGTGGGACTTATACCTTTTAAATCAGTAACCATTCAAGCTATTGTCAACTTACTTTATGACATGACATTGATAACTCTATATTCTTTTTCACTCTAAATATTATCATTTATGATGTCTAGAAAGGTTTTTAAAACTCCCAAGTAACTATATCTCAAGTTAGGTATAAGAGGGTTAAGAAAAAGTGTTGGATAATTTTCAAGCGATGATGTCAATGAGGTGAACTCTTGTCTATCTAAAGTCCTGATTATATTTTTGATGAATTCTAATTCTCTTATTTATTCAGTTAAATGATATTTTTCTTGTTTAAATCCTTGAGATTTAGCCTATCCTTTTCTATATCATCATATAATTCAATTGTATCTAAGAAGTGACAGTCATCTATATAGGGGTTTTCCATATATTTCAAGGAATCAAATTTTAGGTATTAATATGAAACAAAAAAAATTAATTTTCCCTCATGGAAATCAAAAAGTTCTCTACATGTTACTATGAAGGATCTCCCATGAATGAGTTCGATTTCCTTATCTTATTCTATATCTAGGATAATGAAATTAGCAGGGAAGTAATATTTATCAATGATAATGAGAATGTACTTTATAATTCCTCAAGGATGATTCACTGATTGGTCCTCCATTTTCAAGGTGACCCTAGTTGGACTTAATTACGCGATTCCTAGTTATTCATGAACTCTATATTGAATGAGGTTTACATTAGCTTCAAGTTCATATAAATATATCCCAAATTTACATTCACTAATATTTCAATGTATAGTGAAACTTTAAAGGTCACTTATTTTAGGATTTATGTATCTAGGTATGACTATCAGACATTCATCATGCATTATAACTATTTCCACATCATTTAGTTTTGTTATTTTTAATAGAATCCCTTTGATAAATTCATCATAGTGGAGAATTTTTATAGTGGATTCTAAAAAAAAGAATATTTATATGATTCTTTTTGAACGTCGGTATAAATTTTAAAAATTGAGAATCCAACTTCTTTGCTTAAGTCTTTGTGGAATGAGAGGAATAAGTGTGTGAGACTTCAATTTTTCATCAAGTTCCACATTTTCCTTTCCTTTTCTCTTCAAATTTTAAATGTTCCTTTTGATATTCATACTCTTTATCTTCATCCTAAACCCTTTTATCTATTTAATTAGAATTATCTATGGAAGGTGTAGGTGTCTTTTTGTTCATTTAATAGCATAAATTTAATGCCCTAACAATTTTATTCAACAACTTAATGTGACATCTTTTTCCTCTTTTCTTCAGTTGACTCTTTTGTTACTCGATAGAGTTCCCTATTGCTGGACTTTCTTTTTTGTTGACAACTGACCAAATATATTTTTAATGTTGCACTTGGATGATTTTATGTTTTGGGTGTTCATTTTCAAGTTTTTCATCACTATATAATATGACTCAAACCTTGAGTGATCGGACATCATTAATTTTTCTATAGTTTCTCCCCAATTTGGTTGATGTTTTTGTAGGAGTGGAATACTTTTTTTATTTTTCTCCCTATATTTTTGTTTTTGTTGGAATTGTGGTTGGTATATTAGTTAAAACCCTTGAACTTGTTATTTCACTGAGGTTCTAGGATAATATTGAGCATGTAATCTAGGTGGACCCATGTTCTGGTTCATTTTTTTGTGTATCCACTGGTTCTTTCCAACATAGATTTTGGTTATATTTTTGTTAGTTGATTTTAAAAATTTTCCTATAATTTCTTCTATTATAGCTAAAAAAGTTATATTCAGAAATATTATTCATATTTGTGTTATATAGACACATGGGATAATCATGAGAACCAATATAGTGTGGGAATTATTCACCTTAAACGACATGGAATGTAATAGGTGGACTCATAAACAAGTTTTCTATCCTCTAACTGAGAGCTTTGAATTTTGAAGCCATGAATGTGTGAGAATCACCTTAATTAAATCCTTCATTCATTCTTGAAAAATATTTTATCCATTGTAAACTAAGTTTTACTATATTTTGATTTAATATGTATAGTTATTCTGGTTCCATTACTATGAACATATTTCAAATAGAAATATTGATTGTTGACTCACTCCCAGGTTTAAGTGCATAATAGAAATACTTCAACTAGTTATCCAACTTCATCCCACAAAGATAAGAATTCCTTCACATGGAATTTAATATTTCTCAAGATTCTCCTAGTGATTCATATTTTTTTGGGAAAAAATATTCAAAGTCACTCTTATTTTTCAAAGATTGTTTAGTTATATAATATCGACTAAGAAATTTTCTTCTTAGAACTTCATTGCTGAAGATTGTATCTGGTTGAATACTTTCGAACCAGTCCTTAGATTTACCTTTCAATTTGAATTGAAACAGTTGCATGATCAATGCATCATCGGTCACCCCATTATATTTAAATGTTTCTCAGACTTTGAGAAATCTACTCAAAAGCACATAAGGGTCTTCACATCTCAAGCAATGAAATTGTGCATGTTGTTCTAGTAGGTTGATCATCAATAGATTTAGTTCATAATGTGCTGCTTGAATTATTGACCTTTCTATTTATAAGCTAACACTGACAATGTTGGGTCTCAATTTCTATCTCATAGTAGTCCACAATATATTACTATTGAGTCAGTTTTGAAAAGGGGGGTGAAATTGTCCATTAGAAAGTGTTGGAATGAGAGTCTCAACTCTTTTTTCCCAAGGATATATTTGATTTTTTAAAGAGATAAAAATTAATGTTTTCCATTTTTTTGTTATCTTTCTATGGATCTAGAGGTGTAATTTTTATTGATGGACCTGAATTATGAGTGTTCTCCATTTAAGAAATAATTCCTAATGATAGGTCTAATTGATATTTTTTCATGATATATATAGGCATAATCCAAGGAAATGATGCCATACATTTGGTGGGTGCTGCCGTGGAACATCCAATTTTGAAAATTTTTATAACGCACTAACTACTGTAGAAGGGTTAGTAGGTCCAAACAACAAAGTGAATGAGATCTAGTTCTCTAAAATTCTATATTTTGATAGTGTTTAGGAGAGAGATCAACCGAGGAAATTCCTATTTTAATTTTTTAATTGTTTTTATGAAATTAAAATAATTAAATAAAATAAAATAAAGGAAATTATAAATAAAACAAGGATGATGAAATTCAATTAGAAAAATGTCTCTAGGAATTTAATGTCATAATCAAACTACTACACTACCATGAAAAATATATTTTTGTTTTGATCAAATATTTTTATAGATAAAATATATTCAGTTAAAAAAATTTTGAATCCTTTTTAGAGGTTTATTTATATATCCTAAATTATTTAATGTAATGTTCTCCAGTATTATAAATAAATTAGGAGACACAATTGAAAACTGAACCCATCGATGAAATGACACAACCCATTTCGGGAAAAGGTGTGTAATCTATTTTAACTACAACTGAACAGCATAGTTAACCTTCCTAGTATCACTGAATCAAATAAGGGTTAAAACGGAAAGTTTTAAATTTAGAAATTAATTTAGTGATCATATAATTTTAGCAAATAAATAAAATTAAACAAAAAAAATAATTGATAGATTAACCATAAGATAAAATGTCAACATTTCATGAATAAGAGTTCAGGTTTTTCAGTGAACATCCCAACATAGGGAAAATCACCTGACATAATAGCCAAAAGCATACACATGATAATAAAATAATAATATATGAAATTTATAACTACATTACCCAAAAAAAGTTTCTATCATTCTAGATACCTTCCATATGATGAAACATGAGTCTCATTGATCTTTGAAGGTAAGAGAATCTCTTTTCTCGTTGATGTATGACAGAGATAATATTTTACACATTTTTTACATTCATTTAAATTTTTTTAACCTGAAAAATTTATCAATTTGAGATTATATGGATAAATAATGGATTTATGATGTGTTTTGAGAATAATTGTGAAAAGTTATTAATTTTGGATTTTGATAGATTTTTAACACCATGGTATTTAGGTCATTTCTTTAAAATGGAAATTTCAAATCGAGTGATTATTTTTTTTGACATCCTTGATTTATTTCCTTGAAATTTTCATTCTAGAATAGAGGATGATCCTAGAATCTAAAGGCCCAAGAAATTAATTAATGTTGGGAAATTTTCTGGGTATATAGCATCGACCCCACTACAGTAACAGAAGCACAACCTGGCCTAAAAACCTCCAATTGAGGTGATTCCACCAATAAGGAATGAGGAATCATTGGAGAATTTCAAAATAAATTTCATGAAGTTATCTTCTCAGAAACATGGACTTTGAATAAAATATATTAAAATAATATGCCTAGAACATTTATCGAGAGAAAGTAAAAGTAAATAAAAAATTCATAACCCCAACATCTGGTTTCCAATTAAGTTGAAATTTTGATGGTGGACACAAAAGGAATTTTGTTAAAACTCTAATATAGGATGAACAATAAGATTATTTCCCTAATTGGGGATATAATGCAAAAAAATTCTGAGTACAAATTCTGCCTATAAAAGGAGGGGAGCTCCTACATCTAATGCATTCCATTCCATCCTGCACCATCTGGGGCTCTAAGGAGACGAGGCCAAGGGCCATTTACGAATTTTATTTCTTTATTTTTTTATTTTAGTTATTATTTTCCATGTAATACATTAATTTCTTTTATTAAAGTGTTTTAGATTTACTCTGCCATCCCAAATCTAATTATCTTTCACTCTCCCATATTTGAATCACAACCTCTATTCACTTTTCAATGACAAGTGACTAACGTGAGGCTTGTAACTGGGGGAGGTTTCACGATTTCTTCATTATTCAGCTTCAAATTCAATATTTTTTAAATATATTTGTGGTGGAGATGGAAATATTATAGGGGTGCGGTAGTCATACCCCATAAAACTGTTTTTAAATCCATTTATTTTCCTTGATTAATTCATTTCCCTCCTATTCTCTTTAGAAAACCCTACATATGGTGGAGTTGGGTTTATATATAGGTTTACATAGTTTATAGAGGAGCCGAGGCTTTTATAAATAATGTCCTCAGGTGAGGTGTTATCCTATTGGAATATTATAGGATCAGTGGTTTGGTTTGAAAGAGGCATACTAAAATCACACCCTCAATAAATCAATGGAATGTAATTCTATAATGATTTTTCAGTAAATGAATTATCAAAATTGAATTTAAAAAACATATAATTAATGAATAAATTTATTTAATCAAACCCAGGACCAGGAACTTTCTTTAAATCATAATTTTTTCTACATTTTCATTTATATTTGAAATCTTCATTTCATTATTTTAATTAAGTATTTTCCAAAACAACCAAAACCAAAGTTTTGATAAATAAAAAAAACAAAAAGACTTAGAATTGGTGACCTAGAATTATTTATTGAATTTACTGCAATTTTCCTCAAGTGAGATGACTCTGGTCAGCCACTATGCTATATTAGGAATATAAAATTAATTTTTTTTGCCTTCCCTATGATAGGCATGCATAAAAACTAGTGCTGTTACCATGGATCTAAATAGTTGTTTTGATCACTTTATTAAAATTAAAAATTTTGAAAATATTTTTCATTGTTTTCTTTATAAAAAACCCTTGAAAAAAATTTACTTCCCATTATGTTTTCAAATGACCATTTTTTCAATTCAATGAACAATTACTCACAGGTGAAAGAATAAGAAATAGAATATACTGAGGAGGAACTCCAATGAAGATATGATGCTATTATGATATTATTAAATAAAAATCAACGATTCATAATGACATGGATATCACATCAAGATTTTATGAGCATGATTGATGAACTACTAAATAACTTGAAAATATTCAAGGCCAAAAAATACGTGCCCTTGGTTTTCATTAATTTTATTAAAGACATCAAAAAATATGAGTCCAAACGCGAGGTAGAGGAGCCCAACTACCTACCTCCATCTATTCAAGATCAAATCCAAGAGGCACATTCCATTGAAGAAGAGATTCATGACAAACCCCCTCAGTGAGATGTTACAATATTTAACTCAAAGAATTTCAATTTTAATGAAAATAATTTGAGTATTTCCCCTAATAACTTTAAATGTTCAGATTCAGCCAACTTGTATTATTCGCTAGAGGAAGATGATGAAAAAAAATTTCACATATTGAGGAGCACTAATAGATCTCCGAAAATATTTAATATTCACTATAGGGAGTAAAAGAAGAGAATGAGAATGTTTCACAAGTAGTAACTAAATAGGAGGAGGATCCATATTTAATCCTACGCCCACCACGTATGTTTTACTAAATTGTTAATGTAGATGATCTAGTGCACTCTATCCATGGAGTTATCCTCAATAGATAAGAAGAAGTCCAATATAGTAAAATTCAAATGTGGTGGTTCAAATCAAAGATGCTTATTCCAGCATCAAACTTTGGATAACAACTTGTACTCCCATCTAGAGGTAGTATACTTTTAGGGGACCCTAAGGGGACCATATAAATAATTACCCATTACATTCTTTCTAGGAATTTATATTTTAAGTTCATTTATTATAAAATAATTTATCATGCAACCCCTCCCTCTATCGTTTTTGACATTAATGATATGATCCTTGTTCTTACTTGAGTAATTTTATTTTTTAGGTTCATGATGGAAGAAGGTAGACTCAAATAGTTGAATAGAAGGACTAACCTTCCTGGAAATGGGTGTACATTTTTATTCTTTATCTTTTTTAATCCTTACATTTTTTCTCAAATCATGTTTCGAGATTTCAATAGGAAATTTCATTCCCACACTTGAATTCATGTTTTACTTGAATTATCTAGGAGACATGAGTTTCTTAGGAATCCTCTGATGCCATTTTTATATTTCAATGTTATTGATATTGAATGAGTAAAATGGAAAATTTAATGTTTAATGTTAAGCATGGATATTTAAATGATGACCCATTATTTGAGGGAATTAATTAATTCAGGTAAATGAAATTTCTCGACAATTTTTCATGCTTCAAATTTATAAAATTTAGTTGAATTGATTTGTTAATATTAATGATGACTGGACTGATTATATAATATTATATTCCCATTCCCGAGAGGATTTCTTGGCCAAGTACTTCCTATTTATTCATGAGAATATTGCTTGAGCGATCTTGGGACATGTCACTAACCAGGACTTTCATTTGAACCTATCAAAGCTATGATTATGCAATAACAAATTTAAAATGATTGAGGCATATTTCGAAAAGACCTTATCCTTAAAAGGACTAGTTTACATTAATACTTATTTTATACCATAGAGACCATGAATGACCTTTATAGTCATGATCCATGTTTCAAGCCATTTTTATCCACCCTCACCCTACTCTTGGTATTTTCATGATATTTTAAAGTTGAAGTGTGGGGGTTAAGGTAGTCAATGTGGAAAAGATGATTTACATTGTAAATAACAAATTTGGGGGTAATTATTATGAGAATAAATAAATGTTTTTTATTCATTCATTATACAATTTATTGTTTTTCTTCTCTTGAATAAAAAAATACAGAAAATAAAAAAACAAAAAAAGAGAAAAAATGGGCTGTGATTTGGAAAAACCAAAAATCAATATTTTCTAGATTGATGATCTCCTAATCATAAGTGGTTAGGTGATGTATGTGAGATTTGATCTAATCGTAACTTTCAAAAAAAGGGAAAAAGTAAAAAAAAATATTAATGAATGTGCAAAAATCATTCATTATTCTTTATTTGATCCTGACCTTACTTTGAGTATGGAGGAAATGGGAGTTTCTACTTTTTAGGGGAGAAATTCATTGCACTTTTCAATGTCACGCATAATACTTAAGAGATAAACATCATCCTTGAGAATTAATTTTTAAAGCATCAAATCATACAAACCATAAAACACAAAGTCATTTGAACATTTAATGAAAAGTCCACATGATAATACGTGCCTTTTGTATTTACAAAGTGGAGAAATTAGCTCATTTATAAGCCTATGGATATGGAACATGTTCTGATGATATGATCATAACTATACTTGAATTTCATCATGAGTGATCAGAGAAAAGAAGCAAAAGTGAGGTAAATCATGACTTTACATGTTTAATAATAATTAATTAAGGATATTGATTGATTGAAATGAGATATTTCAAATGTTTTCAAATGGAAAAAGTAAAATACATTAATTAATTGTTTCTTTGAAAATTGAGAAAATTAAATTGTTATTTTATGTGTATTTTTGAAAATTTGATTTGGAATAGAAAATTATTTAATTTTATTACTTTGGAATTTGAATACTGGTAAAATTGGTGCCCTTTGAAATTTAATGATGAGATTTTATGCTTGAGGGAATAAATTGTTTAAGTGTGGTGGAATTTATAGAGTTAATATTATTTTTATTTTTATTTGAATTTAAATTTTTTTTAACCCCACCAATTTATCAATTTGAGCTTATATAGATCAATTTTAGGTTTATGATGTGTTCTGAGAAAAATTCTGAAAAGTACTTAATTATGGATTTTTATTAGATTTTTACAACAAGGGTATTTTGATCATTTAATTAAAAATATAATTCCAAATTGAATGATTCATTTTTTTAAAATCCTTGATATATTTTCTTCAACTTTTTCATCTGGACTAGGGGTGATTCTATCATCTAAAGTCCTTAAAAATTCAATGAAGTTGAGAAATTTTTTGGGTGGCTAACATGGAACCCCCCACCATAATAGAAACAGAAATCCTTCTATACATCTCCAATTTAGGTGATTACACCTGTAATGGAATGAGGCCTTATAGGCACGTTCTTCCAGTAATTTTCATGGAGTTATTAGCTTATAAATGTGGACTTTGAATGAAATATTTTGAAGGAAGATGCCTGAACCATCATTCAGATAAAGTAACAGTCAATAAAATATACATAAATCTTACATATTATGACTGATTAAGATGAAATTTTTATAGTGGATGTGAAACACGTCTTGGAATAACTTTTCTGAATGATGAACTGTTTGATTCTATCATTAATCAGAGATACAGTTTTAAAACTTATAGAGTACAAATTATACCTATAAAAGGAGGGGAGTTCCAATATCTCAAAGCATTCCATTTCATCACCACACCATCCAGGGGACCAAGGAAAGGAGGCCAAGGGCTATTTAGGAATTTTATTTATTTATTTTATTTTTACTTTAATTATTCTTTTCCATGTATCACATTCATTTGTTTTATTAAAGTGTTTCCTATCTCCTCTTCCATCCCAAATAAAATTATCTTTCACTCTTCTAACTTTCCATGGTTCTCTCTATTCACTTTTCAATGAAAAGTGTATAACTTAAGGTATGAACCAAGGGAAGGTTTCAATATTTTCTTCATTATTTCACTTAAAATTGATATTTTTTAAATCTATTTGTGGTGAAGGTGGGAATATTGTTCTGTTTCGGCAGTCTTCCATCGCCACACTATTTCAAAATCTATTTCTTTTCCTTGATTAATTCATTTTCCCCACATTATCTTAGGAATACCCTTCATTAAGTGGAGTTGGGGTTTCTATAAAGATCTAAACAACATATGATGGAGCTGGGGATTTTAGGAATAACATTCTTAGTTGAGGTGTTATCTTATTTGACTATTGGAGGAGGTGTTTTTTGGTGTGCCAGAGGCATGCTAAAATCACAAACTCAAAAAATAAATGGAAATTAGTTCATTAATATGGTTTTACTAAATGAATTATCAAATATAATTTAAACAAAATATAAATAATGAATAAACCTTTTTTATCAAACCTTATACCAAGACCTTTCTTTATAATTTACATTTGTCTACATCTACATTTTTATTTTAATTATTTATTTAATTATTTTAATTTCATGATTTCAAACACCCCCAAAACAAATATTTTGATAAATAAAAAAAATAGAATAGGTGAAGTAGAATTAGTGATTGAACCAAATGAAACACTCCTGAAGTGAGATGCCCCTGGTCAGCCGCTGCACTATATTAGGAATTTAAATTTTCTTTTTACACACACTACAACTGGCATGCATCAATATAGAATTGGAACAACAAACCACTCACTTGGAATCACCAGCTGGTTTGTGTAGGGTACAAATGAATAGAAGGAGTCATGGTGTGAAAAAAAGAAGAGGCGGAGGCACTGCACATTGTAGGAAGAGAGGATGCTTCCAAAAAGAGGGTTATGGTGTGGTTAGGTAATATAGGGAGATAGAAACATGGTGTGATACTTAACTCATGATGTGTAGTTGGGGGTTCATGGGTATAGAAGTGGGAATGAGGTGATTCTAAGCTTATTTGCATAAGAGGGAGGTATGATGGGTGTGGTGTGCAGAGAGGAGGCTGGCATGCTTGTTGTTGTAACAGAGGATGGATGGTATGAAACCTATTATGGATAGATGTGGGAGGTGGAATGTGGGGTCTACAATGGAGGAGGGTGGCAATGTCAGTTGGTGTTGATGGGGGAGGAGGTGCTGCAAGTAGGAGGGAGGAACCCGATGGAGAGGATAAATAGATAACGGTGATTATAATCTTAGGTTTTTTGAAGATTCCTCAAAGAATATATAGGAGATCCAATATATCTACCAACCAAAATCAAATTCAAAACAAATAATTTTCAAAATAAAAAAATAAAAAAATTCTAATTATCTAAATGTTCAACAATAGTAATAGTAATAGTAATATAATAATTATTTAAATAAATATTATACTAATATTATAAAATAATAATAATTGTTATATAATTTTATATCAGTATATATATTTGTGAACATGTAATTAGAGATATATTAAAATATAGATATAATTTGATAAACGTATGATTATATATAATAAAATTACTATTATTATATATTATAACTACTATTGTCAATATAATAAATATTCATAATGATATAAAATATAATATAACCATAACATAAAAAATTAATATATATACTAATAAATATTAATTAAAAAATTATAAAACTAATATTAGTGAAACTGCAAAAACAAATAATATATTGTGAAATATTATATAAAATAAATAAAAAATAATAACAATACTAAATTAATAATGTTAATATAAAATTTACTAAAAATTATAAAAATAATAAAAATATTACAAGACTATGGTAATAAACAAAAAATATTAAAAAAGTTTAACTATAAAATTAAAGCTAAGTTAAAAATTTGTAAAATGTTAGGTAAATCAATACACATCAAGTAACAAAATTTATCTATTTCTCTTCATTTAAACCGAACTCCTTAACTACAATAATTTGTAGTTATTTCTCAACCTTACATTATATATTGTTTCTCTCTTTCTGTTTTTCAATTTTTGAAAATTACAAAGTGTTATAAATTGAAGAAATGATTATTATTCCTTTTCTTAAAGGGGTATAAATCAGAATAGAGATGTTTAATAAATAGATAGTATATGTTTACCTTTATTATAGGGGAGGTTTTTTTAACTAACATGTTTTTCAGATGTGATTTTCTTAAACCAAATGAATATAAATTCATTAGATATTATACTTAGGGGTATTATCAAAAGATATAGGATGTTTTATTTTTTATATTCATTCAAACTTACCAGTTTCTCACATGTCATATGATTATCAGAAATATTTATATTATTATGTCAAAAGACTAATTTGGTGACCTTAAAAAAAATCACAATATACTTTATTCTAAATGAGATATAACTTGATGTTTTTTGTTTGAGTTATAATTATAAATATTTAAACTTTTTATTATTTAATTTATGATGAAATGAAGTGATTCATTATTTCTTGAACAACATGAAATTACAATGTATATTTAAATGGAATATGTTTCTATTTCCAATAATGATACAATTGAATTTGAAGATATCAGGAATTACCAATGGAATTTTGTTTCAAGGATATCTCTAAATTTAATTGATCTTCATGGAATGGAAGTAGCTGTAGATTTTCAATTTTGAAGCTACACATTATCTCAGTAGTTTGAGTGCATATTATTTTATTGTTATTCAATGTGTTTTTCTTAGAGCTACTAATTTTGTGAGAACTCATTGTAAAATTTATAAACCTTCATTGTTGAAATATTTAGTTTTAATATTCATGATATATGAGATCATAGGTTTGGAATATTTATCTTTTAATCATTGAGATCAATAAGGTTCTTGGAATAGGAACTTACATGCTTTTAAACCCTGAAGTTTGAGGATGTCGGGTGCTGGAGTTGCTTTCGATCATGCTGATTAAAGAGAAGCTCAAGGGCAGAGCTTCCTACTTCCAATATTAGTCTAATAAGTTACTCATATAGAACTTATTTTACTTTTATTTATTATAATATTATATCTTCTAGAGAAATTACTTCATAGAGTGGGTAAAAAACTTTTAGTGGGGTTTTGCTTCAATTTACCCCCACTCTTAGAGTATCCATACCTTGTATATTTGGGACAAAAAATCACCTTCTATATAATTCAAAACACTAATTTTGGAATGAAAACTACTAAATCCCCAACCATGGTCTAACACAAAAAATATAAACAAGACCATCCATACAACACTTTTAACAAAGCCAAACCAATGGTGGAGTGGTAGATGTTATTATAAAAAAATCACCAAGGGTGGGTGCTTCACCCACAATCCTCTAAAATCTATAATTCATGCACAAATCATGTCTTCCAATGTCTAGATAGTTCTCCCTATCTGGTCATCTATCAACAGCTAAAAATATATGTTAAGGAAAAAATAAGAACCAAAAGAACATTGAATACCTTTATATACTCGAGAGGTAAAATGGGAATCAAAATAAGAGATGATTGTACTCAAAACACTATGGAGACTCATAATATCCTTTAAATTCTTCTTTGATTATACATCCACTATGATCAACTCCTTAATTATCAATAAGTGAACTGAATTTGTCAAATGATTTATAATCACCTAGAGAGTATACTATTCTCCCCGAGCTCATGGTAAACTACTAAAAAAATCCATTTAAGTGTCCTCTCACTTCATCTGAGGTACATCAAGTGGTTGAAATAATCAACTAGGAATATGATGTTTCAGATTCAATTTTGAATAGACCAGACACTAGGATACACACTCTGAAACTGATCTCTTCATCCCTAACCAGCAAAACTAAGTCCTCAAGGAATGATATATCTTAGATACACCAATATGAATTTCAAGGGCGAGTTATGAATCTTTTGAATTACCACTTCATATATCACTAAGATATTGAATATGCTCCTTTGGAACAAAAAATAATTTCAATCATCCTTAGAACACATATTTTGGGAATCACCACAAATAATAGGATCAAGGAAATCATCCACCTCATAATCCCTTAACTAATATTCTTCCACCTTATTTATCAGGGATGACCACACTGCCATCTAGTAGAGACATAAATTACCATTTAATTCCTCTATATTAATGTTCACCATGAAAAGATCCTCCATAACTTTCCAATAATCCCTAGAATCATTATCAATATCACCATGTGAATTATTACATAGCGTGTTAACATCAACATTAAACTTCCCTAGTGTATAAGATATCTTCAAGTCATAATACAACATGAATTCTATCCTCCACAATAGTCACAAGATCAAATCATGTCGGTATAAGATATATCTCAAACTCTCATGATCTTTGAATACCCTAAATCACCCACCGATGAGATAGTGTCACTGTAACATTAAGGAAAACAAAACTTTGAAAATATAGAGATCAAGGGAAACAAAATTATGTTCATGGGTTCATAACTATCTTGAACCACAGGGTATGACTACTATATATTACATTAGAATACACACCAATCCAAGGCATGAATAATGGTAGAAAAACTCAACCATAACTCCTTCCCTTATAAAATAGAGGATAAAATCATTTAATAGATTCTCATTCAAATACACAAAAGTATCCCAACAGTGTTCAATAAAAATGAAATATTGATCTTTCCAAGATAAGGCTTCTAGAGGAGTCGTAATCAGAGAGAGATTAGGTAAAAGTCTCATGTAATATATTCTGAGGTAGAGTAATCTATGAATCTATGCAACATTATTGTGGTCTACAAAAGAAATAATTATCAAAATATTTGAAGGATCCATAACAACTCCCCACTAAGTCACATCATCTCACAATAAATTCATCTTATAGATCTAATTCATCAATCACTTCCATTCATAATCATAAGTATTAATATATAACTATATCTACTTCATGTATGGATATACAAAAATGGAAATAAGTAATTAATAATAAGAAATAATAGTACAAAAATCAAGTAGCAAGCTATAATTAACTATGAACTATGTTGGGATCCCAACCTAATCTAACCATAAAAAAATCATTCATAAGACCATACCACTCCATATATACTATCCCACTATCAACAACATCATGATACCACCACAAACATGTCACAACAGATCCACCCATACTACAACAACTAACCGTAACAAGTTCCACATAAAATAATAAAAAGGGATTAATATTTTAATATTCATATATTAGAATGTAATAATTCAAGTAGAAACAATTTCAATTAGAAATCAATGATTCTTCAATCAATACATGCAACATTATGTAAATAAAGATATGAATGTAGTCATACACTTCTATTAATCCATGAAATTACAATTTTTCATTTACTATATTAATTGATCAATTACTTATGAGAAGGTTTCAACAATAAAAAAAACTAAAATAATAACATATATTACCATCAGTATTTATCCAAAATAACATTTTTAATGAAATGATTTATCAAGTTAAGCATTTTTAGGAAAGTATGAAAACTTTAACGAATTCATAATTTATTAACATCCATGATTTACCATATTCATGTTTTTATCCCTTTTAGTATTTCCAAGTAGGTAAAGACGCATAAATAATCACAAAAATACATCATCACACTTTCTATAAAATAACCTAATACAATTCCATGATTTAAATATAATCACATATAAAGATACGATATCCCATTTCATTTTTTTAATTTTAGATTATAATTTCATTTTGGTCAATCATAACTATTTACCCATTAGAAACCATAGTAAGTAAATCCCAAATTTATGCATAATTAATATAAGAGATGTCTTTAATTCTCTACCTTGATATGATTCTTTGAGGAACACTGCACAATAATGGGAGTACAGAGGATGTACTACAACAAAAATCATTGGAAACTACATCATAACCTGACTAGAAAAAACCATCATCCAAACATCCTCAAATAGAAACAAAAAACCAAAGAAACCTCACTTTTATATCCTATGAGATTTGTAATAAAGAAATAATGGAGAAGGAATAGAGAAGAGGTTACCTAAGATCAAGAGACATCAATCCATAAAAATAAAGAGGTTAAAGTCCTCAAGGTAGATGACTCAAGGAATCTATTAATGAATTGGGGTACAATAAGGTTAAAGGGAGAATAATAATAGTGTAATAAAAGGAAATCTTAAATCCTATTTATAGAGAAAACCCTACCAACACCCAATATGGAATAAAGACTTCTAAAATAGCTATTATGACCCTGAAAAAACATGATCCAAAACTCCAGGTAACCACATTGCATTATCATCAACATTTTAAGTATTAATATCATCCATTTATAAATATATTTGACCAATACCATAGAGTAATGTTCTTCAAAATAACCGTGAAGAACTCAAAAATGTATCTACTAGAAGAACCCATCAAGGAATTGAGGAAATTTCTTCTCTTTTCCAAAAAATTTATAAAACCCAAATACACTAAAGAATCCTTATAACATTAACATAACACTACCGTAAATCCAAACATATGAATTTCACTCTTCCCATGTTCTTGTCAGAAAAAACTCCAGAAACCTCTAAAAACCACACTCATTTAAATGTCCATCACCATGGTGTGATGAACTCCTCACGTCGTCATATAAAATAAAAAAGTAAATATGTAATATTATTAATCCATATATAAGAGTTTTCTTCTAATATGTATGGTTTTTTTGAAATTTATTATGTAGAAAAAATATTCCTCAATGCATTAAACCTCTCCCTGTTTTATATAAATAATTTACCATCATCTTTCTATGAACCAAACAATTCAAAAAGGGTTCCACCATGGCCTTATGAACCACCACCATAGAGACACTAAACAAAAGAGGTGTTTTGAATCCACATTCCACTAACACTTTAAAATGATCAACTCACCTTGATCACCACACCACTATGACCTCCAAAATTTATATAAATTCATAAAAAAGGGAATTTAAGCCCCATGATGACAACACTCCACATATCTCCTTTAAAAAAGTGTTAAAATGTCTCTCAATCCCTGTAACACCACCAAAAATCCCTTGACCACCTCAATACCCAAGAAAATAAAGGGTTTAGAAAAATTTAGGCCCTTAAAGGTCAAAAGTGTAATGATTTTTTATTGTAAAGTTAATAAAATATTTAGAGTTTGAATATATTATTATAGAAATTAATGAATTCTCTATACATGGAATTTTATCATGTTAGAGTACAAAATAATATTTTTCTTATAATTATTAAAACAAGAGTAAAAGTCTGTTCAACCTTAAACATTGTAATAAGTGTCCATATGTTGTCAATGAATATTTCCTTTCACTATTTCATTGATATAAAAGATAAAATGTTCTATTTGATGAGGAATACTTTGACACATTGATTTTTTAGTTTATATTACTTTAAAAGGAAACTATGATCAATTTCAAATTACACACACAATACCAGTGTTAAAATTAGTCTTTGATATATAATTAAAATATTACTTAGATAAGACCATTATATCCATGTTTTTGAGTTGGAGGGTATGAAGAGGAGTGACCGCATTATGAAATATATTTTGAATGTTTTTCCTTAATAAAATGAATACTCATTCATATATTAACTATAATTTTTTTATAAATAAAGATAAAATATTTTAAAGGTGAAATGGATATTTTTTATGTGTGTAATATATTTTTATCCTAATATTAATCACTATTTATAAATTATTTTAATGAATAAAAATTAATTTTCGTAAAAAATGGATTTATTTCATTTTGTGTGTAGATATTATAATTAAATTATGCCTCTATTAGAATTTTTAATTGATAAAATGGATGTAGTTTTTGATATTAGAATATAAAATATATCTCAGAGGGAATTTTTTGGATTTTTTAAAAAGATTAATTTTTGAGTGAAGAGTTAATGATATTTTTTTTATAAAAGCCATCATTTATTTTTAATTATTTACAAAGTCACATTATATTTTTGATTGATATTGAAGTTACATTAGTCCAATTTGATAAAAATAATATAATTAATTCAATTATAATCAACATTATTCAATATTTTGGTATCAATTAATTTTTATGCTTAAAATAATTTTTTCTTTAAAAAGTATTTTTCAATGCATTTTTCAAACTTAGATTGAAATTAATTTTTAGAAATACCTGTCATTAAATATTAGAATGTTAATTCAATATTTTGAATTATAATATTAAAATTATTTTATAAGTTTCATTTTATTTTTAGTTTTAATGAATAGTAACCATGATAAATGCTTATCACCAAGTAAAGAATAAAATGGGTAAAATGGGGTAAAAATATGAGATAAGGCATAAAAACCAACCCAAAACTTATCTGAATTTCATTGGATGAGTGAATATAGTCCACAATTATCCTATATTAAAATATATTTCATTTTTCTACATTACATTGATTATAACCTTTGTATTATTTTAGGTAATGTATAATTATAAAATCCCACTCTTTTTTTAATATATATAATAACTTTTCATAGAGAAAAAATTATGAACAATTAAAAAACATTATTTTGAAAATTGATAAATTTTTTTATGATAGTATTTTATTTTTAATATTTTATGATTTTTTACTACTTAGAACATTTACAAAAGACTAACACATCACTTGTTCAAATAGTATAAAAATTAAGTAACTGATTTTAGAAACATTAAAAATAATATGTTTTGGTTTAATTATGGTGTTTAATGAATTTCATGGATAATGATAATATATGAAAATGGTTGAAAGTGTTTATATTTTAATTTATTTGTTATCTTCATTCCTTTTAATTCAAAATATGTGAATTGTTTTGAAAATGGCTTTAAATGGTATTTAATGTTTAAAAGTTTTTTAAAATAATTATAAAATCATAAAAATAATATCATAACTCAATTAGATGTGAAATTTTTGTGTTTATTAATAATTATCCATTTATTTTACACTTTTAATTTTTAAAATCACTTTATTTACCCTTAGATATTGAAAAAATTGTTATTATAAAAAATGTTAAAGGGGTTAATGAGGAGAGTAAACTAGTGGATAAGGTTCAAAATGCCACTTTATGTTCTTTATATTTTATTAATTGAATTTATTTATACCTTATAGTTTAAATATAATTATTTATGGAACTTTTATCCATTTTATATGTGTTATAAACATATTATATATTAATATTTCATGTATTTTGAATATTTCCACCCACCTCACTTTTAAAATGGAAACAAATATCCCCTGTTTATCACACCTATTGAGTCATTTATCTTGACCAATATATATGTAAATCCCTATAAAACCTTCCTACACATGTATTGATGGTTTTTTCACCAAAATACTATCATGTAGGGCTTAAGGTGTAAGCCAAAGGATGTTACTCAAAGAAGAGGCATGACTCTTAAATAAGTGTTTTCATGTTTATTTATTATTACACATCATTAAAATATTATATAAACATGATTATATAGTAAAATAATTATTTTATATATACTTATATGTTATTACGTTGATGTCAAAACCCTTATTTATCTCATTTTACATCCTATGGTAAATAAAAACATCGTTCATGCTTACGCGTGGACTCCCACCTCCACTAAGCGATGTGTTTCATTTTTCATCACCACTTCATATGGATGGTTAAAATGAATGATAAAATGAATATATATGGTATTAATGACATAATAATGATTCTATAAATATGATAAGTTACTTAATTTGTTACCTTTTTATCTATTGTTAAATGATAACACCTCTCGTGCGTACGTGGGGACTACCACTTCCTTGAAGTGATGCGATCCGTTTTTCGTGTTTGTATTTAAGGAACTGTTATAAAATTGTTTTTAATGTATAAAAATAATAATTATTTAATGATTAATATTGTTTATAAGATATAAAAATTGCCCCTTTTACTATGTTCAACCTACCAAATTTGTTTTGAGATTAAGAACAGAACATCCTCAGAACATGTGAAATGAAATTAATCAATTTAGTAACTATGTAAGATATGGTAATAAATTAAGTATAAGGGATTATTATAAGGGAATGAAACATAAAAAGTTATGAATATTTTAAATAGTTATTATATGTTTATTATTTAGAAATATAAAGAACATACGTAACAATTTGGGACTTGAGGTATGAGGTTTCTTAACTCAATTTCCTTTAATTTTGTTCTAGATCTTATTTATTGAATATGTCATTTCAAAATTATGAGTAAAATGAATTATGATTAATTATAATATATTTAAAATTGTTTTATATGGACTTAAATCTTTTTTTCATAATCACTCCATTGATTGATTTTCACTTTTAAATGCTATGATCATTATAATGGTTCATCATATTAATATTGTTTGTTGAGACATGATTCATGTTAGGCACCGAGATATGTTTATATGATGTCTATACTTCTCCTTTTATATGATATATAATTAATATATTAATATCCATAGTATTTAAATTCTAATTTAAAATTATTTCAATAAGAGGGATATGATTCAAAAGTTACCAAAGAGGTAACTATTTATATTGTAATCAAAATTTTAATCGAGATTTCTTATGATTGAATATAATTTGGGGGAATTATATGGTAATTTTATATTAAAAACCATAAATTTTCTTCTCCTTTATTTATTTTTTTGTTTTTTTGTTTTCTTTAATTCTCCTATCTTTATTACTTAAAAAGATCAAAAAATGTTTTTTAAGAGAAGTAAACCTTTTTTCCTCTTTGGCTGATGAAAAATTTCTTCCATGCCCATGTTCTTTAAAATTATTTCAATAATTTTATTTTCTATAATCCAATTATTATTTAAATTCAAATTTCAACCATATTTTATTTTATTTTCAAAGTATTAAAAAATTATTTTAAGATTTATTTCCAAAAAAATAATATATTAAGTTTTTTAAAAAATGTAAAAGGAATATTTGTTTAAAATATTAATAAATAATAAATTTTTTTCACTGTCATAGAAATTATTTGATTCAAAGATTATTTTACAAGTTTCTAAGTTTATTTTAATATATTTTTTCAATATTCTTGTATTTTTTTAGTTTTTAAAGATATCAAAATAAAATGACATTTCCCCTATTTTCAAATAAATGTTAAAATTAGATTTTAAAATTAATTGTCATCTACGTTAACATCGATTATTTTTACAATGATTCACTGGGGATATGATCTATTGATGCCATCCATATATTTTATTTCTATGTATTATGATGATTTTTTAATTAAAATTTTCAAGAAACGTTTTCCACAAGTTAAACAAGTTATGGAGGGAATAATGGTTGTCTGTATGAATTTTTTGTTGAAATAAAATTTCATTATTATTTATTATTGTTATATTTATTAAAAATTATTGATGAATATGGGAGATATATATATATCTATCTAATGCATAGGGTAATGTGACAGAGTTTACAGGATAAATTTAATCCTATGAGATGATAAATATTACTGAATATAAGTAAATTCTAAGAGATGATGATGTTAACAAGATGAAAGTTACTCCTAAGATAATGCTAGAATTATCTCGATTAGCTAATTTTGTGATGAAAGTAAGATGTATTAAGATACCATAATGGTTTCTCTATTCTTGTTATGAGTTTTAATGGTTCCTTTAAGGAAGAATGATTTTACATGGTTCTTGATTGTAACTCATACAACTCTTATCTTATACTATAACTCATGTTTTATAATCTAGGTTTTGATGGGTTTGAATTATCTTATGTTATCTTCATGCATTATGATTATGTTATCATACCATTATGACCATATTATACTCACATATTATATTCGATTGATGCCTATGTTTATCCATATAGATAATTTGATCTCACACTTTTAATGTTTCCATTTCACCAGGTTATGAAGAATGATGTTATGTAAGTTATTTCTAGAAGGGTTTCATGTGTGGATAATTTTATAGTATATATTGAATAATTATCATGGAATAATGAAATATTGTTATAATAGAAATATAATCATTTGAATGAAAAGATGTGGGTTTAATTATATAATTTTCTTCCCATTTCTCTAAAAAATTAATTATAAAAATGTGATGGGTATATAAGTGACTCAATATTTCCTTTTTAAGATTTAATCATTGATGGTTAAAATTGAGTCAAATATATTGGTATCAAATACATAATTTTATAGAGTATATTTTTATCATTGGATCAAGGTGTATGGGTTTGGGGAATTATAAATATACTTAGGATACATCAAACACATGGAGTTTGTAAATTAATCCCATAACCTCTATATTCTATCTATTAACATATGTGTTAATCTAAATATGTTTTATTCTATTATTATGAATTTTGTTTAAAATGAAAATTGATTTATTTTTCATATAAATATATGAAATTTACTTGAATTCCAGAATTGAGGATTTCAGAATCACTAGAACTAAATTTGTTTAGTAATATTTATTTTAAAATTATTAATTGAACAAAAAATTACAAAAAAAAAATCATCAAACATACTTTATTGATCATTGAAAATTGTGAAGATGGACATTTAGTCATTTTTTCATATAGGAAAAAAACATTCATGAATCTGAACATAGTATTATGAAAATCCTTGAAAATAATTTTAACTAATTATTGTTATTTGAGAATTATCAATGAAAAAAAGAAAATATTGACAACACCCTTCCATTATCATTAAACTTTTTGAAAATGACCATTTAATCATTTTTGAATTTTAGGAAGGATATACATTTGAATATAACTTTAAATAGTCCAAAAATCACTTAAAATATATTTAATAAATATTTATTATTTTATAAATACTAATTTAGAATAAAAAGAAACTAAAAAGAGTCCAATGGGTTTCATTTATCTTTAAACATTAGGAAAATGGCCCTTTAATCTGTTATGATGCATTATAATAAACCATGTATGAATTTGAAACATAAGGTTCTTTGAATTATCAAAATTATCTTCTAATAATATCTATTTAATAGTTACTAATTTATCCTAAAACAATAAAAAATGATGAAATTGACCATTTTTATTCATATACATTGAATACCATAAAACTTACATCATTTTATATATATAGGAACGAAAAAAACATGAATTTGTCACCAAAGTAGCTTAGAATTACTAAATGTGACATTTAATAATAGTAATTTCATTATAAGTATCATATGATAAAAAACCCAAAACTAATCAAATGTGACATGTTTCTCATTAAATTATAGAAAAATAGTCATTGTTTTATTTTGATACATATGAATAAAACACATGAAAATATGATATTCAAGGTGTTTAAAATAATAAACATTTTTATTAATATGTTTTGATCCAAAATTGGATAAATTTTCTTTTAAGAATAAATCATATGTGTATATGATACTTGATGTAGTTAGATTAACTAAAAGTATCACTTAAAAACAATTATTCTTTTATAATTTTTAATTGATTCTAAAATTATAAAATTAACCATAACTTTCTACTAATCATTAAAATTTATATAAATGATCACTAAGTCATTTCTGAACTATAGGAATGAACCATACATTAATTTAAAACTAATGGTGCTTTAAATTACTAAAAAATGTTTTTATAAGTAATCATTATTATATAAGTTTCAACTAATAAAAAAACAATAATTTCCAAACATAATTTATAATTCATTAAAAATTAAATAAAATTATAATTTCATCTTTTTTTGACATTTTGGAGATGACCATGCATAAATCCGACTCAAGAAGTTGTTAAAATCACTAAAAGTAGTTTTTATCAATACTCAGTCTTTTATAGTTATTAATTGATTATAAAATGATTCAAAAAATCGATGAAGATTATTCTTCTTATATAAATTAATAAAACATACCCTTGGATAATTATTTATCAATAGGAATAAACCATTGATGATTCTAAATCCTATGGTGATCAAAATAATTGAAAATAAATATCAATAATAATGATTCTTTTGTAATTTTTTATTGAGAAAAGAATGAATAAATATATCTAAACAATTTCTTTGATATAAGATTTTTCAAAAATTATAGTTGGGTTTTTCCTATCATTAATAATCAATAAAATGTGATGGATCATTCACAGTGCTAAAAAATATCTTTCTTATCCCTCTCAAAGTGTTGAAGCTGTGTAAATTTAGAAAACACCACCCATACTTTTTAGTTCTTATTTCTGCACTAAGAAAAAATTATGTATTATTAACACTAAAATCAAGCACTAAAAAAGACCACTTTCTACAATTATAGTGAGAAATTGAATAACAGAAAACTGTAATATCCAAAATACACAAAATAATACTAAAAATCCAATAGATAATCAATTTATTTTAAAATAATGAATATATTTCATTTCATTCTAGTAGTTTTTTACAATTAAAATTATTATTTATTGTTAAAATAATTAAAAACAACAAAAAAATAAATTTAATGTTATGTCAAACAAATTATTTTAAACATATAGAAATAATAAAGATAAGTAAACAAAGATACTTAAACATGAAGGAGCGAACATTTTTAGATTATGAGATTTTTTTTTCATTTTATCTATACCAAAGAAACATGCATGTAATTGATAAAAAATTAATATATAAATAATAATTAGTTTTTGTTTTATTTGGTAATATTTATAAAAAATGAAATAAAATAAAAATTAAATTATAATATAATAACTTTATTAATTTTAAATGATTTAAAACCATTTACCTTCATAAAACATGATATAAATCATTAATAAAACAATTCTCAAAACAAAACTAATTTATCTAATAATTTCATTCATTAAAATAATAATCACTCTAAACATCAAAATTTCACATTTATAATATACATATATTACTTAATATTACTTTACAATAAACAATTAGTGAAGAATAACTATACGTAGAGAAATTTAAATAATTATAAGAGTCAATTAAATTTTTTCAAATGAAGAGTCTATGATTTTAGCTTGGTGGAAAGATATATTGTGCACGTATACCTCTTTACTCTATATTTTACTAAGGTAAATCACAAAATAAGAGGATACATAAGAATAATCTCTCTTCCTATAAAATTAAAATATTGGATTTTTCATTTTGGCAATGGGTAATCAATTTACCTATTGGTAAATTTATTTATCAATAATTTAGTAACAAATATATTAAGGAAAAATATTATATTAAAACTCCTATAATATGATAAAAAATACTAATTAAAATGAAATAATGAAATAATAACATATTTAAAATCATATAACAGAAAATATAATAAATATATTACAAATAAACAAAAAATTATTATGATAAATAAAAATTATAATTTTAAACAATAATTCGAATGATTCAAATAAATTCAAAAGTTGAGGGGGTTATTTCTGTTTTTATATTTCATATATTAGTTGATAAAAATTGTATGAAATTTTCATGAAAATGTGGGATGTTTTCTTCAGTTTTAAATGTATGATTCATTTTTGGAACTTAAATATGAGTTATAATTATAAAAATAAACTTTAGATCAGTTTGATAAAATTACATGTAGAATTTACATGTAATTTATCTCTATGTTTCACAAATTAATCAACAATTATTATTCTAAAATATCATGAAAATTCAAGATCCTTTAATTAGTTTTTATCATTTGATGTATGTTTATAGAACATAAAAATACTTATTATTATAAAAATATACATTGTATCTTCAATGAAAATTATACATTACATTGATTTATTTTTTTCCAACAATCTACTAATGATTTTTTTAAAAAAAATTTCTACAGTATCCATGAATGTTTTCTTTATTTTGATTATTTTATTCTTTTATATTGATTTTAAAATACTTTTAATTATTAGAATAAACATTGAAACATTACAATCAAATCACATGTTATATTAATATAAAATTTATTCCAATAGGTAAAAAAATAATTAATGATCATTATCCTGAATTTTTGTGCCTATCTATGCTTTTTTATTTGTTTTTTATCATTTAATACACAATTTTTATACTTAAAATACGTTTAATTATAAAAATTCACTTAAAATCATTTTAGTTCCATCACATTTCATATTGATGTTCAATTTATTCCTATAGATCACAAATGAATAATATGTTATTTCCCAAAATTTTATGATAATCCGAGTTTATTATCTCAATTTAGATAATTTGATGAATGTATATAAAAATTAAGAATTTTAACTATAAAAATTTACTTTGAATAATTACATTCAAAACACACATTATATAAATATAAACTTTTATCATATAAGTTATAAATTTATTAATGATTTTTTCTATAAAGTTTAGCATAAATATGAACTCATTTTCTTAATTTTTATCATTTGATGAGATTTTGTAGATTATAAAAGACTTTTTATTATAAAAATCATCTTGAATCATTCCATTCACCTCAAGCCTTGCATCAATGTATGATTTTTTTTCTACATGTTTCAAAAACATCAATTATTATTGTATCATAATTTCATGATAACGAATATCATTTTCTATATTTTGACCATTTAACATGCATTTAAATACTATAAAAACCCTATAATTGTCAAAAAAAAACTTTTTATGATTATAATAAAACCACATGATATATTTATTTGTGTTTTTTCTATATTACTAATGAATCGATAATCCTGACCACAATGTTTTACTACAATTGAAGCTTGTTAGACTATTTTTCATCATTTGAAGCGTGTTTAGAGAACATAAAATAATATTAATTGAAAAAATGATAATTTATTGAAAATTTATTATTCACAGTGAATAATTATTTGAAGTAAAACAATTAAAGTAAAATAAATAAATAAGTGATAGAAAAACACCACATCGAGATGTTTGAAAACAAATTTTCACTATATAACATGTCCACTCATCCTTGAATGAATCTATTTATTCTTATAAATATGGTTGATAAAAAATATCCTCATAATACAAAAAATATATAATTAAATAAGATATATTAGTTTTATTATTCAATATAACATCTTTAACAAATTTATAAGTATAATAACCATATTCAAATCCACATATTTATTTTGGACACTACGAAAACATCAACAAACATAAGGAATTTTTTATGATATATGATCAAATTGTAAAATATTAATATATATATATATACACACTAATTGATATACATACATAAAACTCCCTTAGTATCTTGTTTTTGTGTAGTTCCTTTATAACATGTATTGTTTTATCTATTATCACTACACTGTTAAAGAAAAAACATGTTTGAAAATATTATGAAATATATAATTGAAATATTTTATATGAAATACTAAAGATTGTGTATAACTATTTAAAAAGGTACATTACATGTGGTTAATTTTTTAGATATTCAAGCATTTGATGTATAAAATTTATTATATGATTATTCAGATTTATCATAATTAGTATCCAATGTTTCCTAAAAAATTCCAGAAATAATAATATATTCATGTTAAAAAATAAATTATCATATAAATAATTTGAGATCTTAGTTTTATCATTTCAAAACATGTATTAAAAATAGTCCATAATCTATTTATTTTTCTAGAAACACATGGGAAATTTAGTATGTTATTTTTTAAATTTCATCTATGTTCATCATACCTCCATGTATATAGGAAAGATATGGATATAAAAATAAAAAAAATTATCAATATGTGTTGAGAATATGTAATTATTAAGAAAATTTCTGTAAAAAATCATGTTTATAAAATATTTTTAAAAGTAATGCATAAATAATTAAACATAAAAATTATGAAAACATATATAATGTATACATTTATGACAAAGACTCCTAACCATTTGTATTTAAGAATTTAATTTATATTCTCATGACCAATAATATTATGATTCACTTTTTTTATGACCACTACAAAAATAATTCCACAAGTATTACTATCTTATAACAATGTATTTTATAGAGCATGTAACAACACCATGTTTTCTAGAATTATTGTTGGGAGAAAAGTAGGGACATGATATAGCTTCTATAATCCAAAATTTGATCCCTTATACTACCATAAACATTTTTTATTTCCTACTCAACCATTATGAAAAATATTTTAGTCCATTTTTATTCATCATAAAATATTTTTAATATAATATAAGTTATAAATGACATATCCCTTTATTATCATGTGACTTTACCAGATCGAAAGACAATGATATGAATGTACTAGTTGCATGTTAAATAATTTTAATACTAGCATTATAAATGGTTGAAACAAGATGAAATATTATCTCATGATATACATGAATAACAAAACACATATGATTTGAAATAATAGTGCATTGTGAAGTGTTTAAACATAAATTTTTTACACCATAAATCTTGAAATGATGTAGTTTTTTGGTGTTGATAGATATAAATCATAATCAATTTCACTTGGAAATATTTTCAAACAAGTAAATAATCAATATTATTTTGATACAAACATTATAAAATGTAAAAAAAATTATTACCTTGAGAATTATGAGAATTTTATGAGAGAAATTAGACTCATAATTGAGGGGCTATGACTTTGTGTATTCTGGTTATTAGTGTGTTGATTGTTTTTATTTCTCCACTAAAAGAATAATTTTTATCAATTAATTTTTTCTCCTTGACTATTCAGTTGTTGTTTTTAATTTATTATCTAAGGTCTATACTTTATTATTTAATTATTTTATTTCTTTAGCATAATTATTTTTTTCTTCTATTTTCCCCCAAACCAATCTATCATTGAGACTTGAAAACAATCCACTTTAAAAAGATAATATTGTTCATGAAATTATAAATACACTATAAGTGGTTCATTTTCACTTATTAAAACTAACTCATTTTATGTGAAATCCAAATAAGGTAAGAAAATAAGTAGTTTTTATTAAGTTTTAATGTATAAAATAAAGATAAATTTTAGTTATTTTATACATACACACACTTCCCATATTTTTTTCATACTGCATATACTAATTATCCCTTTTTATTTACATGAGATTATTTTAACAACACATGACATGGGTATGGTGTATGCGTTACATATTTTTTATTAACTAAAAATATTCATTGTTTTAAAATAATTTTTTATGTTGAATACATTAAACGTGTCACATCTAATAAATTAAAATCTATTACAGTTTACCTTAAAGGTTTTTTCTTCACAGTATATAATGAAATCGTCACAAGTTTCTTAGTTTATGATGATTTTATATTTAATTCATTGTTGAGGTTGTATTCTATATGATGTATCCTTAAAGTTTTAATTTAATGGGATTTTTTTCTTCAGAGTTTTTGGTAAGGGGAACATGGTATATCTTTTATTTATAGGTTTCCATTGAGAGGTTACTTTTAGTTTTTGAAAATTTTTAGGTTTTTTAAGTTTAAAGATGAAATTATATGTGTTTTTGGGTATATTTAGAGGTTTGGTTGGTATCACTGGGGTTTTGGTGGATTTACGAGGTGGTGCCAACATTATATTAGAACTGTAGGTGGAATCTGGTACTTAGTGGGGTAGTATTGGGTACTTGATGAGCTTGATCTAGGCGAGGGTGCTTAGGTGATTCCACCGAGTACAGAAAGGAACCATAATAAGTACCTAACAACATTCGATCTTTTTTCTTTAATAAAATGGTAATTTTTGTAATTTCACATCAACTAAATTTAATTTCGTTCTTTACTTCCGTCAAATTCACTTATCCCTCACTATCTAAGGGTCCTCTTAGGTATCCTTCTTATTCCCTCCTTCTACCTTCAATCTTTATGGATATAAAGTGGTTTAAGTGAGTTTTGGATATCAAATCCAAGGAAATGCTTCCTAATTCAATATTATTATAATCTCTATTTTCCTTTATTATTTTTCCTTAATTCAGTTAGAAATTTTTGTTAGTCATCTCACCAAGACATCGTTAAATCACATCTAATATTAGATATTCCTCTTCATTTATATGAAGGAACCTCTAGTGGGGTACTTTCATTAAGGTTTTGTTCATTTTTTATTATAGTTTTCAACTTATTTGGGATTATTTTTTATATAATTATTATCTAATGGTTATTAGGATATTTTTTATGGAATTTTGGATATTTTTTAGTGGTAAATTAATTAGGAAAGATCACTTATGATTATGATTTTTGGTTTCATCCCCTAAGGTGAATTTCGAGGTTATGTTTAGAACACCCCCACCATAATTTTTCAAGTTATTTATAAATATTGATACACTATAATTAACTGACATAGAATACCACTGGAAATGGAATTCAACGTAATTTCCACTGGCCCAAAAGAAGACCCTGATCCCCACAAACATGAGGCAAGTGATTGGGAATCAATAAATAACCTTTGGAAATGGTTTTTCCCAAATAAATAACATTAAATAATCAACTAATACAATAGAAATGTATAAAAAACTTAACAACCAATTCATCCATATACAACCAACAATAAAGATAAAACAACCCATGTACACAAAAGAAAAACCAACCATAGTCACCCATATCTTGATGGTCCTCCACCACCCATCACATCCCAATTCACTTTCCCTCAGCCATCAAATAATGAAACCAAAAAGTAATATAAATATAACACAATAATATTCAATAAAATATGATTGGTTAAAACACTAAATGGTTCATGAAAATTGTGAGCTAATTTTTTTTAGTAGGATACCACCAATTAATCAATGAAATTACTCTACGAAACAAGTCATATATTCTCTATTAAAAATAGGAATAATAAAAATGGTTTCTTATTATAAAGAATGATGGTAAAACATGCCATAATATTTAAAAAGGTAAATAAAGTGGAAAACATGTCAAAGTAACTTTTTAATAAAATAAACTATTTTATAAAAAATAAAACTTTTTTATTTAATAAATATTTGGAAATAGTTTCACATGTTGTGGTTATCATTATAAAGAAATATACAAGTCAATACCATGTATCACAGTGCAACACAACATATTATGGAATATTCATGGGTAAATATAGTACCTCAAACAATCAAAGTTATAATAAGGGATGTTAAACATGTAAACCCTAGAGATGAGTAATGATCAAATGATCATAATTATTTATCATGTATCAATATTAGGTGTCAAGTTCTAATGTTATGGGAAAATCCTAGATATATTAGTTTGTCAAGAAAAGAAAAACAAAAAACCATGACAGACTATGAAAAAAACATCGAATCTATCTCAAACATAAGATTCCCAACTTGATGGAAACCCGCCTCCTCAAAGCACATCCCAAGTTTGAATATACATTCTATAGAATGACACTAATAAGACTCTGATTCCACTAAAATGTAGCATAAATCTAGGGTCTATCATTTAGCTACCCAATTTTCCCATAACTTGTCAAATATGTTACTAATATTTCAAGTAACATGTATCACAATAGGTATTCATCATGGTATCAACATGCACAATCATCATTCCATAACATGCAATGATCATGTATCACCCTCTCCCCAAAGGTCCCTCAATGATTATATATCCTATTTAAACACCTACCATCATGTTCTTCAAGAACCATTCATCATGGAAGAGTATGCATAAGTGGTTAATGAATAATTTTAATAACAAGATCAATTAAATCACAAAGTGACAAATGAGACTTTTAAGGTAAACCAAATTGATAAACCAAACCTTTATCAACTTAATAAATCATTACTATTAATTGTTTATTTCAAAATGTCCATACATGCCTACACCCTTTTAAAATAATTTAAAGCACCAACCATTCCTTTGAATAATGAACACAAATTGGCAATTAATACCCTCATTGTTTTGAAATACTAAAAACCTTGAACCTTTCAAAAAAATCCCTCAAGAGTTTTTATTTAAATATTTCTAAATTTAATTTTCATGGAACATACATACATACCAAACCATTTTTAATTAAAGTTATAGAATCAATATATCTCCATTAAAATGAGGCTTTATAGATTGAAAATAAAATCCACCAATTTAGAAAACTAGACATCATATTTCAAAACAAATGAATACTTTATAATATCAAACCATCCATTCCAAATTCTATTTTTCATCAAAAGGATTATTTTGAGATTCCAAATGATCAAATGATGTCAAACCATTTTCAAACTGAACAAACATGAATTCAAGTAACACATGAATCACAATAAGAAACAACATAATATAAACACATACTTGTAATATTCAAAATCAAAATGTAATGAAACCAAGATGTGTCACCTCAAATGTTAATCATTGAATAAAGGATGAGAGATCACGAGAGAATTGAGAAGTGATTTAAGAATCACCAACCCAAAATGTTCATTCTAGATCCAGTGAATCCCATGGATTCTATAGTATATAGGAGAAAGAATAAATATAATAAGTGATATCAAAGACCAATTGGAGAAATAAATACCACAAGAAGATCACCTCATTGATTAGTGCTTTAATCTGCCAAGATATGAGGTTTATAGAGACAATGTTGCCCAAAAAGGAACTCTAGGTTTATATGGGTCGATAAAGGGTTAAGGGAGATGGAAAAAATAAATAAATAGGGTCCTAGGGTTCAATTACCATTCTACCCTAATGTTGACCTATGTTAAATGGCCCCACCTGTTAGCTGATTGTTATTACAGATTCATAGTAACCACTGAGAGGCCGGTAGATCACCTGTATATTTAAAATCTATAGGACATAGTCCAAACATAATTCAAGGTTTCAATACTTCCTCTAAGCCCTATATCCACCAAAAACCAAACTCAAGGATTGGTCCATTGGTGAAATAAATTTAGATAGGTTATATAAACATTATATGAATTACGAATGAATGAAATTTGATTATATTTTCTTATAATATAAAAATATTTTTCTTAAAAATGGGATTTGATGTGAACATATTTGTGTTGAGTCAAAAGTCCTATTTTGACTATTGTGTCTTGTTTTAGAAATCACAAATCAATTCATATATGTTTATCATACAGAGTATGTTTATCATACTGACCATGTTTATCTTACTGAATATGTTTATCGTACTGACTATGTTTATCGTAACGACTATGTTTATCATACTGACTATGTTCATCATATTGACTCTATCAATCGTAATGACTATGTCCATTGTACTAACTCTATCAATTATACTGACTCTATCAATTGTATTGACTCTATCAATCATACTGACTTTTGTGAATCATACTCACTATGCATCATATCAATACATTGCACTATGTAATACTTATAGTACTCATATTTTACTTTTATCACATGCTTGTTTTTATCCTTTATCAAAACAGATGTTTTATGTCAATCATACTTATGATTATCATTTTCATATATCTTTATTTTAACTAAAACAATGTCATAGAGTTAGTTATAAACTAATCAGAATGATGTCATGTTTTCTATTTCAATATGACCGTTATAATGCTAGGTTTCCAAGTCCCTCCGAGTTTTCCGGAGAAATATGACCTTTTGAGAAAATATGACCATTGGAACCTGAGGCCTATAAATAAAAGGTCATTTGAAGCTAAGAACAAGAATTGAGATAAATTGATCATTCTTTACTTCTATCAAGTTCTAGAGAGAGACGCTGTGACTTCTCTTTTTCTTCGTGCGAAAGCCATGAGATTACAAAATGTGAACAACTCGTTATTAGTTTTTGTATTTCATTAAGTGATTTGTCTTTATTTGTGCGACCAATCTTCATATCGAGGGCTTTAAAATGTTGAAAAGACATAGGTGCTGATTACCATCAAAATTGATGGCTTGCAGGGATAGCAAGATAGAAGTACCGATCATTGTATTGAGGGCTTGCGGGGATAGCAAGACCGATGTACCGATCATCGTATCAACAACTTGTGGAGATAACAAGACAGACTTAGCGATCATCATATCGAGGGATTACAAAGGTGGCGGTAATACAGACCACTTATCCTAGGTAAAAGGATACCATTCTCTTTCAGATAAAAGAATTGTAATACTTTTAATTTTCCGCTTCTGTTTGTATTAGAAATGGAATTATTATTTTTCCTTTCTTAATCCTGTATTCATTTTTAATTGTTTCTATTACAATCATACTATTAAATATTATATCGATAGGTTATATATGGTTTATGGTAGAATCTTTCACTATTGTATTACTCTGATTATTTTATTCATTTTGAATACAATTAATTTACTCTTATTATAGTATTACATCATATCATATCTTTCATATTCAAGCCAATTGTGGTTATTTGTATTTGTTGTGAATTTTATTAGTTTAAGATCATTTAAACTAATTTATTATGTGTTTAAACACAAAGTTTTAAACCTACAACTCACCCCCTCTTTTATTGTTCCATCTAATATACATATTAATCTATATATTGATCCAAAAATTGGTATCAGAGCAGGTTTCCGCTGATTTGTATTACTTGCTATATTTTTTTGTTTCAACTACTTACTACACTAACATGTAGAGTGGAAAAGGTTTTGTTTTATTATATGGAAGGGATGAATATTGGATCAATTGATAATCTAAATCCTACAAGACCACCTATCTTTGATGGGAATGATTATGATTACTGGAGAGATAAAATGAAGACATTTGTTATCAATACTGGTGTAGACAATTTTATTATGCTTAATGGAGGATACAAAATCCCTGACAAAGAAGTCAGTACATTCACTAATCAAGAAAAGAAAGAATATCAACTAAATTACATGGTACACAATACTTTTCTATGTTCTATGACCAGGAATATATATAGCCAAATATCATCTTGTGAAGCATCCAATTGTATTTGGATGAAATTAGAATTCACACCTTTTGGTACATCTAAATTTATAGAAACAAGGAGAGAAATGCATCGAGCAGAATATCATGGATTTCTTTTTCTCTATGGAGAACCAGTTTGTAAAGTGAAAAAAAGATTTATGGCAATCGTCAATAGTTTACAATCTTTGGGAGAAAAAGTACTTGATGATGAAGCTCTTATAGACAAAATTATTGATATAATTCCAAATGAATGGTAGTAAAAAAAGGAAAGCTATTAATGAGAATAGAAAAGTATCTCAACTTACTCTTGATGAAATCATTGGAACTATTCTACATCACGAGACAAGAATGAAGAGATATGCTGATTTCAATAAGAAGAAAAATGGAAATGGATGTTTAGCTTTTACTACTACATCTAAAGCTAAAACACCTGAAAGGATAACAATATGCAAAGCTAGGAAAGTTTGTATGTCAGAATCAAGTGATTGTGATCATTCAGATAATGAGCTAGCCAATTTTTCGTAAAGGATGAACAAGATTATGGGAAAGCAATACTTCCAATACAGATTCAAAAAGAAAGATAGGAAGGATAAGAAATATTTAGATGTAACATGTTATGAATGCAATAAAGTAGGTCATATAAGACCTAATTATCCATTACTGAAGAGAAAATATAGAAAAGAGAAACATTCTGAAAGAAATAAGAAAAATTATTACAAGACAAAGACAAATAAAGTATTGAAGGCAAATGATACTTGGAGTGCAAGTGGTGGTGATTCCTCAAATGATTATTCAAAACATGAATCTTTAGGAAAAAGGAATATTGGAATTATAGCCAGACTACCAATTGAAGATCATTGTTTCATGGACAAGGTATACAATGATGAAGCTATTACAAATGTATCCTTGAATGAAAATTATACTAATAATAAATATTATGAATCTTCGAATGATGAGTCTTCCTCATCAGATGATAATAATTACCTTATTATGATTAAGTGTCTAGGTTTTCTAAACTACTTGAGAATGAATATTCTAATGTCAAGAAAAATCTTGATAAGGCAAATTCTAGATTTTTTATTTTAACTGAAGAAGTATCAAATCATTATAATGATCTTGATATGAAAACTTCTGATTTTTAAAGTATTTTAAAAACCCTTTATAATGTCAATTTTGGATATGGATAAACTTTCTAAGGACATTGAAAATTTAAAATCTAAGAAAAATGTTTTAGAGACTAACACTAGTTCCAAAAAAAAATGTTTTCAAGGATAAAAACATAGTTTTAAAACTAAAATCATAAATTTTTTCCTTGAACAAATGTTTTTCAAACTTAACCTATGGCAAGGAAAAATTTGATAAATTGTTTTATCAAATTTGACCATTGAGGAATCATTCTAGTATTTGTTATACTCATTCAAAACCAGTTTTTAGTAATAACTATTTTATTCCTCAAAGTAACCCATTTTTTACTGAGTGTTAATGTGGTGGACACTGGAAAAGAACTTTTTCTCTTAACATGACTCAGTATATAAGATTTCATAAATCTCATTTTGAAAAACAAATGTGGATTCCTAAAATTCTTTTATCTAATCCTTCTGGATCCAAACAAGTTTGGATTATGAAAAAATAATTGTTTCTTTTTTTAGGAAAATAAGAAGTGTACCAACAATAAGAACATTTTGTACATGTATAGTGGTTGTTCCCAACATATTATAGGAAAAACATATTTCTTTGAAATGATTATTGAACCAAAAGGTGAAAAAGTTACCTTAGGAGATAATTCTCAAGGAAATATTGTTGGAATAGGTAATATTGTTTTTCTTGGAAAAGTTCTTATTTCAAAAGTTTTGTTTTTCAAAGGTCTTAAGCATAATCTCATTAGTATAAGTCAATTATGTGATGATGGATACCTAGTGAATTTTAGAAATGTTAAGTTTTTAGTTCAAAATTCCATGGATGAATTCATTCTATCTACCCTTAGGCAAGATAATGTATACAATATTAAATTATAAGACCTTAGGAACTAAAATTTACCTTGGTTAAGTGCAATAGAAGACCAATATTGGCTATGGGATAGAAGACTAGGACACTACAACCTAAGAAACCTTTGTAAACATTCAAAGAAAATACTTGTAAAGGATCTACAAGATATTAAATTTGATTCTTCAAAGGTTTGTGACCCTTGTAAATTTGGAAAGCAACATAAAACTAGCTTTAAATCAATCAATGAAGTTTCAACTTCCAATGCATTATAGCTAGTTCCCATGGATCTATTTATTTCCTCACGAACTGGAAGCATCAGAGGAAAATAATATGTATTTTTTTTGTTGATGACTTTACTAGATTCACATGGGTCTATTTTATAACAAATAAATATGAATCCTTTTTCTATTTAAATAGTTTTAGATCCCAAGTTAAAAATGAAAAAAACCTACCATTGGTAACTATCCATAGTTATTATGGTGGTGAATTTGAAAATTTATCTTTTGAAACTTTTTGTCGTAAGAAAGGTATTACTCAAAAATTTTCAGCTCCTAGATCTCCTCAACAAAATGGTGGTGTTGAGAGAAGAGATAACATTATTCAGGAAATGACAAGAACCATGTTGATTGAATAATCAATTTCTAACCACTTTTGGGAGGAAGCTATTAGTAATGCTTGTTATACTATAAATCATGTTTTAACTAGGCTTTTTGTTAATAAAACACCTTATAAATTGTGAACTGGACGGAAACCTAAAGATTCATACTTCAATGTTTTTGGATGCAAATTATTCATTCTGAATACTAAAGAGAATCTACACAAATTCACACTAAAATATGATGAAGGAATCTTTCTAGGCTATTCTACAACTTCTAAGGCATATAGAATTTTCAATGAAAATACATGTACTATTTAAGAAACAGGGCATGTTAAATTTGATGAAACTAATCCTTTTGTTTTTAATCAACCTCAACCTACATCTTCAGATGTGTTTTCAAAAAATTATTACTAAACTTTGTTAGAAAATCTTTCTGATAAGGAAAATGTTCAAGAAAATGTTTCTAAAGCATTTACCCCAGAATATTTCCTACCCTATATTGATGAACATGTTTTACAAAACCCAAATAAATTTCTTATTAGGAATCATCACATTGATAATAACATTGGAGATGTAAATCAACCTATAAGAACCAAAAATCCTTTGAGAAATGAAATAGAACACCTTGCCTTTATTTCCCAATTCGAACCTAAAAGTCAATGTGAGGCCTTAGGTGATGAATATTGGATTAATGCAATGCAAGATGAACTAAATGAATTTTAAAGGAATCAAGTCTGGAATTTAGTTGAAAGACCTAAAGAAACAACTGTAATTGGTGTAAAATGGGTTTTCAAAAATAAATGTGATGAAAATGGAATCATTTTAATAAATAAATCAAGACTTGTTGCTAAGGGCAATAATCAACAAGAGGAAATATATTATGAAGAAACATATGATCTCGTAGCTAGACGTGAATCTATTCGTATTCTATTAGCCTTTGCAGCATACAATAATTTCAAATTATTTCAAATGGATGTTAAATGTGATTTTCTAAATAGTTTTGTTAAAGAAGAAATTTTTGTTGAACAACCACCTGGTTTTATAGATTCAAAATATCCTAATCATGTTTTTAAACAAACCAAAGCATTATATGGACTTAAACAAGCCCCTAGAGCATGGTATGATAGACTTACAGGGTTTATTTTACAAAACAATTATGCAAAAGGTACAGAAGATCCAACCCTTTTTATAAAAATGAAAAAAAATTTGATTGTTTAAATTTACGTTGATGACATCATATTTGGATCAAATCTGCAATATTTAACTGGTTATTTTGTGAATTTAATAAAATATGAGTTCAAAATGAGTTTGATGGGTGAGTTAACATTATTTTTAGGTTTTCAAATTTCACAAAAACCAGAAGTAACTTATATATCTAAACATAAGTATATAAAAGAATTACTCAAAAAGTATGGGTATGACAAAACTAGAAGTATTAGCACTCCAATTGGTAACTCAAATACACTTGATATTTATGAAACTGGTAAAATAGTAGACCAAACAACTTTTAGAGGTATGATAGACAGCTTTTTATACTTGACATCTAGTTGACCAGACTTAATGTTTTCAATATTCTTATGTACAAGATACCAATCAAATCCAAAATAGTATCATTTAAAATATCTGAAAATAATCTTTCAGTATTTAAAAGGGACTTTGGATTTAGGTCTTTTATATTCTTTTGGAAGTGATTTTATTTTAAAAAGTTTTTCAGATGCTGACTTTGGTTGTTGTAGAATGGATAGAAAGAGTGCTTCTAGAACATGTCATTTCTTAAGAGATTCCTGGGTTTCTTGGTCATGCAAGAAAAAACACTTAGTAGCACTTTCCACTAATGAAGTTGAATATATAGCATCTAGAAGTTGTTGTGCTCAAGTTTTGTGGATGCAACACACACTCATTGACAATGGATTGAGCTTTTCCAAAACTAAAATTCTATGTGATAATACCAGTGCCATAGCTCTTAGTAAAATCCCAGCACATCACTCTCATTCAAAACAAATAGATATTAGGCATCACTTTCTTATGGATCACACACTAAAAGGAGATATTATTTTATAATTCATTGGTATGCAAGAACAACTTACTGAAATTTTTAAAAAACCATTACCTTTCAATAGATTTGAGTTTATAAAATAGGAGCTAGGAATGATTACATTAAAATAATCATTCATATCTACTTCATGTTTTACACTTCTACTTATATTAAAAGACTCCTCCAAAAAGGGGGAGAATTTTTTTACTTAATGTATTTCTTAACTTTTTCTTATGGTATTCTTTATCTATTTATTATTTTGGTTTGCTATTCTGTCTTTCTAATTATAATCCTGACTGTCTAGTTATCATTTTAACCTTCTTTTTGTTATCTTGTCTTCCTGCTTACTGTATTGATTTTCTGTCAATCGGAACATCAACCTATGGTAACAAATTTGTTTTCCATCAGCACATCAACCTATGGTAACAACTTTTTTCAATCGGGACGTCAACCTATTGTAAATTTTTTATTCCATCGGCATGACAACCAATGGTAATGACTTTGTTTTCCATCGGCATGAAAACCTATGGTAATGACTTTGTTTTCCATCGCCATGATAACCAATGGTAATGACTTTGTTTTCCATCAGAATGAAAACATATGGTAATGACTTTGTTTTCTATTGGCATGACAACCAATGGTAATGAATTTGTTTTCCATCGGCATGAAAACCTATGGTAATGACTTTGTCTTCCATTGGCATGTTAGCCTATGGTAATGATTTTTTTTCTATCACCATGACAACCAATGGTAATGCCTTTGTTTTCCATCGTCATGACAACCTATGGTAATGACTTTGTTCTCCATCAGTCTCACAACCGATTGTATTCTTTTTTCCTTCCATGTACACTTATACTTTATTTTTGTTATACTATGTTAATACAATTAAACCAACGATTTCATTAGAATCTCTGATAAGTACATTATTTCTTTATTTTGTTTTTTCTTTCTTATGTTTTATTGTTTCGCATTTTGTTATTCCTTTAAATCCTATCCATTGATTTATATATTTTCTAATCTCAACCGTAGAAGATCAATGGTCATTTCTTTTTCGCCTATAAATAGATCCCCCCTCCCCAAACCCACATTGATTTCTATGAAATCTTGGAGAAGCTCTGACTCTCTGTTTTAAGACTCTGTATGATCATCCCTTTGCCTAATCTTTATGTCTCAGTCCTCTGCAAACACTCCTGCTGAAATGTCTTAATTTTTTTTTTCAGAGATAGATTTCTTCAAAGAAAGGTTAGTTTTTTGGGACTTCTTTGACACATATGACTAAAACATCACGAGGATTATTTTGTTTCAAGGCTGGGAACATCTTTGTGTTGAGAAAACCATATCTCAAGATCCAATTCTTATTGAAGAAGTTTGTCAATTATAAAAAATGGTGTCTTTTGACAAAAAAATGATGATCAACTTTGCTGTGTACGATATAAAAATCTCAATGTCTGTGAAGCAAGAAGATCACTTTCTCAATGTCTCAACTCAAGGAGATTCCTTTTGTCCATCTCATAAACTACCAAAAGAATTTGGTACGTTTAATAGAGAAAGTGTTGAGAAATATTTATTTATTATAAATGAAGAGAAGAGAAAAGTATCTCATTTATCTCCAGATAATAGATTCGTGGTGCACTGGATGCAAGGTTTTCTTATCCCAAGAAAAGGGGATAGAGAAACTCTTAAAGTTTATGATATATTTATACTGGCCTATATTGTAAACATGTGGAAGGTAAATCTCATGGGGTACATATTTGAAACAATCAAGAATGTCAAGTCAAGAGCAATCAAGTCTCATTTGATCATGTATACTTCTATTCTTACAAAGTTCATTCTTGAGAGTTTGAAGTTCTGTAATATTACTCTAAAAGAGAAATTCAAAGAGCTAAATCCTTCTCGGATAATTGAAAATACATGGAAGAATTTGTATGTTTGGTTCGACGAAAATTCAATGATTTTTGTTAAAGATGTAGAAGCTGGATCGGTACCAAACCAATCAGCACTAAATCAATCACCACCCATTCTAATCAACGATAATCCAATTACAATTTCTCCTCAAAAGTTAGATCCACAAACCAGTACTAATCCAAAGTAGAAAACAATGTATAGAAAGGTGGTTGTGGCCAAGTGGAGGAAAGACAAAGAAAAAAGAAAATAAGGTGATCCTAAGTTCGTTCTTGATCCAGCTGAAGCTTTAGCTAAAAGGATAACAGTAGAGGATACTCTTCAGGATGAGAAGAAAAAGAAGACCATTTTGAAAATGAAATCTCAAGATTTTTATGTTTCTAAAATCATGAAATCAGTTGAGGTGTCTAGTGCTCAACTTACTGAAGAAGTGCACCAAGAACTAATCGTACAGAGTATTCCAGAGAAATAGAAAGGGAAACAAAATTCGAAAGATACTCAGGAAGTTGAAGAGGAAGAAGATTTTCTTTTGAAATTTATTCAATGTTCAAAAAGTGTAGAGATGAATCTTTTCAAAAGCAAAGTGAAGGCATTCAAAAAACTCCTCATGCCGATCAAGCACCAGTTGAATCTCTTGAAACTCTTTCAAAAAGATTTCCTTCTCATGTAAAGCAAGGTGATCAATCTTCTCAGACTGAAAAATTAAATTTTTTAGTGACAAAGTGGAAGAAGAAAGAAATGAGAAATAAATATAAAAAGGAAAACAACTAGTTGAAGACTCAAGATGATCGAATGAACTAGATTCATACGATGAGGATACTAATTCAGAATGCGTAATTTCTCTTAGGAAAAGTGATTATATTTTTCATGTAATGAGGATAACTGAGAAGACTATTCCTTATTTTCCCAGACTTGAAGGGAAAATTGATTTCATCACTGACAATCAAATAAAGATGTTTGGTTCTGTAAGGGAACTCAGAAAGAAATTATTGTCAATAGAAGACGATTTAAAAGTACTTTCTAAAAGTTCTGTTTCCCATAAGAAGGCTTGCAATAGGATGATTAAGTGGTCATACAAAATAGAAAGGTCAGTGAATGATCATGAAATATCTATTAAATACATGAGAAGGATTTCAAATGATCTTTCTATTTCTTTCAATAAGTTGGACAAAGAAACTATTGAAAGACTGAATCAGTTGTCAGAAACTCATGAAGCTGATATCCCTTCAATAAAAGAGCTGTAAGAAAGAATGAATGCTTTCCAGTTAGAGTTTTCGAAGGTTTCATCTTTCAAAGATGAAATAGTTTTTTTAAGAAGCAAAATTATGTGCTATCTAAAGACAATAAAAAAATTTAATATAGAATTGATACTCTTGATGAAGTAATAATAGTTCAATAAGAGACTAACCAGAATCGGGATCATCTTTTTATCAATCAACAAGAGCTTCTCAAATCCCAGGGAGATTTTATCTTCGAAGACAAGAAAGAAATCAAGAATATGAAAACTGTTCTTCATGACCTGATCAAGAAAGAAAAAAAATGAGAAAAAAATGAATGTTTTTTTGTATATTTATTTCTTTATTAACTTTTATAATTCTATATACTTTTTTTATCTCAATGATATTTATGTTCTATTTCACATTGCCTTGCTGTTTTTTGTTTTTCTATAGCTTTTTTAGGCAACTCAATATTACCCCGTTCTTTTTGTAAAAAACAAAGGGGGAGAATGTTTTATAAGGGGAATAATGTTTTAAACAAATACTTCTAAATAAAGGAAAATTTACAAATACAATCCTTAAAAAAGTACTTAACTAAGGGGGAGTTAGTTGTATCCAATTTCATATTCAGAAGAGTTTTCAGTAACTCAGGGGGAGATAAGTATTTCTTTTTGTTTTTACTTTATGTTTTGTGATTTCCAAAAAGGGGGAGATTGTTGAGTCAAAAGTCCTCTTTTGACATTTATGTCTTGTTTTAGAAATTACAAATCTATTCATATATATTTATCATACTGACTATGTTTATCATACGAACTATGCTTATCATACTGACTATATTTATCATACTGACTATGTTTATCGTACTGACTATGTTCATCATGCTGACTCTGTCAATCGTAATGACTCTGTTAATTGTACTGACTCTATCAATCGTATTGACTCTATCAATCATACTGACTCTGTCAATGGTAATTACTTTTTTGCATCATACTCACTTTGCATAATATCAATACCCTGCACTAAGTAATACAAATAGTACTCATATTTTACTTTTATCACATGCTTGTTTTTATCCTTTATCAAAACACATGTTTTATATCAATCGTCTTCATGATTATCATTTTCATATATCTTTTGTTTTAACTAAAACGATTTGGTGGAGTTATTTATAAACTAATCAAAATGATGTTGTTTTTTCTGTTTCAATATGACTGTTATAATGCCAGGTGTCCAAGTCCCTCTGAGTTTTCTGGAGAAATATGACCGTTGGAGGGAATATGACCGTTGGAACCCGAGGCCTATAAATAGGAGGACATTTGAAGCTAAGAAAAACAACTGAGAGACTTTGATCATTATTTGCTTCTACCAAGTTGTAGAGAGAGATTCCATCACTTCTCACTTGCTTCGTGCAAAAACCTTGAGATTATAAAACGTAAATGGAACATACTTAGTTTTTGTATTTAATTAAGTGATTTATTTTACTTTGTGCAACTGATCTTCGTATAGAGGGCTTTCAAGTGTTTGAAAGATAGAGGTGCCGATTACCTGCAAAATCGAGGGCTTGCAAGGATAGCAAGACAGACGTACTGATAATCGTATCGAGGGATTGTGGGGATAGAAAGATATACATACCAATCATTATAACGAAGGCTTGTGGGGATAGAAAGATAGATGTACCAATAATTGTATCGAGGGCTTACCAAGGTGGTGGTAAGACAGACCTCTTATCCTAGGTGAAAGGATACCATTCTCTTTGGTATAAAATAATTGTAATACTTATTTTTCTGCTGTTGTTTGTATTAGAAATGAGATTTTTTTGTTTCCTTTCTTCATTTCGTATTCATGTTTAATTATTTCAATTACAATCATACTGTTACATATTGTATCGATAGATTCTATACGCTTTATGGTAGAATCATTCACTATTATATTACTCTTATTATTGTATTCATTTTGAATAAAATTAATTTACTCTTCTTATAGTATTACATAGTATTATATCTTTTATATTCAAGTCAATTGTGGTTATATATATTTCTTGTTAATTGTATTAGTTTAAGATCATTTAAACTAATTTCCTAAGTGTTTAAACACAAAGTTTTATATCTAAAATTCACCTCCCTCTTGTATTGTTCCATCTAATATACATATTCATCAATATATATCGATCCAACAATTTGATGATATAATTTTATATTTTTTATTTGGAATATTATTTTCAAACCATGTGGAGAGTTTTTTGGGCATGGTCATGGTTGTTTAAACAGAACATAATTACGTTAGATACCATACATAGTTTCTTTTATAGTATCAATTATAAATTCTTCATTACTAAACTTCAATATTCCCTAACATAGAAATATTTTATGCTTTAATTAATCATTAATATGTCTTATTTTATAGGATCTCATGTATTATTCTCTAAATTATTTTCTGCAAGTATAAAAAACTTTTTTTGTTAAAATCTCAAGTGGTGTGAACATAACTCAATAAATACTTCATTCAAAATTTATTATCAGATTTTTTAGAAGGATAATTAATTTTCACTTTTAAATTTATGAGTTACAAGTCAATTATATGAACTTAAACATGGTTAACAATTGGCGTCAATGGATATGTAACAACTAGTTCCCTCGAGTGATAAATATATTATTGGATTCTGAATTTATGAGGTTTCCTATACTCACATATCCCATCTTTAAAAAATGAGTTTCTAATAAAATATACTTATTCTTTATTTTTTTTATAAATTTCTTTTAATAAAGCATAATTAAAAAAAACTATTAATATTTATTTTCTATTTAGTTCTAGAATTGATTTTGTTTTTATAAAAAATTTCCAAACTAAAACTTTGTTTTTATAAGGATATTTATCTTATCAAATTTCATGCCTTCAAATTTTTAATCAAAATGATAGTTTTAATCTAAGATAATTTCAATTATTATTAGTTGTTAAAGTGTGAGGTAAAAGCTTTTATTATATAATAAAATATTTCAATTAATGAAATAAAAGATTTAAAGTGATGTTTAAATATATAAAAAATATCATTATTTGGATATTACTTCTGTTGGAGACTAATAATGTTTTATTCTCTACCCTGTTATTTTTTGGATTAAATGAGGGTTTTTATTTAATTATTTGTCATTTTTTTAATTTAAATTAAAATAGTTATTATAATTCGTTTATTCATTGATCATTCTATATAATATATTATATTTGACTTGATTTTGTATTTTTTTATTTATTTAGTTATGGTATGATCTTTTTATTATAGTTTACTAGTATGTTTTTTGCATGTGAATTTGATTATTTTTAAAAAAAGGGGTTGTTAGATATGTTTTTCTATGCATGCTATCAATTTTATATATCTAGTATGTTGATATATATCATAATGTTATATTAACCATGGATACTTCTTTGACATTCATATAGGAATTCTAGAAGTGTTATATTCAAGTTATATGAATTATAAGTGAGTATAGATTTTGTGGAGTATGATGGATGTGATAGGCTCACGACACCCAGACTATAGTACACCCTTTTCCCCTTTCCAGGTGGTAAGGGTTGTAATATTGACTTGACTATGTTTACCCCATTAGCATTTCCGTCGAATGGGATGTTTTACATAAATTGGTTATAAATATATATGTGGGGGGGGTATTGGTGAATATATATAAATGTATATCCTTATCCTTTAAATAATGATGTAATTGACACTACATATCAGAAATCATGTTGAGTATCTAAGAATTCATGCTCAAGTATGGCCACTCCTTATATATGTAGTTTGTTGTTATAGTTTATAATTCATATATCACATTTTTTTAATAATCATTAAAACGTTTGATTGATGACTACTTGAAAATAATATTTTTATGTATGGCTGTGTAAATGATTGGAATTGTTCATGAATATAGATTCTTTTTTACCACTGTGTTGAGGCACATTTGTGGTGCCCCACTGATTATGAATTTTCTCACAATCAGCATGGGAAATCCAAAATACATGATACCTAACTTGAAACATTTTAGAAACCTAGGGATTTTTTGAATTTTTTGGAATGTTTGATTGAGATGGTTGTAGGAGCGCGATGGTCTTCATATCAGTGTTGGATTTCAATGTTTGGTTTGATAGAAGACTATTTTCCATATCATTAACTTGGTTTAGTTTTGACTATCTTAGGCCCTAACATTCCATGAATTTATTTTTTTCCTATTTTTATACATCTGACTAAACCCTTTATAATTCTCATTTCATTAATATAGAAAAATTTTATTTATCATTTATTGTTATTCATTTCATATAGATTGTGTTTTTAGTTGTTTTATAGAATATCCAATATATGGATGAGTCATACCAGTTTCTTGGGAGAAATTAGTTATGACCTTATAAACTATCCCAAGTTGGTAAATCATTCCAAAAAAATTTACCATATACCTATGGTGCTAGTATCTATCCCCTAGGTATCAAGGGAACACTCTTGGGGTACTAGGGACTTGACTGGGGATCTATTCAAGAATTTGGGTTAGGGTCTCCATAAAGTGATATTATAGTAGTGTTGGGTTATTGATATTTTGACATTTATTAGACATGATATGGAACTACTAGGACATTATAAGTAACCCCTAAATAGTCATGTTCAACGCCATTATCATTTAATACTATGTTACCATGAAATTTATAGGTACTGAGTATAAACTATGGGTTTGTGTAAGAAGTTTTCCAAATTTACTGATCATAAAGAAGTGAAACTCAAGAGGTGTATAGGGCTTAGACACAATCTAGTTATTATGTAATTCCATGAATCATACAATATCATGTCATAGTATACATGCACATCTTGTTTATATTGAAATCAATATATGTGAATGACCTTAACTAATTGAGAAGTATCTAATAAAGTAAATGATGTTTTCTCACATAACTTATTAGTATCTGTATCATTCATTAAAGTCACTCACTAATGTGACCATGTTGTTGTTGAATATATATCACTTATAAGTGATGTATTATTGGGATTTATTAGTAATTTATACTCTTTAACATGTTATCTTCTTCTAGTTTAGTAAAGTATTTGATAATTATTATTAAAATTTTTTGGTAAATCACACTACTCACTCTTTATTGATAATAAGTTCTGGAATTGTTAAATGTTTGGAATACTAAAGCATGTAACTTGATTTTTATTTAGTAAAGAACCATAAAAATTATTTTGATTCATATTTATTATAATTAAAATCATTTTATATTTATTGAAATGATATTATAAGTTGTTAATCCTTTTTAGTAGTATATTTTTTGACACGATCTTCACATTATTTAAGAACCATTAAAACCATTTTGAAATGTATTTTTGTGTGTTTTATTTTAGATATATCTCTCTATATTTTGATGATATAAATGAAATTATATTATTCATACTTTTATAAATTATATTAGAGATTTTGTTTCTTAAATAAATATTTTAAGTTGTGTTGTGCAATAAATTTTTTTAGAAAAGGAACTGTGTAGTGACTTTAGAAATGAAATTTTATTTTTTAATTTAACTATTTTTTAAAAGTGTGATGAATATACTATTATTTTAAAGTTTATTTATAGAGTGAATTATTTTTTTGAAATTTATAATGTTGAAAATAATTTTAAATTGTGGTTTTGAAATGAGAATTTATTTTGTGTAAAACTATTTTAACAAGTAAGTGTTTTCATAAATGAAAATTTAGTGGAAAGATAGTCATACTAGATAGTAGGTGATTATTATGGTGGGTTGTAATATGAATGTTTGGGTACTTGGTAGTAGGTATTTTTAGGATTTAATATGGATTAACATATCCTTTGGGTATTAGTATCTCATGGTAATAGTGATTCATAATGGTTTTGGGAGTCATGTATCAAAGGTTTAGTGATGCATTGGGATGAGTAAAAACATTGTGATTATGAATTGGTCATTTTATGTAATATCAGATTTTGGATAAGAATTTGATTTGGTGGTATTACCTGTTATGTCACTCTCATGGTATTGTGTATAATTAATATGACGGGTAATTAGAGATATGTATTAGTGTGTTGGATATCGGTATGCCTCATGGATGTTTGAATCCTATAGTGATTAGTTATTTAAGGATAATTAGGAAATTTGACATCAAGTGTGTGGTAGATGCCTTGGTCTAGTCATCGTAGAGATTGCGGCGCATCTAGGTTCTTGTGAGGTAGTGAGTTTTTTGGTGAATGTATCCGTAGACATCTCAAGGATGATAAGATCTATATTGAGGAACTTTTAAATTCATATGTCTATGATGATTTAATATAATGATTTTTTTTGTATTTTTAGAAGTTTTAAGTAATGGGAACATCCATTTTCTTTATTTTGGGTTATAGATGAGATTTTGGTTTTTGATTTGATATTAGTTCTTGGATTTTGAAGTTCAAGGATGAAATTATTAGTGTTTTGGGTGTGGTTTGAGGTTCAATTTATGTCTTGGTGGTTTGGGTCAATTTAAGATGAGGTACCACCTATAATTTTGAACTTTAGGTAGCACTAGGTATCCAGTGGGGATATTTTCAAGTACATGATAAGATTGATAGAGTTCAGGGAACTTAGATGGAACCATTGTGTACCTAGGGGACCCAAAATTAATACTTGATAGCTTCATGCCTTTTTTTAAAAGTCAATTTTAGAAATTTCCCATAAAACTCATTAATTTTTTTCTTTACCTCCCCCAAATTAATTTTTTCCCACCAACCGAGATCCCTACAAAGTCCCCTACATGTTCCCTTCTTCCAATAATTCATGATCCATGGATCTAGGTTAGTTCAGAGGAGTTTTGGATATCAAATCCCAAGTTATTATTCCCCATTACCTCTTTTTCCATTATATTTTATTATTTCATTTATCTAAAATTTAATTAGATATTTTGGTTGGTAATTTTACCATGTCAAGCTTAAATCATATCAAAACTACAGATTGTTATTATTTTATCTAAAGTAATATCTAGTGGGGTGTGTTCCTTAAGTTCATCATTTTTTTTGATCGAAAGTGATTAAGATTAACTTTTTATAGGTTTTTAATGATTTATTGTAGAATTGAAGAGTGAATGGTTTTGTTAAATGAGGGTTTAGACTACTATGATTATGGATGTAATTTAGGATTTTTCCCATGGACTTGAGGCTTTCTTAATTTTGATGATGTTTTTTAATTGATTGGTGAATTTTTTTCTTTTTTGTTTAACGGTTATTAAGAGCTATTTTATGGGTAATTTCTGATATTATTTGGTTATTGTTAAACTAGGAAAGCTCACATAAAATTATGATGGTTGATCTCAACCCTTAAGCTAAATTTTTAGGTTATGTAAGGTATATACCTACCATTGGTTTTGAAATTATAAATAAATCCTAGACACACATTTTATGAATTATAAATGAATAAAATCACATTATATTTTCCTATAATATGATTTTTATAAAGTTTATTTTATGTGAACTTATGTGATGGAACAATTTTTCCATTAGCTTTTTGGAATAAAATTTTCAAAATATTTGTGGATAGTTAGGTGGGTCTGATCTTAGTTATTGAAACATAACATAGTTACATCAGATTCCATACTTGTTTTTTTCATAATATTTATAATCCATGTCTCATTATAGAACCTCAAAGTTTAGTTACATAGAAACATTCAATGTTTTCCATAATCATTGATATGTTTTCTTTTATAAGAGTTCATACATTATTTTATAATTGTTTAAGTAAATTTAAAGAATATTTATACATAAAAGCTCGAGTGGAGTGACTATAAATCATTAAAAACTTCTATATCATGTTACTTCTAGGTTTTCTATAAGGGATCATTTATTTCCACTTTAACCTATTTGTGTTATACAGATCCCGTGTATACCGATCCTTGGTAGGGAATACACCACACAATAATTGGTCTTGTTATCCAGTCATGTGGTGATTAAAATGCCTCTCTAGATGTCACATGAAAATTATTATCCCCTTCCATCCAATGTTTTTTATTTTTCCTCCCCCATAACTCAATCTTGGGACGTCTAGAAATATATATCCCCAAATAGAATTATGAGTATGAATATGAACCTGATCATATAAATCCATGGGACTCCTGTAATATATTGGCTACCTTTTGAGAACACTATATGCTATTACCCACCAAGGTCATTTATCATACTAATGATTTTCCCCACAATCCAACACAAGTTATTTTAGTGTATTTTTTCCTCACTCACACACACCATGAAAAATTTCCCTGAAGGTCCCCCATCATGATCAATACTCAAGAAAAAGAACACCTAACTGTGAATTACTTATCAGGTAGTCTCCCGAAAACAAAGGTGAACCTTTTTGACATGGGTAGTAACATTTATCCCTTTAAGTCAAACATTTTATGGGTGTTATAATCTCCACCACTTTAAATCACAACACCATTATTGTGGACCCCACAAACCAATCCTAGAAAGTTCCACTGCACTTGTTGTTGGGTATTGGCTATGATACCATTTTGTTACATCTGAACACAAACCCCCTAGTCTGAGCTAGAATGCCCCATGACCTCATGAACATCTTTTTATATACAAGAGGTTTCCGAATAGCAGTGAAGATCTAAGTCCACAAATGGAGATACTATAACCTCCATCAGAGTGAATAGAAGAAATAAATAACCGATAAAGGCATTTATAGATGTCCTCAATTAACTCTCTCCCGCAACAACTACATTCTACCGATCTACCTACTAAACCATCCAACATAGTTCCTTTTTCCTCCACCTGGTCTCTGGTCATGAAGTCTATAATCACACAAAAATGCTGAAGTAGGGTGTGAGTACAAGACTCAGTAGGACAACACCAAAGTCCCTTAACATCAATTCATAAAATATAAAAGTTCATACCATGGACAAAAACCAGGTACAAATATAAAAATAATATATCACACAAGTACCAAAGACATTTTGGGTCCTCGGGGATCGGTTCTACTTACTTCAACACTATGTTCGGAGAAACATACCAACTTCATCACAATGCCGGTAGGAATGTCACCATCCATTTCTGATAGATCCCCCTCCTCAATGGGATAGTTCACAAAACATGTTTTAAACATACCATAGAAGGGATATACCATGTACATGTTGATCAATATCTCACACATCTCTCTCAAAAGGTGATAGTCCATTTGGAAACACCCACACCAACTAGGGTGAAAAAAAGAACATGTAAATATGTATACGATATGACATATTAATATCATACCAAATGAGCATTATAATCATCTAAACAATCCATATTTAAGTAACATAAGAAGAAGTCAAAGTTACACACACACACACACCTCATGTGATCAAGAATCAAACATAGGTATCACATGATATGTATATATACCAAATAATCATGTCAATAAAATATATAATACATGCACAAAAGTTAATGAATTCCTTCACAAATGTTTCACATTTGGCTACACAATCACACCAACTATCAAGCTCATAACCTAAATTATTAAATTCCTATTGAAATTTTGATATGTGCCTTGGAAAATTATTTATAGCATTATTTTATTTTGGAACATTTAATTCCATGATTGAGTATATATATGTTGGCCTAACTAATATGAATATGTTCGTAATATGTAATTAAGCCTTGAATAGGTGGTAAGTGTTTTGTGTGTTCCTTTGAATGAGATCAAATCGATTTAGAATATGTTGACTGTAAATACCTATGGTGGAGTTAAAATGATTTAATTTTAATATGGAAACACCTATAGTGGGGAGTAGTGGTTCCATGATCTGAAGAATTTTTCAAGGATAAGAATAATTATGGTGGGGATAATTCTAATATCCTCAATTTTAAAAGATAATAAAACCCACTTTTTTAAATAAATTGAAATTATTTTCTCTGTCAATTTAAATTTTCAATACTTCTGTTTATTATGGATTTATGAAAGGGTAAAAACACTATTAATAAAATGACTTTATTTTTTCTATGAAACAATTTTGAATTATTTATGGAATATTTTTGGAGTTAAGAATTGAATTAGGCTAATATTTAGGAGGCCGTATGTAACACACCAAGCTTCCACAGTATTCTTCTCTTTGAATAATACAATAGCGTGTGTTGTACGCAACTTCGAGTTCTAAAACACCACAACCAACCAAACTAGCCATTATGAATAGTAATACCCACTTCTTGAAATTTTATAAATTTTATCTTTCAAGTTGGACTTCATTTTTGGATTTGTAATATCAAAATTATCTTAGGGTGATTTTTTGGTATTTTTCAGAAAAAGTTCAATATTTGATGAATAGTGAAAAACACTGAGTTAATGTTTAAAACCGAATTTTTATTTAAATAATTATTTATTTTATTTAAATTAATTTTAGGTAAAAATAGATATATAATACCTATATAAGTTCAATGTAATTCATTTGAGTCAGTTTATAATAATTTTAGATATATAAAAATTTTATTGAACTTTTTACCTTCTTTTACCCACATCCTAGGAGCATTTGAAAATTTACATAAAACTTAATTTTACCGCATCTGTGAGTTTAATTTCGAAAATATGAAAGGAAAAATTGACATAATTAAGTAAAATGTGATTCAATGAGATGAAAATAATTTTTGGTGAATGGTAACTTTTTACTTTTATTTACCATGGCTAAAAGTAAATAGGGTAATTAAGGGTAAAGTGATCTTATTATTACCCAAACACAAGTACTAATTATATTGGATAAGTATAATTAGAAAAAAAACCTTAGGAATAAAATATGATCCTTTAGGTTCACTTGGATTAGATTAGGACATTTATTATTATTTAATTCAAAGAAGAGTTAAAAGTGTTAAATTCAAAGTTTAATAACTAAACCATTTTTAATATAGGGTTACACATAAGATAAACTCGAATATAAATTTTCATTAGAAAGATAAAAAAATTTCCTTCAAAATGGTATTTTATTTATATTTTTTGTAAATTAAATAATTTAATTTATTTATGACACAATGATGATGCAGTAAGTACCTAATTAATGAAATAATAATATAATTAATATTATAAATATACAAATAAATGTAATTTGTTATTTTTTATGTATTCCACTAATTTTATAGGTTAATATGAAATGTTAGGGTTGGTTAGATGAATTTTTTTTGATGTAATAATTATGTTATAAATTTAGAAAAAACAAAATAACAAATAGTGTCAAAATTGACATAAAAGAGTTTTTAAAAGAAATATTACATTATTAATTGATATTATATTCTTAAAAATATAAGGTTCTGAAAAAAGACTTATATAATGATATATGTATCATTAATTAACCACATTGGGTTCTTTTGGAAGTTTATAGTATGTTTATTAACCATATAATATAAAAACACAAAGAGACATGGTAAATGTTAAACTATTTATCTAATAGTTAAATCGAAATGATAAAGTTAAAATAGTGACACAAACCTATATAAAACCTATTGGTTGAGTGTATTTTGATGCATACCCACCTTATACTTTAAATAATTTATTTCTGAGCCATTAGAAACCGAAAATTATTTTATTATAAAATAATATTGCTATCTTTTTCTAAGGTGCCCCTCACCCCTCTTATAAAAGGGAACTCCCCCTTATCTCTAATTAACACCTTCAAAGCCATTTGTTTCGGCCAAAACCTACCTAAATACGATATAAACTATCCTACATTAATCATAGAGGCCTTAATTTAGTCATAAAGCCAACCTATGGATCCATTTTGATCAAATCAAAAGTAAGAACCCAAAGAAGAGGTATATATTTCATCACCTCTTTCAAGTTCCTTTCTTCTTCCATATCCTCTTTCTTTATTGTTTCCAGGATAAAATAATAATTAAAATATCTTATATATACTGTGATGTTATTATAAATATGTTTCAATCATATTAATTATTCTATCCATCCTTTGAATGACATGTCACAATACGTGCGTATGTACGGCTTACCATCTCCAAGTCGTGGTGTAATTGTTATTCAATACATTATTATTTGGATGGGTATAATAATGATGTTTAATTGATATAAATAATAAATATAAAATTATAATGATTATTTATATATTATATACCATCTGATTATATATTATTTTAATATCAAAAGAATGATATTGTCGCTCATGCGTACGTACGGATTACCATCTCCATGAACGCGATGAAATTCATTCCCAATCGTATTCATTCAAGACTAAATTTAATTATATAATTAAAAATAATGTTTAAGGACTTAATATAATTCTGAATACTAATAAGATACTTCTTATCCATAATAAACACTACTTACGTAACAAATCATATAAAGGAAAACGAATCAGTTAACACCTGAAACGACGATAATACTAAGATATTATTAACAAAGCAATATTAAAAGATAATATATGATATCATATTAATGTATATGATTCTAGTAATATTTATAACAATTATTTCACCATTATAATTGAGTTTAACCTACCCTTTACCAAGGAAAAGTATAAGATAAGGATTAATTTCACAGTCACTTTTTATCCGAGGTTGTTTTTACTTAAGTATCTACTGGGAACTCGTTATCATCCACATCCGTGTTTTCTTAAAAAATGTATTTCAAAACATCTTTACTATTTACTATACAATGTGATAAAGTAATTTATACCTTTTTTTACTTTTTATAATATTTTAATAAAGGAATCTATCCGTTGTTTTCCAAACAAGGTACTTTATGAGCTTTTCAACAAAATTAAGGTAAGAATGTTTTTTTAACTTATACAACGGGTGCAGCTATTTTCCACCGTTATAACATCATTGAAGCTTCCCTTACAAGAGTATAATAATATTTTAAAATCTAAATGTTTTCTTTTATAATTAAGTGACTTTTAAATGATTTCAAAATAGAAAGAGATATTTCTCTAAAAAGGTTTTGATTTCATCTATGTCAACATCCTTTGACGGATTTTATGTTTGTTTGAAGTTGATTTATTATGATACAAAACATTCATATTGTATTAAAGTTATTTTGATATGTTGGAATGTGGATGTGTTATTTCATACCATTCATGGTTTATGGATAAAGTATTGACATTTTTATGCCAGTTTTAATACGAATGTTTATGTTATGTTTAAGCCTTTTCATATAAGGAATGAATTGGACTTAGTAAGGGACGAGTGGATCCCACTATAGATCCTAGATGCATTGGTAGGTCTGATGAGAAAAACTTGTGTCCTAGAACAAGGCCCTAACAAAATCTTATTTGTAGTCTTGGCACAAGGCCTTGACTATGTGGTTATGAAAGTCTGGAATTATGCATTCCATCATTATGAAAGTGGATATTGATATTGTATGTGATTATTGGACTAGTTGAATATCTATATGAGTAAGTAAATTTCATTATTTTGATTTATATTTTCCCTATTATGATGAATTTTATGTTGAAAAAGATTTCATTTTAGTTCTATACATTGCTTTAAATGTTTATGCTTATTTATGAAAGTTTCCTCTATATTATCCTTACTGAGAATCTGAGCTCACCCCTTTCTATGTTTTATTTTTTCCAGGATGTGAAGTAGTATATTATGACTGATGTACAGGGATATTCTATGGGATCTCAATGTTTTCTATGGAAATAACATTGTTGTAGTTTTCCATTTTATGATGTAATTTAAACCTTATGAATGTATCTAGTACTTCTAAGGAGACTAAACTAATCGGTATTTCGAGACTTGTCTTTTGTGATCATTCCAATGATACATAATAATGCACTGAATATGGGCTTCTGGGGTCAGGAAATTATAGTTAGTATCAGAGGAATTTTATTACAAACCTTGGAAATTATATTTAGATAAACACGGATTAGAGCACATATCCCTAAGATTGACATAGATGAACAGTATTGAAGAAATTCCTAGAATTTTGGTATCGTAAATATTTTGTGAGTTTTCCAAGAAATACATCCCTTTCTGGAGATGAGGAGGTAGAGGCAGATCTGGCATAGTTGTACTTAGGCGTAAAACCCGAAAACACCTCTTTGAGCTAGAATCGAACGGGAACTGGTGCACGACAATGGGCCATGATGCACTCTTGGTTACGACACTCCCAAGGGATATGCTTAAGATAAATCTCATTTTCTTTACAAACCATTATGAAGGGTTTATGAGTATATTCTTCCTTAAGGAAAACATTTTTTATGATTATGGATTATATCCATAAACTGTTCAATTTATGTTAAGTGTTTTACAAGTTTGGAATTATGTATTTTGATTCATAAACTAATCTAGTGTATGCCATTGTTTATAAATGGTTCCTAGTGGATGGAATGGAAACTGTATCAATGCACACACTCTATGTAGGTATTTCCCTCGTGCTCAAGATAATTATAGTAAAGCTGGTGGGGATGAGGTGGGATCTTCACACACTGGTTGTTCCTGAGTTGTGTCTTCTCCTTGCTTCCCACCCATAAAAGTTTCTATCAACTCTCCTTACCATTTCAATCGTTTTTCAAGGGTTGCTATTTTTTCTCCCATTTGTTTCAATGTTTCATCTCTGTCATCCATTTTTTCTTATTCTCAAAATATACTCGAGGTGTCACCCCAAACCCCGCACCCCTGACACGACTGTATTTTTCTGGCTGCTTCAAAGCCATCGATAATAGGTCTACATCCACTACAAGAGTAGCTGATTCCTGTGACTGTCAGATATAGGAAAATAACTAATTATTTTTATGTAATATCAATTTAAAACAAATATTTTTATCATCGTGTCATACTTACACAAATTTCCCACACTTTTTGGGTTTTCTCGTCTACTAGCTTCCCTTCTTTATTCACATGTGCCTCCTTCCAATACACATGACGTGGAATGGAAGTGTATTTGGTTTTAGACTCATTAATCTACATAGAAACATAGAAATATAATTATGATGTTGTTTGTTGGAACCTAACAATATTACTGTAAATTTAAAATACGTACCATTTTCTTTTCTAGTGAAGCATACCCCATCCTTGCTTTACGATAGGGGTATATTGGTTTTGATGCACATTCCTTATTTTCTTTGCAGAGTTGCTATTTCATAAATGAAATATTGACAATCAAAGTGATGAATACATGTATCCTCCAACAACTTATTATCACCAACAATGTACCTGAAACTTCTCATCCCCACATGGGCCAATAAATGCATCCCATGCTTCATGGGATATCAGGTGAGCGTAGACAATGGGTGGGTGTGGGTTTATTTTACCTTTGGAATCTTTTAGGTGAAATCTTATTTAAATAGTGAAAAATCTGTGATGAATCCTTCCTCTAAGACTTTGTACATAATCCTTGTGTGAATCGTCTACTATAAATGTATTCGGAAAGAGATTGAGAAGATTAAGACATTGTTTCATTATTTTATTTGTTAGTAAATTAAAGAAATATATTCATAATGTTACCGTAATTTCATCCCAGATCATAGCCTTCATCCTAGACACAACATGGTGCCATGAATCTATGTCAATCGGCATGCGTTACCGAGTGAAAACTCTAATGTAACTACTAAACATAGCCATGTTGGGATTCACATGTTGGCCTCATGCATTCCATTCGATGTCAAATTTGATGCCTTTTCTTTTCGCCTTAAGAACTTTGGCTAACACCGTCAAACTATGACGCACCTATGTTTTCTGCGATGTCTATCCTTCATTCCCTACCATTTCATCGATACCAACATCATCTATAGGTTCATCTGAAATGGTATAAATGACATGTGATGATGGTTTTTGGACCTCAACACTAGGAACATCAGGTGTCACAGGAGCCATAGCAGCAGGAGCAGCAGCAGGAACAGCAGCAGCCGCAACAGCCGTAACAGTAGCTTGAGAGACTTGTCTAGCCTCAAGGTTAGGTGCAACAGAATGTGCAGAAGTCAATATCTTCAAAAGTGGTTCAACAGTTAATTTAGATTACATAAATTCAGTAATGATAAGATAATAACATGAGATAAAAAGATCTATATTACAAACAAAATATAACCCATTTATTGAACTCTGTTTCTTTTTTTTCAAAGGATGAAGGGATTTGAAACCTCTATAGATTACCAAAATCCCTTCATTGTGGTATCCTCTAACATAAAAAACATCATCTAAAATGGGACCACTCTGAAATGATTGCGACGTACCACTGAAAGGATCATCCTCAACTGAATTTTCATCGGAACATTTAGTAGTTTTGGATGCTAATAGAACAATCGACCACTTTCGGTTTGTGGGATATGGAACATAAAAAACATGTACCGCTTGTGATGCCATTATAAACTATTCATCTTTGTACCCTTCTTTACTAAAATAAACTTTCACCAATCCCTATTCATCTATTTTAACACCACTATTGTGATCAACCCATTCACATTGAAAAATTGGAAATTGGAAGGTCATATAATCCAACTCCCTTATTAGTTTGATAATTCCAAAAGTATGACATATTTGCATAAATTGGATTTCTGTCCTTACTACCAGAAACATGCATCGCTTCAGTCACTAGTGTAACTCCACTATTTTTCATGGTACTATCTTCATAATTTTCATTTGTATAGAATGTATAACCATTAATTACGTAACCACTGTAAGATAATACATACACACTTGGTCCAGCGGCTAGCCATCGAAGTCGTTCTGAAATTGAATTCGGATTTTCATCAAACTGCTTAGAAATATGGTCCTGAAACCATCCTATAAACTGGTGATTATGTGTATTTTATAACCATTTTCAGCCCTTGATGGATTCCGCTTCCTAAGAATTTCTTGGTGAGTTTCAATATGTGGAGGAACCTCCCAACTGTTACACAAAACATAAAGGTGGGCCTGCTCTCGATCTGTAATGCTGATTGTCACAACATCTCTTCCAGAAATTCCCTCATCCTCAATGCGTCCAGTGTGATGAGATTATGGGAGACCAATGATTTCCACATCAGTTAGGTATTCGGTACAAAATTCAATGGCTTCCTCAACAATATATCACTCTACTATACAACCCTCTGGGCGACTTTGATTTTTGACATACCCTTTCAAAATCTTCATATATCGTTCAACATGATACATCTATCTATAGTGCACAAGAATACAAAGTTGAATCTCTCTCACCAAGTGAATCATCAAATGAACCATCATATCAAATAATGTTGGCAGGGAGAACATTTCTAATTCAAATAATATGATGACAATTTCTTTTTCCATAGGTGGAAATTGCGCCAGGTCAAAAACTTTTCTATATATAGCTTCGAAAAAGAAACAATGTTTGGTTAACGTATGACGAACATTCTTGGAAAAAATGCAATATAAATCTATAGGAATTAGATCTTTCATCAAAACATGACAGTAATGTGATTTCAAACCTTTTAACTTCAAAACATTCATTGAAACAATGTTCTTGATATTTGATGAATACCCCTCTGGAACATTTACATCATTGAAGAAGTTGAAAAAATGGTATCTCTCCTCCTTAGAATGAGTATAAGCAGCTGGAGGAAGAAACATTCGATTTTCACCCTTCATGGGAGAAAAATCTTCTCATATTCCCATGTCAACCATGTTCAACTTTGCCTTAATTCCATCCTTTGTTTTGCCAGGGCCATTTAGCAACATTCTGATAACACTGTCATGTACATTTTTTTCCACATACATCACATCGAGAAAATGTCTGATGTACAAACAATTCCAGTATGGTAATTAAAAAAACTGATCTCTTTTTCCAACTGATTTTCGTAAGGTTTTTCAAAAATGGTTTACCAAAAACAATGTTCACATCTTTTACTTTCTCAAATAGTTGATCACCTGTTAGTGGAGATGGTGTTGTGCGTTGTTCTGAACTTCCATTGAAGGATTTCATCCAAGTTCGGTACTTATGCCGACGAGGTAGAAATCTACAATGTGCTAGAAACACAGATTTCGATGAATGTTTCAACCTAATTGATTTTGTATCTTTTCGCACATGGGACACCCTTGAGTTCCTTTAATGCTATATCCTGAAAAATTTCCATAAGCAAGGAAATCATTTATTGTCACATAAAACATCGCTCTCAATGTGAAGTATTCACTTTTATAAGCATCATACAACATAAATCCTAAATCCTAGAATAACTTCAAATCCTCAATCAAAGGATCCAAATAAACATCAATATCGTTACCTGGTTGTTTTGGTCCTAATATAAGCATAGATAACATGATGATTTTCCACTTCATGCATAACTGGGGTGGAATGTTATAATTTACCAACATAACAAGCCATGTACTATGAGTGTTGGTTTGAAAACCAAAAGGATTTACTACATCTATAGATAATGCAAGATGAAGGTTTCTCGGCTCTTTTCCAAATTAAGGATACTCATGATCAATTTTCTTCCTTTGAGGAGAGTCATTCGGAAGAAGTAATTTCCCATCTTTATTTCTTTTATATGCATTCCATGACAATTATCTTGCAGTTTCTTCACTTCCATATAGATGCCTAAACCATGGAATGACTGGAAAGTACCATAAAACATTTGTAGGATTGGATTCATCTTTCTTGTACCGAGAATCACCACACATTGGGCATTCTGTAAGTGATTTTTTCTCCTTATGAAACAATATATAGTCTTTCGGGCAGGCATGTATTCTTTCAAAAATTATACCCATCAAGCATAGCATTTGTTTAGATTCATATGTCCGGCTTGGGAGCTCATAATCTTCAGGGAGCATGTCATTCAATAGAGCATTTAGTTCCATAAAACTGACATCACTCCATCCCTTGCCTGCTTTCAATTTATACAACTTCAGTACAGCTGGAAATGTTGTATACTTGGTGAAACCAACATACAATTTCATCTTTCCACAACTCTTTATCTTCTCAAACAATTTTGGGCAATCAAGAAGTTCATCTTCAATTGTATTTGTCATTTCCTCAATACAATCTTCATCATCATTGACATATGTAATCAAATCCTCCATACGGTCTTCTTCATTATCCATATTTTTATTCATATCTGATGATCCATAAAATGCAGTTTCATCCCAGCCAGTAGCTACATTCGCTTTTTCTCCCTGTTTATTCCAACATTTATAAATCTAATATATTCCTTGACATATCAAATGTTCTTCAAACTCCTCTAGAGTAAGTATTATAGAATAACAACAACGTAAACACAGACAAAGGATTTCAGAAGGATCCTTTGCGTGATCCTTTGCAAATTTGATGAACTCTTTCTCTCTGTTCTCGTACTCTATTGTCAATCGATTAACATCCATCCAATATTTATTCATCTTCATCCTACTTGAATCTCAAATATTAGTATTTATGGTTCAAGTACACAAAACAAGACGTCCAAATACAGTAGAAAAGAACTAATTACTTATAAAATTAGATATTAATAGAGCATAACCATTAGTATTTATTCATCTTCATTAAAAATAATTACTTTAGATTCATTATAGTTTCCTCAAATCACCCTTGAACAAACACAATAATAATCAAGAATGATACATCTACCACTCCTATGTCTCTGCCCTACATTCAATATCATCATGCCTAAATACACATATATCCACACATACATATGTCACAAACACATAAAAACCATATCCACGTCAGAACAAATGTACCAATATGGATTTACATCAGGTTACTCGACTCAAGTGGTGGTGTGTAAGAAATAATAAGAAAATATAAAAAGTATATAGTCACACAAAAATCTCAAAATGGTGTTAATAATTCAATAAACCCAAGGTATCATTCCATCTATTAGAATACTCTGAAGGAGCCCATATGTGACAGAAGTCCCAGGTGGTGAAGATTCATGAGGAGGAAGGGGCGAACACACACCTATCGGGGTTCGAGGTCAGGTCACTGAGGTTGAAGGTGGCCCGATACTCCTACAAGGGTTCATTCCACATTTCACAAACCATGTCCTGGTACCCTTTTATGCTAACCCAATGCTGGTGGAAGTGAAACCGTTCCTGATGATCATGCCAAGAAGAAATGGAAACTAAGAGGGGGAGTGGTTCAAAATACCTCAAGCAAGATGGAAAAACATGGTATTTGAGAATAGGTTAGTGGATTTCATGTTGGCTAGACACCTATCCAATAGACTCCACAAGTGGTGATGGACCCTGCAGTTGTTACATCAGGTGAAACTATCCCTTGAGAAGTTGAGATCAATGAGGCCCTTCCCATCAATGAACTTAACAAACTCCATGATAACCTTCCTCTGGAATGGGATTCTACCTTTCCTGTCTTTTGGGTTGGAAATGACATTAATTTCACCCCCAAAAAACAATTTATGGTGGCTGTGATCGAAGGTATTATGTTCAATGCCTAGAGATTCCCTTTGAAAAGGGTCATAGCTTTTAATAACAAAAGTCATAAGGGAGGAGGTGTCACCGTTGGACACCTTGGTAGTGATGAATTGATTGCAATCTTGAATAGTCTCAACAACATATTTATTGTGCCAAAATACCTATTTCTGTCTGTTGGAGGGGTTAGAGTGTAAAAATCCATGCAACATAATCTTCTAGTAGAATTATATGATTATTATAGGTTTTTTTGTGTTATTTGACAACAAAAACAATGAAATTGTGCTTTTTGATTTCTATGGTGAGGAAGTTTGATTTAACACATGCACTAAGACCATGGTAATTACATATGAAGATAATAAAGATGGGTAGAACAGGGCTCTGGCATTGGATCTAGAACTAGTAGCCTTATTGATGTGGGGGGATGATCTCTTATTGAGGTCCCTTGATTTTGAACATGTTCATAATATCTTCTGGTTGGTAAGCTTCATATGAGTGGGAGATGAGGATCCAAAGTGGCAGGGGAAGGATGGGTAATGAAACATGGGTGATAGTGAGGGAGTTCTCTCTAGATCAATAAGTATTTGGAGCTGGATGATAGGCTCAAAGCCAAGGGAGAAAGAACAAACACTACTAGGAAGGGGCCTTGGCACTAGAGAGAAGCAGTCAGTAACCTTAGCGAGGGAGAAGGACAGAGATGGAGGTAGGGGTGGCAATCCTAGAAAGCTCGGTGGTCTTGGAATCATGCCATACAAGTACACTACCACACAAAGTCACTTAGATATCATGAAGGAAATAAGGGGGAACCCCTTGAAGAAAATAGGGTTCAAGCATTGGATGACCTATAAATGTATCAGAACCCGGTGGTGTTGTCCTTAAAGAAAAAGGTTATCCTTTATTCCTTACTTTACAGTGACATGGTGTTGGATCTAAGGGAATCAATGATACCTAGGAGGAATCTAGTGAAATTGGAATCCAAGTGGGAAGGACATTAAAGTTTTCATAAACTTCACTCTGATAGTGTAAACTCATTGATCGCCATTGATGATGAGCATATCAATCTTTCCCCCAATACTAGGTTTCTCAAGAGATATTTTACATGAATAAACCGTCACATTAGTCTGAGTTATATGTATTTGAACTAAAAATCCAACATACTAGTTATATGTTGTTTCGTGAGGTGTTGAGCCGCCACAAGCCCCTTCTCACATTAGGTCATTACTCTTGCATGACACGCCAAAAATTTTAGGACACACCCCCTTTGGTCCATGAATAATGAACTTAAACCTTTTTCATCCTCTACCCATATTTCATAGGGTGTAGGGACTCTATGGATGGAAAATTCACCTCACCCTCACTATATGTTCTAGTTGCATGGTATGAAACCGTGTGACATTTTTGTAAAATATATTCAACCTTAAAATACATTATGATAATACTAATCACATGATATTAAAATGTATGTCCAATGTTCTCATTTCATGAAGTTAAAAAACATGGTTCATGTATCTATTGTATGATATAAAACTTTGAAATGAATTTATCCTTCAACTGAGAGGGCTCCCTCTTTCTGATGCCAATAACTTACCGCACCATGTTAAAGAACTAAATAAGGATTGATTCCCATTTAATATCATGGGATATCAAGAGACCAAAAAATTAAATATCATTGGCTCATCTCACTCATTGAACAACCTCAATAATTCCATCAATGAAAATAAGTTTTTCTCTCACTCGCAGATGCACTCCATCTATTAAAAAATTGCATTCAATCTATTAAAAAACAAAACATTATGGTCAACCATTTTTTAAAATATATATTTCATTTTTTATAAACGAAACAATTCACAATGAATTCTATTTTCCTAACTTAATCTACTTTTATAAAAATAACAACACACATATTAATAAACCCTTTTGAAGAAAATCAACCCATGTCAAACATTCCACAAAGATTACACATTTTGATTTACAGTAAAAAAAACTATACTAATAGAAAATCCTAGAATAATGGAGCAATGATAAAAGAAAAAATAAATAATCATTGTTAGATAAAAACTAAACTGTAAAAAATTTAAATAATAAAGGTAATCAATGGGAGTAAATCATAATCACAAAATCATCCATTAAAATAATTATGGGAAAGAAACTAATTTTAATCAGAGAAACATAGGATGATATTTGACCTATAGGTTCTAATGGAAATTGACTCACTCACGGAACACCACCTGGTTATGTGACCAAACAATCAATATAAACGAGGCCTATTGGGGACACCATAAATAGAATCATGTGATCATATCAAGGCTAACTAGAGTAGAACCCATTTGATTACTCACAAATCTATGATCCCCCATGTACCCACTACCAAACAGAAAACAAAGTATTAATCACAATCATCAACATTAAAATCCAAAAATCAAAAAATTATTTGGAAAAAATGCCTTAAAAATATCATTAAATTATTATAGATATATCTAGAACCTTGTTTTGAGGTCCGGAAATGGGAAGGTTGAGGGAGGTAGAGGTCTGACAATGAGAGGCTCAATGGGTGGTGGAGGTTCGGCAAAGAAAAGCTCGAGGGCAGTAGAGGTCTGGCAACGCGGAGCATAGTGGGCAGCAGAGGTCTAGTAAATAGAAGCTCAAGGGCGGCAGAGGTCCGACAACACGAAGCATAGCAGGAAGCGTAGGGGATTCACTGGGTTCCAATACAATGATAGATTTATTTCGCGATAAAACAAAGGAATTGTGTGACCAACGTTATAAAAAAACGGACTACGGTTTTATCAGCGCTAAAATATTAGTGCTGATAAAGGTATCCTTTATCAGTGCTTTTTTTAGCACTGATAATGGTCCTCTTTATCAGCACTAAAAAAGCGCTATTAAATCCTTCCTTTATTAGCGAAAACATTTTAGCATTGATAAAGGGATTCTTTATCAGCACTAATAAAGGGTCTTTTTATCAGTGCTTTTTTAGCACTGATAAAGGTTACCCTGTATCAGCACTAAAATTTTAGCACTGATAAAGTGATTCTTTATCAGTGCATTTCTAGCGCCGATAGAGGGGCTCTTTATCAGTGAAAGAAAAGTGCTGATAAAGATACCATGTATCAACGCTAAAATTTTAGTGCTGATATAGGGGTTTTTTATCAGCGTTTTTCTAGCGCTGATAAAGAGGCCCTCTATCAGCATTATAAAATTGATGATAAAGAATCCCTTTATCAGCGCTAAAACTTTAGAACTGATACAGTGTTTCTTTATCTGCATTTTTGGTTAGTGCTGATATAAGGTGACACTTCCCTTTCCCATTTTTGTAGTAGTGGTTTATGCTTAATTAGGAATGTTTCTACTCTATTATCTTTACTGAGCATCTGAGCTCACCCATTTCTATGTTTTATTTTTCCCAAGATTAGAAGAAGTATACTATGACTGAGCTACAGAGATTTTCTATGGGATCTTAGTGTTGTCTATGGAAACAATGTTGTTGTTGTTTTCTATTTAATGATGTAATTCAAACCTTAAGAACGTATCTTGTACTTCCAAGGCTACTAAACTAATCGGTCTTTTGAGACTTGATATTTTGTGATCATGACAATGATATGTAATAATGCAATGACTGTGGGCTTATGGGGTTGGGTCCTTACACCATAGAGCCTCAAAATTGATGGAATAAAAATATTAATTATTTTTTATCACACACAAATGATTTTTTTTAGAAAAATAGGTTATCTTCTAAATGATTTTTATGATGGAAAATCTGAGACCACTATTAGGTCCAAGATGTAGGGTTTACCCTAGTCACAACCTAATATTTGTGTGCATTGAGAATTTGGTGAAATCACATGTGGGGATAATTTATTTAATTTATTTATTTTATATTTTCAAAAAATAATGAAATATATCAGAAACATTGTCTCTGATGGAAAATAAAAGAGATCCATTAGGTTCAGAATATAAGATTTACCCTAGGCACACCATAACATTTATACATGTCAGGTGTTTAGTTACATCACACATAAGGGTAATAATAATTTATATATAATGTTTTTTGGAAAGTTAGAAATAATAATAATAATAATATTATTATTATTATTATTTGTGTTGAATGAAAAAATGAGAATATACTTCTGAAATTAATAACTGTGTTATGTTGGAAATAATTAGTAGCGAAATTAATTAATATGATATTATTTACTGTTCTAGATAGATGATAATGTTTGATTAATATTAATTTATTAGCTATTATCATTATTTAATTATTTTTGTTTTTAAAATGTTAAGGGTAGCAATAATGTGATATATTTAATAATAATAATAATATTTTTGTTGTTATTATTAAAATTAATTTGGAAAAATAATGTCCGTGTATATATTTATAATGTATATATATGCGGGATAAATATATATGTATATATATACATGTGCGGGTGTATATATGTATATACAAATGTATATATATATATAATATATATATATATATATATGAGTTAAATATATATACATGTGTAGGTGTATATATGTATATATTGATGTCTGTGTATATATATAACATGTGTATATATGAGTTATATATATATATACACATACATGTGAATGTATATATATTTACAAGTGCATATATGTTTTTGTAAATACATATATATATATATCCTAAAAGGGGGGGGGGGCGAAGCCTCATTTTATTATTAAAGAAAAGCAAAGGCCTCTTTTTACTGGGTAGAGGGGGACCCATTACATATCCCAAAGGCCCAGTGGTCCTGTAGCCCATTACATAGCCCGTAGACCCAAATATTTGGCCTAATGCCCATTCTATGAATAGTAACCCGACTGCTATAGTACCTGCACAATTTATCTGATGCTATAGTGCCCTGTCGCCGCTATAGTACCTGGCGCTTATATATATATATATATATCCTATAAGTAAATACATGTGGATGAAATTTATATGAATTTAATGAATGAGTAAATGAATTTAAGAGGAGATAGAGAAATGAATAAAGTGAAATAAATGAGATATAACAAATAGAATTGGGTTTGGAACATGGGATAAAGACATGAGTAGGGAATTTAAAGTGCCATATGTGTAATGCATTATTATAGATAAGTATGTATTAATTTATGATTTTATATATATATATATATATGGTGGAAATGGGGAGCATATAAGAGGTAAGGGGGAAAATACCCCATCTTGCCTGTCTCCCCCTCTCTTATATATATATATATATTATTAAATATCTCTCATTATTTCAACCACTAACATTTTAAAAACAACAAACATTAAATGAAAATAATTGTTAATAAATTAATTTTAATTGGACATTTTCATATAATTAGAACAATTAATAATATCAAATAAATTAATTTGGCCACTCATTATTTCCATCATAAAATAATTATTAATTATGAAAGTATATTTTCATTTTTCTTTTCAATAATAATAATAATAATAATAATAATAATAATCACAATATTATTATTATTTCTAGTTTTCCAACAAAATATTTATATATAAATTATTATTAATAATACATAAAATGTAACTAAATGTCTGGTGTATATGAATGTTATGTTGTGACTAGGGAAAAACCTATATTTCAGACCTAATGGAGATCTTATATTTTCCCTTTGAGACACCATTCAAGAGATACTGTATTGTTTTCAGAAAATATATAATATAAATATTAAATAAATTATTCTAATGTAAGAATTTACCAAACACTCAACACACACAAATGTTATGTCACACATAGGGTAAACCCCACATAATAGACTAAATAATGTTGGTGGATTTTCCATTGAAAACATCATTTGGGTGATATTCCATTTAAATAATCCTCTCGCTTATTATAAAAATACAATAAATATTTTTATTCTATCCATGTCATGGATCTATGAGCCTCGAGATCTCACGCTAATTAAGATCCTAAATCCAAAATTTTCTATATAATATTCTAAAGTATTTCATGGGAAATAAATAGAGTCATTTCATTAATAGAGTTTCTTTACCCTTTTATAAATTCACAATAAACACAAGTACTGAAAAATTAAATTCAGACAAAAAATATTTGTAATTTTTGACCAAAAGTATAGAATATTATCATTTTAAATTGAGGTTCTTACACAATTAATAAAGAATAAGTTGAGTTATAAAGATGGATATTATTCTTATGTTTTATTTTTTTCAATACATAAATCATGTTCAAACTCATATATAAAAAATTTTATAATATGAGAATAGAAATTAAGAGAAGTTTGGATGTGTTTGAATGAATTTTGGAGTTATTGATTTTTAATGTTAGAGGTCATATGATATGCCTTCATGTATCCTGAAGTTACTAATGTTCTATAACTAGAATAAGATATTAAAAACCAGTTCATGATATTTTTAGTCAAGTATCAGATGATGAATTAATGTTTTTTGTAGATCAACCTTTTGAATTTGAAGTTTGGAAGATAAATCATTTGAAATATTAAAGTAGTATTTTCACAAATGAAAGATGGTGTAATGATTTAATAAGGATTGAACGGTTTTAATATGTTTTAAGTTAAATATATTCTAGAATATAAGGTATTTTGAATTTATAATATTTTATGAATTATAAAAGACTCTAAGAATTCACATTGTGATACATATCATATTTAGTATGGTAAATAATATCTTCCAAGGGAATATAATATGAAACTTGGAAAATTCCATAATATTTATGTAATATTTTCTCTCATAAAACTATTAAAAAATTCATGAAGTCCTTCAAACATATAGTTTTTAGCTTCTTATGAGGTGAAAGGTTTTTATTTTTAGAAGAGTTAAAAATAAAAATAAAAATAAGAAACCTTAAAGTGATACATAAGATGTTTATATTTAGTATGTCATGTTTTTTATACAATAGTTCTTTATATCTAGAAAATTTGATAAAATACTCAATATATAGGGGTTATATATAAAGTTTAATATGAGGAAAAGGTAATACAAAAAGTCCACATGTAAAGGTTAAGCTATGGAAAAGGTCATACATAAGGGTTATTCCTATGATATATGAAAGTAATTATAGGGTGATATGTAATAGTCACTTTATAGTATGGATTTATATATAAAGGCCATTTTGGTGATACATAAGGGATCTCGATGTTTCCAAAAATAAAAAATGATGATTTTAAAGATATTTTATTGTGGTTTAAATATCATGAACATTAATTTTAATATAATAAGTTTAATAATAGGGGGTGATACCTTGATATGATGGTCATGGTGTGATGAATTCCATGGATGAATAAATAGTTGTAGTTATCTATGTGATTTGAGATAATTTCATGTTGTGTTGAGAAAGACACACCACATTAATGAATGAAATGTGATATTTAGGATGGAGTCACACTGTGATGTGAATCCATGTGAGGTAAACTCTACACTATATTAAGTTGGAGAGAATACATGCATCGTGTAGTTGGTTTCCACACCAAAAAAGAAGAAGTTTCCTAAGAATTTGTAAGTTTTTTTATTTTGTGAGTTATGTTATTACACCATTATTACTTATAAAATTCCAATGATTGATGAAAAAGTAGGAGAGGCCTAAAATAATTTTAAGGTAGTTACTTTTCTGAATTTGGAATTTGAAATTTGAATATGAAGTGGGGAAAAGAGATGCTTCTATATAAGATCATGAAAAGAGGTCTTGTATGATTTAATAAAGAGGATTATTGAAGATATATATGGTGGAAGATAAAATAGAATATGAAGAGTATGTAGTAAATATTTTACATAAGAATAAGAAGATTGGAATACTTTTTTTTATGATCATCACACCTGTGTTGTGTGTTGAGGAAGAAGAAAGCTCAAACCTATTCTAAAAACATCAAGAAATGTGGGAGAAATATAAATTCTGATGAGGAAATAATTTAGTGGAAAAGGATAATCCCAACATTTTTGAAGAAAATAAAACATCAATAATATGATTTATCAAGGAATAATCCTTTCTACTTGTGTTGGGAGACTAATGTGTTATATCTTTGTAACATAAATTCAAGTATAAACACAACTCGTTGCATCTAAAATGGTTACTTGAGTGTATTTTGTATCCTTTATTGATTCTAGATCATACCAAGGATTAAATACAAAATTTGAGTTGTGAAACTTGTGCATCAGGTATACCTTATTTGTTTTCATTCTTCATTGTGAAGGATTTAAATAATGAGATCACTCACTCTAATAAGTGATTGAGGTTTATTTTATAAGATGTCATAAAATATAAATTATAATATCATTCATATATCCACTTCCCATATTAGTGATACTACATAATTACTAGGGACATCACTGGTGATATCAGAGATGTCCAAGTTTCCTTAAAGGATCATGTATATTAAAGGTTTCTATTATGAAGGTTATTGGACATAGTTGGTAAATGGGTTTTTCCCTATATTCTTGAATAAAGGAATTGTTTGAGTTTCTTTGTTGAATTTTTTCAATGAATTTGGTGTTATTATCTCGAATTTTACATTTTTCATTCATAATATTAATTCAATGAACAACAAATGATTTCCAAAATTCAACGGGAAAAATTACAATGGTTTGAAGGAAAAAATGATACCCTATTTACTTTCATTGGGTATGGATGTTCTAGAAATTATTCTTGATGTTATTAAAACTATTTAGAAATTAACAACATTTAATAGACATTAAAAAATGAGGTTTGAGTTTCATATACATGTATGAAATTCCATTTTTCCGTCACTTTCAGAAAATTGATTTTTAATGTTATAAAGATAAAGTTTATGTAAAAAATTTGGGACCAGCTGTGAAATTTATGTAAAGGACATATCAAAATGTAGAAATATAGATTATAGATTTGGAAATTGAAGTGTGAAGTTATATATATGATTGAAGGTGAATCTAATAATGAATTCTATAAAATGGTTAATAAGATGGTGATCACCATTAAAGTATTTAGTGAGATTCTTAAATATTCGATGGTGGTTGAAAAATATACATTATATCTTACACGAAAAATTTGATGACAATGTTTTGGATCTTGAGGATCATGATCAGGACACAATTACATTGGTCTAATTTCACATTATCTTTGTTATATATGAGACAAGAAATTAATTCATTATAAATAAGAAAAGTTTGACTAAGAATGAAGTCTCATTCAAATCCATGAATAATGGAATGTCCTCAAATAAAAGTTTAGAATAAGATAAATTTGAATTTTTATATTCATATTCAAATGAATATATTGATGTTAAGTTCAATAAAACCATGTTTTCCATTTCATGTGGTGTATAAAGAGGAAAAGTTAGATCTCATCGAAATTTACTTTTGAAGTGTTTCGGTTGTGGGAGTAAGAACATTTCACTATAAATTGTACAAATCTAAAAGAAGATAATATTACAGATGAAGAGAACTCATATCATGATACTTCAAGTGATAATTACAAGAATATAAAAACAAGGAAGTTATCATCAAATGGTTATGTAAATAATTATTAATTTTATAAATGGAGGATTTATTTATCCAATAATGTTTAAAAACCAAGTGATGGTAGTGAGAGTGGCCATAAGATCCAAAACATTTGACAGAGTATGTTTTTATTTTTATTTTGTTTAATTTTTTTGAAATGGATTGTGAAATTCTTCCAAGGATTAAGGAAGGTCTTGGGAGTGTCACAGGGATTCAGGACATTAACATGATAGAAAATGGGGCTCACAAGGTATGGTGTATGTCTATAACATGGTTAGTACTAACCATGCACCATGACTATGAAACACAAATTAAGGGTAGTCAAAGTTTATAAACCATTATAAGTTTCATATAAACTCTGAAATATTAGTCAAAATCAATTCATATAGCTTTTACATGGTTTTCATAATCTTGTGGGTGGCCAAGATAATCGTGCGATGTGAGTTTCCCATTAATAGATAAGATATCATGGTTGGCACACAATTTATAAAAACCAGAACATGTGCCTCATTAAAATTAAAAATTTTATGATTTCCCCCTTCTGATATCATATCCAAATCCCCAAATGTTTCCCTCATTTCACTCCATGTATTCTAGTGTGAAAACCAAACTCTTCATTTACTCCCAAGGGTGTAGATCCTTCGATTATGGGGTGTTTGAAGTGTCGTTTAATGAAATTAAAATACCCTATTAACAGTACAAGTCCATTTACACATATTTTTTGGATGATTTAAAGCTTGGTTATTCCCCTTATTTAAGTATCATGAGCCCTATTTTCAGTGAGTTATATTATTTTATGGTTGCGTCAATCTTATCTTGAATAAATGGTCGAGGTTAGAGGAGTGGTTGTCTATACAAATATGGTAGGTGTTTTATAAGTTATTTCCCATAGTATTGATGTTGTTCAGGTGTATGTGGTATGAGACATTTCACTATTGTGATGTTCATTCATCCCTTGGTTTAAAAAAATAGATTTCAAATTTAAATGATGTCTTAGAACCTTCATATATCCCATTGGGTCCATTGAAGACTATGATACTGAACCTATGGACATCCATGGGGTGTTCAAATCCCTCTAAAATGGTAAGATGGGATCTAAAATATTGAATGGAGGTTTTATGAGTTTTAACTCTCCAGACTTGTTCCATGGATTCCTAGCATGGTGTATGGGAATGATCGACTTAGCTTGGAAAATTAAATGTGTTATGATACGATAAATAGAGAAGTGATAAATTTTTAAAAGGGGAATGTTCATTTTCATAAATTTTTTTATAGAAAATGTCATGGGTTTTTATATGAATAAAGGTTAAAATTGCATAATTATGGAAATGTGCTAAATAGTTTGAATGTAATAGACCATGATAATAATGATAGATGAAAAACATGCATCCATTTTGTTGTTGTGTGTTAGAAGTTCAATGATGATGAACATTGGAACATGTAAATATTTTTATCGGTTCAGATATTGGATTGGGGTTTCTCATCTTCAGGTTAGTCTAGATAGATTCTATGGGAACCACTTATGTTATGTGTGATTTGAATTTTAGACTGATACTCTGAGCACTAAAGATTTTGACATGATGTAGATATATGGAATGATTATCCTCATTACCTTTAATTGTATTGATTAATGAAAAATACTTTGGGGCCCAACGTGGTTTACACCTATGGTATATGGTTCAAACCTTTAGCATGGGATGAAGCGGTTTTGGTTGGTCCACTGTCACTATTGAACATGAGATCCCAAGAGGCTAATTGACAATTGTTTATTTTAAAAACCATTTTTTTCATCAACTAAATTTTTTTAAGCACTATAAACTTATATGTAATATTTTTTATATTATATATTTGTTTATACAACATTGGTGGTGGCCTATTGAGTTGTACACACATCCCACATGGGCCACCATGGGTACCCGTATAAGAACCCATATCTTATTTACACATGAATTCCTTTTTTATTACATAAAAAAATCTTAATAAAACCCAAAATAAAAATAATCCTAGTGTATTTGGGAAAATAGGTACATATAATAACAACTTGAACATGGTATATAAAACAATTATTTAATAACTCCATGGAATGCACTTATATTCCTTGGATCTTCTAAGACTGCATGGGATAACCTAGTGACATACATAAGAGAGGGGTAAAATATAAATCCAATTAAGGGAATAAAAAACAATAGAATAAAATAAATTTTTATATATGATCCAAGGGGTATGTTAAGGTAACATAAGTGGTTGATAAACATAATCTAAAATAATAATATATGATATAAATGATCAAATAAAGACAGCATGGGAATGTAGAAATAATATAATACATGACATAATAAGTTTAATTCAAGTCTAACTTTCATGAAAACATAATATAATGTGATAAAGATAACCTCCCTTAAACCATACCTGGAATATCATGATATTAAAATATTACCCAATAGTGTTATATGGTCTCACCCATAACGTTCATATCATGTACATGCATAAGTGTTCCACATAGATCATATGGATTAAATATTATTTTTATTAACATTAATCCCATGATCATGGAGTGTGGGTTATATACATGTAAGTAAATAATTAATAGAGGATAGGTACATCTAGTTGAATACCATTGATTTGAAATAATGATGGGAATTCATGACATAGAAGTTTTTCATGGAAAACCACATGATAATATAAGTAACATAATGGTGGTATATAATTATTTATGGGAGGTTTTAATGAGAGTGAAAGAGGTATCTCATAACATATTCATCATAATTATAGTAATACATATATGTAAAAACATATTTCAACATGAAAAATTAGAAATCAAAAAGGATAATACATAGTAGCTCTTGAGTAAAGAGGAGGGGGAGATGATCTCTTACCCTGAGAGGGTGCTTATTAACGCTTTGGAGGAGATTATTGAATGTTTTTTGGAACCTTGGAAGGAATATAAATAGGTATGGGTAGAGTAATTTCATGATCCAATGGTTTTTTGTATAGAGTAATGGGAGTTTTGGTGGGTTTATATACCATAGGAAAGGAGAATTCTCTATTGATTTCAAAACATAGGTTTTGGACACTATATGATAAAGTAATACAAACCAAAAAACTGCTACATGATTTTTAGAGAAGGTTTCAAAAAAAACTGGAGTGGTTTAAATTATTTTAGAAGCTTAAGATTCTATATCACTAAAATAATTCCCTTGGTTATGTGGAAGTGAGTCATGCCAGAAAATAATTTATTTTAAAACCATAATATATAATATAGGTTTTTAGGATTCATGAAGGGGTTATAAAAATAATCAAATGACCTAAAAACATTATTTTAAAGGAGAAACGTATATTTGGTAACTGATATCATTTTTATCATTTATTACAATAATTTTAGGCTTGTATGATGTCATAATACATACTGTATAATTATACCATATTTAGTTTTTACCCAAAAATTAGAATGTCTTAGAAAATTATAAAAAATTAATTATAGGATAATTTTTACATGATGATTTGTTTTTATTTCTCTAAATATCAAAATCCACACTTTTAAATCAAAAATTTACTTTTATTGGAAACATAGCGGTTTTTTTACAATAACAGTTTTCCAACCATTATAAAACTTATATATGAATTTATAAAATCATATTATCATTTATATTTAATAAATAATTTTAATAATAATATTTCATTAAAATATCATTAATTTCAAAAAATCTGGAATTCATAATAACTGTGTCTTAATTAAATATATATATCAATAAAAAAGACAATTTTTGTTTCATTATATCAAAATATAATTTTCATCAAAAAGTTTAATTAATCATTATAAAGTAATAATAAAATATATAGTTATTAATTATATATATAAAAATAAAAATTCATACTCTTAGGGTCTAAATGCATAACCCTTTATTACAACAGCATATTCTGTAAGGGTAAGGTGTGCGATGGTGGTATTTTCTTGGGGTGGATTGGTGTGAATGGCTTAGGATGTGATCTCAATGTACATTAAATTATCCCATAAATGATTTCAATAGATTTTTATTTTATGAATATAATCTTGGGCTTAGTCAAGGGAAAATCCCAATGAATCTTTCTCCTTAGAGATCTAGGATAAATTGGCTTCATAGAGTAAAATCATACTAGTGGAGGACATCACTTATTTAGGCTAAGTTAATTAGACTTTATCATAACCCTTAATATATATTAATCATAAAATCACTATATAATGGCTATACTATCAATATTTATTATTTTTAATACTATTTCAAATCGGACATGCTGTAATGGTCTAAAATTACAAAAGAAGTGCATGTGTTTTCAGAAACTATATTACTTAATCACATATTTATCTATTCAATAAAGGAATTTTATTTATAAAATTTTTGGGTGTTACATTCATCCCCCTTTTAGAATTTTCACCCTTTAAATTTTCATTTTTATACTAAACAAATGGGGATACTTCTTTTTCATCACCACTTCTGGTTCACACATCACTTCCTCAAACATATGGTCCTCCCACAATATTTTGAATAGGTGAGTTGTCTTGTATCATATAAATTTTCTCTATGATCTAATATCTTCACCAACTTCTCCTCGTATAAAATACCTATAACTACCCGGACCTGAACAACCACCTGAACAGTGCTAAATGGGTCGGGTGTTACTACCTTAAGCGCACCTCCCCAAATTCCAAAGACTACTGAATAGCAACAAGGGTATTATAGGTATACTGGGGAGGCTATAACCTCTCAGAGGATAGTAATGGAACTAGTCTAAGTATAATAATAAAGATGTAGCAGAATACATGACTTAGTAGACTCGAACCAGACCCGCATAGCAGAAGCACAAACAATAACAATGAATAGTGGAAGCAATAAATATAAACAACAGCAGCGGAAATAAACACAAAAAAATGTTGATCATTTATAACTACTAATGAAGAACAAAACATACATCCAAAAAAGGTCATACATATCCATATATATAAAATAGGGTGCCAATGGATAACCAACTATTACTACAAAACACGTAGGCATGATGATACAAGAACTAAAGAGAAACAAAGTAAACTCCAGTTAGGCAAGACCTCAGGGTCCATACAATCTCCATGCAATAGCTAATGCAGCCCAGCTCCTGAAGCTGGCCTCTTTCCTACACATAAATCCATAAAGTCTACACATGTCCCAAGGGCCCCATCAGGGTGTGAGAAGAATATTAGTAGGATACCACCCAACAATGCATACATAATATATGATTTTAAGAAAGAATTCATTTAGAAGGGAAATAATTGAAAAAAACAATGCACAAACAACCATAAACTCCACTGGTGATCAGTAGCCATCCTGAAGTGTCAAATGCTTTGGCCAATGCCGAAATCTCTTCCATGTTACCCAACACCATGCAACCCCTGACATTTCGTGTCTCAAGTACCAACGTCATGAAGGCATGCCTAAGAAATAGTACCTGAAGGGTCAGTGATGCATGTCCTCAAATAAGTAAACAGAGGGACAATGATGTCTGCCCTCAAATAATGTAACCGGAGGGACAACGATGTCGGCCCTCAAAGAATGTACCTGGAGGGACAGTGATGTCTGCCCTCAAATAATGGTGAGTCTCTTCCCCCAATCCGATAGCATAAATACTATCCCCTGTGGTCTCCTCACCTTTGACATGGCTTCCTACGACAAGCACCCCCAACTAATAGTACCGAAACCACAACTAATGGGGCCCTATATCCACATGAGTGGTAAAAACCACCTCATCACAGAGTCTCTCTATGTGCATACTATTCAAAGTTACGGGTGAGAAGTAATCACCAAAATACTTCCCAAGACAAAACACATTTGACACCTCGTGTCCCTACGACCATGCCGCTCAAGTCCAACGAACTCGCCATCCATGTATCCCGGGCCCAGCCCAACCTGACAGTCACCCGGCCTCCAGCTGTTGTCCATGACGCCCAATCTAGTTTTCAGAACCACCCAATGTAACCCAGGCCAAGCTTGACCTATGATCACCATCACTCAAGAATATCCAGCACATGCCCAACACAACCAAAAGGGTTCCAGCATATGCAATTCAGAAATTACATATATTCACATTTAAACAAAACACATAACAAGAAAAACAATCTAAACAGTTGAAATAAAAAAACCAAGTGTGGTCCCATACTAGCACTGAGGTCCTTAACATCTCGAACAATTAATATCAAGGTCTAATAAACAAAATTCAATAGTTTTAAACAAAGAAATTCAGTTATAACCATTTTGGCATTCCCCAGCCAAATGCCCCGATGAGCAATGACTACTCATCTGGCCCCGCTCAAGAAACACTGTTAATAGTTCATACCCAAATGTATCCCATAGATCAATGAACAATTAAACAAGCAATAACAGGTAAATTAAGGTCTGGCTCAAAATACCCAAATAAGCGCTTTAAGCTGTGCCACCCAAAGGTCTACGAAAGCACAAAAGAAGGTATAGACCACCTACCCAAGACTCGTAGACGTAGGTACATCTGATATTGAGCTCCAATTAGAATTTGATATTCGTAGATCTACATTTCCGTCAAAACCTGGGAAATCTACTCAGATGGAATTTGCGGTGTGCGAGGAAAGGAATCAAGAATAGAATAGAGTGTGTGGAGTTAGCCTCACTATTTTGATCCCATAGCCACCAACGGATCGAAGAACAAATGGTGGATGCAGAATCTAGGGCTAGGTATGTTCTTCGGGTTTTCGAAACAGAGAGGTCCAGAAGTTGGGGAAGAATAAGAAATTTTAGGAAATGAGACGCGACGACTTTTCACTTAAGAAAATAAAAAAAGTACACGGTGTGTATTTAAGAACTACACGCCGTGTAGTGGCCTTTTCCGTACTCAAAATTTAGCGGGGTAGCCACACGGCATAGAACCTCCACACGACTCGACACATGGCTTGAACCAAGAAGGTACACAGAAGAGAAGATACACAACGTGTTGAGATGCAATACATGTCGTGTAGTAGAAAATTTTTACAGGGTCATCACACGACATATACTCGGTGAGCACATGGCCGGTACACGCCTAACCCATACATGGCGTGTAATTAAAAGTACATGGTGTATAGTCTGGAAATTCCTAGAAATTCCTAGATTTTCCCAGTTACCTCAGGAAGAAGTCAAAAATTTAAACAGGGTCAGGATTTTGACCCACTCTAAAAACCTAGGTTCTTACAATCTCCCCAACTTAATATAGCTCATCCCCGAGCTATCAAATGAAACCCAGATATGGCACCGAACATGCCACCCGATTAATGTAATCTGGACTCCCTCGGTATCAAAGGTTCTGGATAATTTCCTCAAGGGGCTCCCCACCTTAGTAATTCCCTAACTCAGTCTCAACCTGACAAAAATTAAAACAAGCGAAGGTTTACTAACCTGTTTCAGAACCCATGGTCCTATCATGACACATCTTCACTCCGGCACCTCATTTGCTGCTCCCGTGTCATTTCTGACACCCAAACCTTTCCAAAAATGCATCAGTGTCCATCTCTATGAGGTCTAACATCCCATGGACACTCATAACAAAAAATGATTCCATGCACATCAAGTAACTCGCATCCATGATTACCTGATGCCCACGACACCTCAAGTAACCCACATCCTCGATGCTCCTAATGCTATGCATCTCATACAAATATATAAAAATATATAATGCACCCGATATGGTGCCAATCCCACCGACCATAATCTATTCAGTCCACAAGAATCCTGTGCACCTCTTACATTCAAAAAAGACATGCCTCAGCAGGTCATGCCAAAAGAAAATGAGAAAGTCACGACCACACTCGCAGTGTACCTCTTACCATTATCGGCTCACCAACCTGCTTAGCCTCTGGTAGCTCAACGACATACACCTGGCCTGAAGTATGGATACCTAATGCCTGACCTCCCCGTGGTACTGATCTAGTCACTGTCCCCTGAACCCTCAGCTGGGTACCATTTTCTCTATCACATCTTATGTGTGCAGCTGAACCTCGGCTACCCTCTCTTGGTACTAAACCTGAACGAACTTCAGATGCCACTTTCTATCCTGGTCCCTATCTGTTGGCTATCTGAGAAGGTTTCCTACAGAAACTATCAAGATGCCTGACCTGTCCACATACTCGACACTCATTTGGAGGCCTATCGCACTGAGTCTGAACATGTCCTAGCTGGACACACTGAATGCAAACCACTGAAGAACTTCTTATGAGGTGGTCTAGATGAGTTCTTGACCTGACTTCCCTGCTGACACTCATCCCGTCCTCGCTTCCTACTGTCCGAGCCGTCACTTGGAACTATTCCCCGACCAACCAAGGGCCTATCCCTCTAGTTTCCCTCTACTATGAGTGTCTGATTCATCGCTTATGAGAATAAAACCAGCCAGAATATTTTCACCTGGATCCAAATGGCGTGTCATAATCCATCCTCGAAGCGCCTAAAATTTTCCACATCATCACTAACCATACTAGGTACAATGAGAGACATCTTAGTGAAGGTAGCTGCATAGTCCATGATGGACATGTCTCCCTACTAAAGGACCAAGAACTCCTGAGCTCTCTCGGCCCTCAGTGTCTCTGGATAAAAGTTCTCAAAGAACCTATACTCAAAGTCCTTCCATGTCAGTCCCTCATTCCTATGAGCCTACACCTACACATCCCACCAATTCTTTTCTAATCCTCGCAGCATGTACGTCTCTAGATTGACCCTCCTCCCTGGAGGCGTCTTGAGCTTCTCGAAGATCATCTACATACCCTCTATCCAGTTCTCAGTGGCCTACAAACCACCCACACCCTAAAAAAGAAACGGGTGCTGCAATTGAAACTATTACATTATATATTCCATAAATGGCTCTGTACTATATGCACCATTGTCAATCCCATTCAAGACATGTTACATGCTAGTGCAGAGCTTCTCATCGAGCCAAAGACCAAATGCTGCTAAACCCAACTTCTACCCCACCTATACTAGTTTCTGAACCTGATCTTGTCCCTGAGCCTATACCAGTGGCTCCTGCTCTGCCGACATCGGATCCTGAACTTGATCCTGCACCTGCGGCTCTGTACCATCACCTGACTGATGCTCCATTGAGACATATATGAGGAACCCGCTGAATACCATAAATGATCAGACAACCCATATATATATATAACAATATATATATTCAATGAAGATATGGAAAGTAGTAAAGAGGAAGCATAAAACAACTACCCTTACTCTCCCCCACTGCAACCCATTCCCACGGCATCCTGGCCTCATGGTCTCCTTACCCGCCCTTAACAAAGACAAGTATCAAAAGAACCTAAGGCCATGCTTGTCCCGACAAGCAACGTTGCCTCAAACCAGCGACCTAGTCATCTAATCCTGGTGATCAAAATCACCCCAACCATAGTACCTGCCTGTCACATGCAATTATAAAAGGGTATAAAGCAGTTAATAATCACATTGAAATAAACCAGTAATTCTATCAGGAATTTCACCTATGCACATTTTAAATCATACAGAGCATGGAAATTGATATTATTCACATGGTATTATCACATCACAAAGAATACGCACAGTTATGAAATTGAAATGCCCTAAAATGTGCCTATCAAAAGCCAAAAAAACAAGCCTTTCCATACCAGGAAAAGGTCCAATTATCCCTTACCACACTGGGTCAAGGGTCAACTATCACAATCAATAACATCACACACCAAGTGAGCCACTGAGGTGGAAATCTTATATACTGTAATCTGAGAAAAAATAAAATTGAAATTCCCACCCTTGGAAACATGGTTCAAACCTTGTACCTGGGGCTGCATACACCCAAACATAAGCTAGAAAACTAGTTCCCATTATAACCTATCTCCAGTCCACCATATCCCAAATAGTAAAACCAGTAGAAATAAAAAGAGAAGTCTCAATCTCATTAGTAGCCTGCAAAACACTGCTACTAAATCCTTGTCAAACACTCCTCTGATACCACTTTGTAACATCCCGGACATGAACATCCACCTGAACAGTGATAAAAAGGTCAGGTGTTACTTCCTTCGGTGCACCTCCCTAAATGCCAAAGGTTTCTGACCAGTAGTGAGGGTCTTATAGGTATAGTGGGGAGGCTATACCCTCTCAGAAGATAATAATGGGACTGGTCTGAGTATAATAATAAAGATGCAATGGAATAAACGACTCAGCGGGCTCAAACCATACCCACATAGCAAAAGCACAAACAATAGCAACAAACAGTGGAAGAAATAAATATAAATAACAGTAGCAGAAATAAACGCAACATCATGTTGATCACTTGTAACTACTACTGAACAACAAAACATTAATCTATATTAGGTCATACATATCCAAATATATAAAAGAGGGTGTTAATGGATAACCAACTATAGCTACAAAACAAGTAGGCACACAGATATAGGAAAGAAATTAAAACAAAGTAAACTCTAGTTAGGCAAGACCTCAGGGTCCATACCATCTTCACGCAACAACTAATACAACCCAGATCCTGAAGCTAGCCTCTTTCATGCACATAAATCCATAAAGTCTGCATGCATCATAAAGGGACAATACAGGGTGTGAGACTAATCTCATTAGGATACCACCCAACGTTGCGTACCTAATATAAGTGTTTAAGCAATCATGTATTTAGACATAAAACAATGAATAACACAATGCACAAACAACCATAAACTCTACTGGTGCTCAACATCCATCATGAAGTGTCACCTGTTTCGGCCAATGCCAAAATATCTGCCATGTAACCCGACACCATGTGCCCCCTAACACAGCGTGTCTCAAGTACTGACTTCATGAAGGCATGCCAAAGAAATAGTACCCAGACGATCAATGATGCTTGTCCTCAAATAAGTAACCAGAGGGACATTGATGTCTACCCTTAATTAACGTAACCGGAATGACAACGATGTCTACCCTCAAAGAAAGTACCCAGAGGGACATCAATGTCTGATTTCAAATAATGGAGATCCTCTGCCCCCAACTAGATAACCTAAATGCTATCCCTTGAAGGCTCCTCACCTTCTACATAGATTTCTATGAAAAGAACCCCCAACCAATAGTTCCTAAACCACAACTAATAGGGTCCTTTACCCACATGAGTGGTCAAAACCACCACATAATGGAGTCTCTCTGTGTGCACACTACTCAATGTTCTGGGTGAGCAGTAATCACTGAAATAATACCCAAGCCACAACACCTCTGGCACCTCATTTCTCTACGACCATGCCGCTGAAGTTCGACAGCCTCTCCATCCAGGTATCATGGGCCATGCCCTACCTGATAGTCACCCTACCTCAAGACGACGTCTATGACCCCCAATCCTGTGGTGAGAACCACCCATTGTAACCCGGTCGAAGCCCAACCTATGATCAACATCACTCAAGAATATCTGGGCCATTCCCAACACAACCAAAAAGGTTCCATCATATGCAATTCAACAATTACATATATAAACATTTAAACAAAACACATAAACAGAAAAAACAATATAAATAGCTAAAATACACAAACCAAGTGATGTCCCATACCAGAACTGAGGTCATTAATGTCTCGAACAATTCATATCAAGGTTTAATAAACTAAACTCCACAATTTTAAACATGAAATTTTGTTATAACCATTTTGGCATTGCCCAACCAAAATGACCCGATGAGTAACGACCACTCACCCACCCCTCTCAAGAAACAAAGGTAACCTGGCATACCCAAAGGTATCCCACAGATCAATGAACAATTAAACATGAAATAACAGGTAAATTAGGGTCTTCCTCAAAATACACAAATAAACTCTTTAAGTCGTTCCACCTAAAGGTCCGCGAAAGCACAAAGGAAGGTATGCACCACCTACATAAGACTCGCAGACATAGTCACGTAAGATATTGAGCTCTTATTCGAAGCTGATCTTTGTAGATCTACATTTCTATCAAAACCTAAAAACTCTACTTAGACGGAATTTGTGATGTGCGAGGCAAGTAATCAAGAACAGAATAGGGTGTGTGGGGTTATCCTCGCTGTTCTAATCCCACATCCACCGAAGGATTGAATAACGGATGACATATGCAGAATCTAGGGCTAGGTATTTTCTTTGGGTTTTTGGAATTGAGTGGCCCGAAGTTGGGGAAGAAGAAGAAGTTTTAAAAAATAAGACTTAACGAACTTTCACTTAAGCGAATAAAAAAATGTACACTGTAGGTATTTAAGAACTACATGTCGTTTAGTGGACTTTTACATACTCCAACCTATACAGGGTAGCCACATGGCTTGGACACTCCACACGAGTCAACACACGGCTTGAACCCAATAGGTATGAAGAATAGAAGATACACAACATGTTGAGAAGCACTATACATCATGTTATAGGAAATTTATACATAGTCACCACACATCATATACTCGGTGAGCACATGACCGGTACTCGCCTAACCCATACATGGTGTGTACTTTAAAGTACATGACGTGTAGTCTGGAAATATCTAGAACTTCCCAGATTTTCCTAGTTACCTCATGAACAAGTCAAAAATTCAAATAGGGTCGGGATTTTGATCCTTTTAAAAAATCTGGGTTCTTATAATATCATTCTCAAAAGGTTCCACCTCTGGATTCAGTATATGTGACTGTTCTAGTATTGACATCGTCATGAGGGATACATAGAAAACATTATGTACTAGATATATATTAGTGGGAGTGATAGTTGGTAAGAAACAAATCTAAAGCAATCAAGGATCTTAAAGGGATGGTGTATCTTGGACTAAGCTTTACCTTCTTCACAAACCTCACGACTTTATTCAATAGAAATATACAAAGAAACACTTTATATCCAACATCAAACTCTAGATCACGTAGATGATTGTATATATATATTTTCTTCTGAATTTGGGAGGATTTCATATGATGTAGAATTTATTGAACGTTCTCCATCATCTCTTAGACAATATTAGGTTACATAAGCTTCTTCTCTCCAACTTCATCCCTGATTGTTGGAGTCCAACACATCTTCCCATACAGAGCCTCGTTAGGATCCATTTAAATGCTACAATAGAAAATACTATTTTACAATAACTCTACATGGGAAAGGTGTTGATCCTAATATCCATGGAAATACATTGAAATGATCGTAATATATCCATTAGATTTTGAGTAGTCCATTTCTACTAGAAATCTATATGAGGGTGATAAAAGTATTGAAACTCTGATCTATATTCAATTATTTCTGAAGGATTCTCCATAGCCTCAAGGAAAACATTGGATCTCTGTCAGATAAATGGGAGAGTTGAACTCCATTCAGTCTTACCACATCTTTAATGTATATCTTGGTAAGTTGGTAAAGTGATTAATCTTCTTTTATAGTAATGATATGTGCTAACTTTGTAATGAGATCAACTACCAACAAGATGGTATTATTTCCTTTATGTGTTCTAGGGAGTCCTATGACAAAATAAATGGTTATGTTTTCCCATTTTCACACTGTTATGGGAAATGGTTTCATTATACCCATAGGATTTTTTCATTCAACCTCAACTTATTGGCATACCATGCATCAAGATACAAATTATGTGATCTCTCTCTTCATGTTATCCTACCAATTTTTTTATTCAAATGTCAATATATCTTAGTACTTCCTGGATGAATTTAGAAGGATGAATTATGTGCATAATCGAGAACTTCCCTATTTTGTTTTGGTTTTTATGGGACATTTATCTGGGATCTAAGAATTATAACCCCATTTTTAGCAGAGTTGAACTTTAGAATATTAAATACCTTATTTTTTAAAAACCTCTTCATCTTTTTGAGATTCCTTGATCCTTTCAAGGATCAATGGAAGATCAGTTTTTGAGGAAGATAAGATGTAGATCCTTTTATTATTCCCATGTCCATGCTTTTCTTGTCCAAGAAGATTGGATCCCTTTAAATCCTCATCCTAGATAGGGTTGTAGGATCTTTTCTACTCATAGAATCTTCCACTTTTATTTATTTACTAGTATGGTAATGGATTTAACAATTATAATCATTAACTAGCTCTAACCATAATTGTTAGAACATATTAATATCATTTCAAGTGAATATATACATGATGATTTTATGATCTATATATATATCACACTTCTCCCCATAAATATACTTCCACCAAATGAATAGAGGGTTTGGGGCTCCCAAGAGACCTTGTGAACAATCACATTATATTCCCTTCCTCACTGAATCTTACTGATGAACAAAGTTCTTGACTGATGAATCTATCTATTCATGGCCTCCTTTAATCCTGAGTTGAAGAGATCCTTCAAACATATTGTATCTAATGCACATACAGATCAAACTCTTCCTGATAATGTCTCTTGACCTGCCAGAGGGATATATTTTTTTAAAGCACTTAAGGGTTCATACCTTCAAAATGATTCTTCGTTAGCAAATCCTTTGTTCAAAAAGCTGGATGATGGAGGCTTTGTGGTCGATGTGGATCCGGAATCCCTTCAACAAAGAGCTCAAATGTGTAAGTTCTCAGTGCATGGTCAAATTTCTTATATAAATGGAGACAAATTGTGGCCCGTACCAGAACTCAAACGTTGAGTTGCACACTATTGGGGAACATTCAATTGGAAATTAGTTCCAATGGGAAAAGGAAACTTTATTATTATTCTAAACTCCTAGGATGAATTAGATCGTATATGGAAATTAGGTAGTATCCATCTAAAACCTGGTGTACTCCGATTTTCAGAATGGGATTTTGTTTTCAACCCATTTACCCATATAAATTTAATGGCACATATTTGGGTGAGTTTTCATGGACATAACTAGTATTTTTGGCACTCAAAAAACTTGAATGATATCATATCCTGCATTGGGGTCCCCTTAAAGATTGATCAAATAACATTTAATGGAGATTTGGGTCTATATTCAAGAGTTATGGTAGAAGAAAATTGGGAATAGAAACTTCCTAATGCCATCAATTTCAATTATAAATAATATATGACTGAGGTCATGATAGAATATGAACATATGAAACATTTTTAGGAATATTAAAAGCTTATTGAACACAATATAATGAATTGTAGAGTGGTGAAAAAGAAGTTCAATCAATCCACTGATAAAAAATGGACTAAAATCAAGAGGAGTAAGTAAAATAAACTATTTTTTGAGAAGTCTGGGCCCCCCATAAAGATAAATTAAAGATGGGTGAAGAAGGATGGCGACCCATCCACCTAAAAGGGACCTCTTAGAAAAAAATGGGATGCACCAGTTGAAGAGGAGGAGATTGAAATTGATGAACATGGTATTGCTGATGAAATTAAAATTCCCGTCATGGATATAGTTTAGAAACCTCAATGGGAATCAAATAATGATGAATAAAAACCCTCCAAGGAGGATAAAGTTAATGAAGTTAATGATGACCAAGGAATGTCTATGGGAAACACTTATCAATACACTTAGATTAATGATACTACAGAGGTAAATAAGTATAAGATCTATCTACCTACTGATTACATATCTTTACCTACTGCTGAAGACAACTTTGAGGCTTCAAGTAACTCTGAATTACAACCAATAAAAGACACTCCTGTCAAAGTTGCAGATGAAGTCACTTTCATTAATTCTAGGGATGACCAAAACCCATACATCGAAGGAAATGTTGCTGATCAAATTGGAGTAGTCCATACTCTTATAGTAGATATCCAGGGGTCCTACAACAACATCTCTATACCCTCTATGATTTAAAGCACTAAATAGTCCAATGAAATCCCTATAACTGAAGTGGACGATACAAAAAATAGGTAATAGGACTCAAAAAAGGGTCACAAAAAATCATCTCTAGGTTATATTTTTTTTCTCAAATAGATACAGAACCTACGAGGGAGATTTAGGGGAACAAAATAAGACCTTATAAGCCTATAAAGAGAGTTTCTGAACAGTATTTTCAGTATTCTGCTAAGGTGGTTAGATTATATTTCTATTAAGAATAGATGAAAAAGGGCCCCATAAAGATAATCAAAGGCACACATTACCTGAACATTCTTTGGTTAACATGGAATAAAACACCCTAAAACTGAAAGGATATGTATCCAAGAAGCATGTTAGTGGTGAAGAAATAAAAAATCAGATAGAAGACAATTTAGGTAAACATGATAATATTTCTTCTACTAACTTTCCCATGATCAAATAGGATAGGGAGTCAGAAAAAAACAAGGAGAAATGTATCAAAAATCCAAGGAAATTCACAAGAAAA